>JAZGTN010000210.1:0-370000 GCA_037783415.1 Leptasterias polaris | reverse complement strand
GTTGTTGTTGTTGTTGTTGTTGTTGTTGTTGTTGTTGTTGTTGTTGTTGTTGTTGTTGTTGTTGTTGTTGTTGTTGTTGTTGTTGTTGTTGTTGTTGTTGTTGTTGTTGTTGTTGTTGTTGTTGTTGTTGTTGTTGTTGTTGTTGTTGTTGTTGTTGTTGTTGTTGTTGTTGTTGTTGTTGTTGTTGTTGTTGTTGTTGTTGTTGTTGTTGTTGTTGTTGTTGTTGTTGTTGTTGTTGTTGTTGTTGTTGTTGTTGTTGTTGTTGTTGTTGTTGTTGTTGTTGTTGTTGTTGTTGTTGTTGTTGTTGTTGTTGTTGTTGTTGTTGTTGTTGTTGTTGTTGTTGTTGTTGTTGTTGTTGTTGTTGTTGTTGTTGTTGTTGTTGTTGTTGTTGTTGTTGTTGTTGTTGTTGTTGTTGTTGTTGTTGTTGTTGTTGTTGTTGTTGTTGTTGTTGTTGTTGTTGTTGTTGTTGTTGTTGTTGTTGTTGTTGTTGTTGTTGTTGTTGTTGTTGTTGTTGTTGTTGTTGTTGTTGTTGTTGTTGTTGTTGTTGTTGTTGTTGTTGTTGTTGTTGTTGTTGTTGTTGTTGTTGTTGTTGTTGTTGTTGTTGTTGTTGTTGTTGTTGTTGTTGTTGTTGTTGTTGTTGTTGTTGTTGTTGTTGTTGTTGTTGTTGTTGTTGTTGTTGTTGTTGTTGTTGTTGTTGTTGTTGTTGTTGTTGTTGTTGTTGTTGTTGTTGTTGTTGTTGTTGTTGTTGTTGTTGTTGTTGTTGTTGTTGTTGTTGTTGTTGTTGTTGTTGTTGTTGTTGTTGTTGTTGTTGTTGTTGTTGTTGTTGTTGTTGTTGTTGTTGTTGTGGTTGTTGTTGTTGTTGTGGTTGTGGTTGTGGTTGTGGTTGGTTGTGGTTGTGGTTGTGGTTGTGGTTGTTGTGGTTGTGGTTGTGGTTGTGGTTGTTGTGGTTGTGGTTGTGGTTGTGGTTGTGGTTGTGGTTGTGGTGGTTGTGGTTGTGGTTGTGGTTGTGGTTGTGGTTGTGGTTGTGGTTGTGGTTGTGGTTGTGGTTGTGGTTGTGGTTGTGGGTGTGGTGTTGTGGTTGTGGTTGTGGCTGTTGTGGTTGTGGTTGGTTGTGGTTGTTGTGGTTGTGGTTGTGGTTGTGGTTGTGGTTGTGGTTGTGGTGGTGGTTGTGGTTGTGGTTGTGGTTGTGGTTGTGGTTGTGGTTGTGGTTGTGGTTGTGGTTGTGGTTGTGGTTGTGGTTGTGGTTGTGGTTGTGGTTGTGGTTGTGGTTGTGGTTGTGGTTGTGGTTGTGGTTGTGGTTGTGGTTGTGGTTGTGGTTGTGGTTGTGGTTGTGTTGTGTTGTGTTGTGTTGTGTTGTGTTGTGTTGTGTTGTGTTGTGTTGTGTTGTGTTGTGTTGTGTTGTGTTGTGTTGTGTTGTGTTGTGTTGTGTTGTGTTGTGTTGTGTTGTGTTCAAGTGTTGTTGTGTTGTGTTGTGTTGTGTTGTGTTGTGTTGTGTTGTGTTGTGTTGTGTTGTGTTGTGTTGTGTTGTGTTGTGTTGTGTTGTGTTGTGTTGTGTTGTGTTGTGTTGTGTTGTGTTGTGTTCAAGTGTTGTGTTGTGTTCAAGTGTTGTGTTGTGTTCAAGTGTTGTGTTGTGTTCAAGTGTTGTGTTGTGTTCAAGTGTTGTGTTGTGTTCAAGTGTTGTGTTGTGTTTGTTTTTGGGGTTTTGGGGGGGGGGGGGGTGGGGGGGGGGGGGGGGTTAGGATGTTTGTTTGCTTGTTTTCTCGTTTATTTATCGGGGGTATTTGCTTGTTTGTTTGTTGATGTGTTTTGGGGTTGTTTTTTAGCCGTAGCTAGCTATCTATGTACGGTAGCTGTAACCGCTAGTAAAGGAGAGAGAAAAACGTCACAGCGCCATCATGCGGTTGGGACAGATGTTATGCTCTTTTCAAAGTTGCAGTTTCCTTTGCTCTGGCTTAGGCTTCTTCTGTTATTTTGACAAATTAATGTGCGTTCTCGGTACGAGGCTTCGCAGAGGCGGGTGGAGCCACAGCCTGAGCCCAAAGCCAAACTCTTGACTTCGAAAAGGGCTGTAGTCTGGTTTACAAAATATTATGGCGGGTGGAGCCACAGCCTGAGCCCAAAGCCAAACTCTTGACTTCGAAAAGGGCTGTAGTCTGGTTTACAAAATATTATCTTTGTGCAAACTGATTGTGAGTTGACTGGGTTACTTGACATGAATAATTGTCCACATGCGCTGGCGGCCATTTTAAAATGCAAAAAGGCCCCCTTTTCTGAATTTCTTCAGGCTTCAAAATCAGTGTAAGTATTCTTTCTTATGTTAAAAATTTAATTTTAAATATTCAGGGAAACTTTTTTGTTGAAAAAGGGCAGGCAATAATGGGCTGGGTTGACAGAGGGGAAGACAAACGGACCTGCAAAACTGCAGTTGCAAATGAAATGGTGTATCAAACTCGCCAATACAAAATATTACAATTGCTCTGTGTGTAAAGCCTATATTGCCGTCTGTCAGGTTCAATATTGTCTATACATGTAGCTCGAAAATGTATGTAGAAAGTCGGCACCTGGGGTTGGTGGGGAGGGTCTTGTAGTTGTAGGGTTGGTTCACTCATAGAGGGAGGGCCAGGGCGAGAGGGTGGGTTGCACATACTCCTACTACTAGAACTAGAACCAACTAGATGATGAGGTTCAATCCGCTATCGTCTCCATTACCCTCATAGAGTGACATGTACAAAATCCTATTCAAAACTTTTTGCCATTCACGTTTACATGCCTACAGTTCTTTTGTGAAATCAAATATTGCCAAAATTAGGCTTAATATCATAATATGTTCTTTGTACTCTCATTAAGCGTTGCACGGGTCCAGAAAATCCACTCCGCAAAAATAAAGTTGCAAAAAATGATATATTCTCACCATAACAATAACAATATGGGCTGCCGTTGAAATTTTTCAGCTGGTAATGCTGCGCGCTACGCTGGTAACAAAACGATAAGTCGTATAAGGGGAAACTGTAGTATCACTTTTACAACGACCAGAAGAGATAGATTGGTTTGGACTATGTTAACAAAAAAACATAAGACATTAATTTTAGTTTATTGTTCTTCAATTTAGAAAAACACAACACTTCCATTTCCCCCTGACACAACTGAAATCTTATTTCTCCCTTCCCCTAGTTTTGTTTTATCCCCAGCGTTCTTATTTCTGTATAGCCCTGTTCTTCCTTACTCCCTCATCCATATCTTACCCCAAATTTAAAACGATCATAATATCTCAATTGAAGTCTGTTGAAGCTTGCTCCATAAGAATTGTTTCTAAATCTTTAAAAGATGGTAATTTTGCCAGACTCTCTAATAAGGTTTCATCAAAATAAATAAATTGTGTGAGCTTACTTGGAGAAATAAAGAAGCTTTTGATAGCATAAAGCATTTTGAGAATCATTTCACTTCAAAGTGATGTGGTATATATGGAACAAGATTTTCTCAAAACTTTTTCTGAGGAATGTTTCTGTAAGATATGTTTCTCAGATTGTGTATTGCAATTACAAATTATTCTTTTTGCGTGGACAAAACCGCTCCAGTTTTTCGGCAATATCTCTCAAATGCTACTACCGTTTGAAATGAAAGTTTTGCAGGTTAGTTTTATTGTATCATTCTACATTTTTGTAGGATTAAAACAATCGAACGGTTTCAAAAATCGAAGATATATGTTCCTTTTAAAGGGTGTTTGTAACATTGTTATAGTAAAAATATAAATGTTCCCAGATTCACGCCTAACTTACATGGTATGAAAATGGTTAATGCTGGGAAACTTCCTTTCAAATATTTCACCTTGAAATGTAGTTTTTGAGAAATGAGTAAAACAATTAGTTTTGATCTCGTGAGTCAATAGCACAATAACATTTAAGGTTTTTCCCCACTTTTTCTCATGATTCCAAAGACCTTGAGCTTAAACTTTCACAAGGTTGTAATTTCATGTATATGTTGGGTCACATTAGGGGTGGACACTGGTCTCTGACAATTACCTTTGTTACAAAATGTGCTCTTTAGAAAGAGAAAGAGTAACAGGAAATTTCCTTTTTTTTATGTAAAAAAATACACATAATTCTCCAAACCTCCAAGATTTTGCTGCCTACATGTACATGTAGATGCTAATTGCAACCACACTTCTAGGTTTTTTGAAACACTTGGGGCTGATTTTTTAGAAGCTGAAATGTAACCATTTCCACCTCTGTCCACCATTATCCATGAATGCAACTTTTCAGCTGATCTGAGCTGATTTCCATTTTTCTTTCATAATAGTGCTCTGGGCCCAAATTTAACCTGGAATCGCAGGCCCGAGGCCACTGGTGATTAAAGCCTTGGGCCAGTAAACTCTTGACCGAACAAGTCTGGTGGGCTTGTTTTTTTGTCAATTAAATATCAAACCTAAAATGTATTTTTATTTTAAAATGTTTACTTTGAGTCTGATAAGGATCTTTCAATTCTGTTGAGAGCAAGCTTTTAGGCAGCCAGCCGTGCAGCCGTGATTGGCACGGCTAAATTAAAGAAATCACAGCCTATTTTCAGATGCACGGCTTCCGTTTTTTACTGCAAGCCGTGCTTTCGAAAAAAGAAAAACTTCTATTTTTTGTGTCATTAATAATTATTTGATGAAATAAATTTGCAAGAGTGAAACTTAATTCTGGATCAGGAAGAAAAAGTAGCTACGCGCGATCGGTTTGCTCTGTTTCGAGACAGCTTGATATCAGAAGAAATATTCTCGATCCCAAGCACGATGTTATAAATCAGTAATGTTCTCTATCCCATACACGCAACCCGCTACATCAGCCTATGATTCTCCCAATTCTTTGGGAAGGAGGTTGTTGTTTGTATGCCTGGTTTTCACCTCCACAAATAAATTGCCTGTTCACAGCGCGGTATTGCTATGCAGACTTCTTTTGAAACCAATGAGAACTGGTCGGCAACCAGACTATTTAACAGCAGCATACATCGCACGTGTACACTGTAAATATTGTTTTGATGTAGCTGACGGACGGTGTGTTTTCGGAAACTAACCGATGCCTCCCACTTGCAAAGTAAGAAGACCTGTGGTCTGGATATAAACTTGATCAAGTATTAAATCGTTGTTTCGGCACAAAATATTGATTTTTACAAAAACTTACATACATGTACATGTAGGTCTCAATTTTAATCAAGTAAAGATTCGTAACCGTCCGTCTGCGGGGTCTTGACCCAAACCATGTCGATCATTGTTGGTTGGTTTAAAACATTTCATCACTGGATTTTCTTTATTAATGTTTACGCTAATGCACGTATTTGTTATAACTAATTACTTATCATGTCATGAAAGTATTAATGACTGCCCATGAACAGCAAAATGGAATGAATCAAAGTCGAGTCTGGCCCGACCATGGGCCGACTTAAATAGTAAACAAATTATTTTTTTAGCAATAAAAATCAGACTGATAAAAAATTACTTTTTTAGTTGAACACCAATTGTTTCTTAGCAATATTTTTCATTTGGTGATTGAAAAATATTATTTAAATGAAAAATATATCTCAACAATTTCACTCATTGTCCCTTCATGTCATCAGAGGAACCACCTAATTAATCTTCCTAAATGTTCATAATATAAGACCTGTACAATCAAATTATCAGTCAGTAGTTGCGATAATTGTAACCCTCCTGTCCATCCTGGAGGATGGAGGGTTATGAGTATCGCAACTACACTCTCAGCAACTTTTAACATTCCTGATACACATGATGGCAAGGACATTAAAAACTTTATTTAAGGTTTAAAGCTCCCCAGGATTGTAAATGTATACAACAACAAAATTAATGAAAATATCAACAAAACTTTGCGTTGCGAAAAGGTTTTACAACAAAAACACCACACAGGGTCCATCATGGTGCAAGAAATCTGTGTGGTGTTTTTGTTGTAAAACCTTTGCGCAACGCCGGGTACGCGGCAGGTGCAATCGCAATGGGATGTTGTTGTCTTCAACATCAAGTTTCACTTACACACCCTGATTTTTTGGTTACACACCCTGTTCACTGATCCTGCCTAAAAGCTTGGTTGAGAGTTGAAGTATATAGTTTACTCATAACACAAATGAGACTTAAATTCTCTTAGTGCTTGTTCAGATAAATATAGTTGTTAACTTAAACTGTGAAGAAAGTTCTGTCTCATTTAGAATCTGTTGTAAAATAAATTCTGGTCCTGTAATGATTTAAGCTACAGTCCCTATGGTCTTGTGGTATTTTATCCCAAACTTGAGCCCTGGTGCTGTAGACAACACTGTACAAAGTTAAGAAAAACACTGTACAAAGTTAAGAAAAACACTGTACAAAGAAAAACACTGTACGAAGTTCAGCATCGTGGACAATATCCTTGGTTTTCTTTTTCAATAAAAAGGTTTATTTATGCAGTTCAATTGAATGCAAAAAGAGTTGGACAACTTTGGCTGATCTCACATCAGTGGGCAGAAGCATTTTGATGGGTAAAATAGATATTGAAGATTTAGAGTGGTTCAGGCTAAAAGTTTGTAGGCATCTGTTTAAACTATCAGCTGATAACTTAAAGGGTGTGCTCCCTTTACCCCCCCCCCCCAAAAAAAAGAAACCCCACAAAAATGATGTCTGTGCCCTCTGCATTTGAAATCTGGACTTTTGATTTTCAGGCTCTTTTTTGTTTTTAAGCTTGTGTCAGATAATCTTATAACAAAATGGCAAAACAGGAGCACTGCCCTGTCCACAAGCCATACACAGTCTGCCATAAGTTCATTGGCAGCACTGTCAGCAGGCCATTGTCGAATCTCTGTTGGCTGCTCACTATGGACCTCTAATGAGCAGGCGGACATTTGTGCCGGCAATTCGCTAGTGGCAGCCCTCTGATGGTCCACCATTGGCTCATCATCGGCCCGCTGCCGACTGTGGAATATTGGCAGGCGATCATTGGTGCAGGCAACCTGCTATCTAGTGGAAGCCCCCTGATGGTCTACGGTTGGCCATCTGTCAGTTGCTGAGGGTGGACTGGGGGGGGGGGGAGCTTTGTGCTGGTGGTCCATTAGTGTCAGCTCTCTTATTGGTTACCAAATAGTTTTTGAAAATACAAAAAAAAGGTACTAACTAATAGTAGTAAGTATAGCGACACTACCACAGCTACATGTACCTTGTGACAATATGTGAGTAAAAATTGCTTTCTTTCCCCTTGTCAGATGAAGGACGATTGTCAGCAAGGAACACATCACCGAGACTTTATGTTTTAATGTGGATGGACAGAGCTTGGTCAGGCCAAAGATTTGAACCTCAGGCAGAATGATGTAATCATTTATGGTATCTCATAGATCTCAATTTCTACATACCAGTCAAGTACAGGTGAGATTTTAAACAAAATAACAATTTTTATTGTAGTCTTTTTACAAAGCTAAACATGGAGAAAGGTACACAAGAAATTGTTAAGTTAAATTCTCTACCTCTGTAGTTTTTGCTGAAGATATTTGACCTATAACAGTTGCACTCACTCTTCTTGGCTTTTTGTGATATTTGGGTTGATTAGAGGCCGAAATGCAACCATTTCCACCTCTATCTACCATTATCCAGGCATTCAACTGTTCAGCTGATCTGAGCTGATTTCGTCTTCTTTCTTTAATAGTTAGTGCCCAGGGCTCAAATTTTACCCTGGACTGCAGGCCCGAGGCCAGTGATTTTAGCCTTGGGCCAGTAAACTCTTGACCAGACAATTCGGGTGGGCTTGGTTTTTTCAATTGAGTATCAATACCTACCTGTATTAAAATTTTGTTATTTTCAAATGTTGACTTTCCTGATATCTTTCAATTCAATTGAGAAATGAAGTATGCTTGCCCATAAGAGAAATGGTCTTCAGTTGCCATGGACAGACTGCCGGCACTAACGTCCGACTGCTCGCCGGTGGTCCTCCCTACGGCAGCCAACCAAGTACCGATGCTGGCCAATGGTGGACTGGTGTCAGATGGTCCGCCGTTGGTTACCAATGTTGGACTGCTGTCAGTTTTTGAGCAGCAGGCCTGTGGTAGGTTGCCACTGGTTACCAATGTCGGTCCATGCACTGTCAATTCTTGAGCGGTGGTATGACGCTGGTTACAGCCCTCTGATGGTTCGCCAATGGCCCATCATCGGCCCTTTGCTGGCTGCCGACAGACCCGTGCCAAGGGGTGGCTTGTGCTGGCAGACAGTAGTAGCAGCCATCTGGTGGTTCGCCAATGGCTTGTCAAGTTCCTCTGCTGGCTGCCTACCATAGACCACTGGCGAGCAAATGGATGTTTTGCCAGCAGTTCGCTCATGGCAGCCCTCTGATGGTCCGCTGTTGACCCATCATTCGCCCTCTGCCGTCTGCCGACAGTGGACCAATGGCAACTGAGGGGACGTTTGTGCTTGTGGTCTGCTAATACAGCCCTCTGATGGCTGTTGGCCCATCATCGACCCTCTGTCGGTGGACCAATGGCGAGCGAGTGGACGTTTGTGCCGGCAGTCTGCTCGTGGCACCCCTCTGATGGTTCCCTGTTGGCCCATCATCGACCCTCTTATCTATTGGTAAATTAGTGGATCACAAAACTGAACTTGACCTTTGTGCCCCTCTTGGTTTGATTTGACTATAAATTATCACTATGTCATAATTACTTCCAAGTAGTACTCTCCACAAGTATCTCATAATTAATTAATAGTGATATCCATTTTGTTTTGAATGTGATGGTTCCCTGTTGGCCCATCATCGACCCTCTTATCTGTTGGTAAATTAGTGGATCACAAAACTGAACTTGACCTTTGTGCCCCTCTGTTTTGATTTGACTATAAATTATCACTATGTCATAATTACTTCCAAGTAGTACTCTCCACAAGTATCTCATAATTAATTAATAGTGATATCCATTTTGTTTTGAATGTAGTGATCCTGATGAGCTAATTAGAGGAAAGCAACTTCACTACTCATTGATGTCACACTGGCCTGGCTTATTGGCTCTTAGACGAATGATAACTTGTTGATGTGATATTTGCCTGGCTACCCGTTAACAGCCTTTGACTTGGCTGAGACATTCCTACATTGGCATCAATCTTCAAGATGCAGGTGAGTTTACAATCTATGTATTTGTTTTTAACAATGTTCAATTTGGTGAAACTACTGTTCAAAGTAAAACTGAAAGGGCCAGATGAACTGATCACAAAGCAAGAGTACTTTATTTGTGGGCTCCAACAGAACATTGTCCATTTCCTGTGAAGGTTGTACAAGTTCAGGTCACTCTTTATGATTGAGGTATTTGTATGAAATAAGTAGTAGTTGCAAAGAGCCGATAGATCTTTTCCAGTGAATTACTACAAATTATTCCAGCTATGGCAAATCACACAACAGAAAGATTTAACCCCCACAAAAATTCTTTGGAACCCTGGAACCATGTAGAGATTAAAGTTTGATAATTAGAACCAAAGAATCAAATAACATTTCTCCTTTTCCAACCATTTTTGTTTCAAGACGATATGCAACATTCTTCTTGTTGCTTGTTTAAACAATTTTTAATCACTTTATTGTAACAGCTTTAGTTACATTCTAATAAAATATCAGCAGACAGTTTGAGGCACCAATTAATAATAAATGAGTATTTAGTTCCCTCTTATGAAGAGATGATGAAGTGAATACAAACACATTATGTGTTTGTACATTTGTTTTGTCCAATAATCTGTTTATACATTGCAGCCAGCTTTCTACCATCTCAGTAAGGGGTGAGTTTCTTTAAGACAAAGTGTGAAGGTTAAACAAAATATGTTGATGAGCTTTCATTTAGTTCAGTCTAAGGTAGACAGTTGAAATATGCAAATGGACAGTGTGTGACTCACATTGGGGGAGAGGGCTCCAAAAGATTCAAGGGCTTGTAGCTCAAAATGTGTACTACTGTACATGTAGGCCGGAACTTTTTTAAAGACCAGGATCTAATTGAGAAGGAACTTTAGACACAGTTTAACTAATAAACTTTCTTTGTGAACAAGCACTTAGAGAAGATTTTTGTTATTTGTCTCATTAGTATACTCCAATAGGCAACAGAATTTAAAAATATTTAACAGATTTAAAAGCACTTTTTATCGAGGATTATTATTTAAGTGAAAATACAAGACCTCTGGACTTATGGTCCTTCCCTGAGTCTACTGACCCAATGCTAAAATCACTGGCCTCGGGGCCTGTGTAAATTTCAAGCCCTGTCAGTAAATCCTAACTTCAAGTTAATTCACAGAATAATGAGTAGCTATTGTTCATGTGTTCGCACCCTATAGTCTCTAAAATTAGGAGTTGAATTTTCTGCAGCTACAAGCCACCATATATAAGGCTAGAGAAATGTTACTAAACTCCAATTACAGGCATGTTATTTGTCAGTATTTACCACTGATCTCCCTCCACCTTCAGATTATCTTGAAAGAGGCAAACTTGCCATAATATAGATGGAAAAAATACTTTCTATTGTTATGACCAGACCTTCATCTGTTTGAAATATTAGAGACAGTCTGTAAACCTCTTATACAGTACATGTATGTAACATTCTGTTCATTCAGGGAGCTTTGTTTCCATACAAAGAGAAAAGTATTATCCAGTTTTTTATTTCCATATTATCTCATCCCAGCAATTATCACAGCATAGCTAAATGGGATGCCTACAAAATATGAATATAAATTGCATGTCAATACAGAATATTAAACTGACTTAGTTTTGTCCTTCAAAAAACCCTATTCACTAGAAAAGAAAGTTCACTGGAAGAAGAATCCTGTTTGTATAATTTTTATGTGGCATGATAAGCTTTTAAAAGTATGTTGATGTAGTAGACAAGTTTCACTATTTTAGTGTTAGATTGGGAACTTGAGGTACTGCTTGGATTGAGGTTGGATTCATAATTTGTGCTCACGCTTAACGTTCAAACCAGAATTAATGTGACTTATACTGTCAGCAGTATTTCCTGACATTTTTTATGAGCCTTATTTTCTCCAAAAAGAACAACTTTTGACCTGTTCAATAAATCATCACTGGTTATTAGCACTTGACACTCTCTCCATCTGTCCATAACAGAACACAGTGCATAAGAAGCGCAATCTTCACCATTTTTATAATGTGACGTATAGTGCCAAGCTTCTAGGCAGCCAACTGTGCAGCCGTGATTGGCCCGGTCAAATGAAAGAATCACGGCTTCCACTTTTTGTTGCAAACCGTGCTCTCGAGAGAGAAAAAAGAAAGGGTAATTATTGTTTGTATTATTAATGATTGTTTGATGAAACAAATCATGCGCGAGAGTGAAATTTAATTCATGATTAGGAATAATAATAATAATAATAGTGGCTTCTTACATGTATATAGCGCTCAGGTCCGTCACTCAGTGACGCTCATGGCGCTTCAACATTATTACCCCTGGTCACTGGGCCATTTTTGTGTCATTCCTTTAACCATCTCAGCTCCCTGGGGAGTATACAGCCTGTGCTGCCAAATATGTAGCGCATCAAGCTAAATCAATCACAAGAACCATCTCTGCCCTCACAGGTACCCATTTTACTCCTGGGTGATGAGAAGCAATTATAGTTAAGTGTCTTGCTCAAGGACACAAGTGTCACGACCGGGACTCGAACCCACACTCTGCTGATCAGAAACACCAGAGCTTGGATCCGGTGCTCTTATCCGCTCGGCCACGACACGCTACTACAGGAAGACAAAACTACACATGCTCGCACAGTTTGCTCCAATTTTAGAGAGCATGCACGATATCAGAAGAAATGTTTTCTATCTGAAGCATGATGTTATAAGTCAATAGAAATGTTCAGGATCCCAAGCGCATAACCTGCTACATCTCCTATTCTTTTGGAAGGAGAATGTCAATGTCTGGTTTTCACCTTCACAAATAAATTGTCCGTTCACTGAACGGTTGCTATGCAGACATTCATGTGTACATTGCTTTGATCTGGCTGACAGATAAAACAGTGTGTCTACAGAAACTAACTGATGCCTCGAAGGCCTGTGGTCTGGATATGCTTACAAAAACTTGATCAAGTATTAATCGTTTTTTTCTGCGCAAGAGATGGATAATTACAAAAACTTAGGTCTCACTTGTAATCAAGTAAAGATTAATCAGTCTTCACTACGTTGCAACAGACGATTGTATTCATAACTGTCCATCTGCGGGGTCGTTACCCAAACCATGCCAATCATTGTTGGTTTTAAATACTACATCACTTGCTTTTCTCTTTTAATGTTTATGCTCATGCACAAATTTGTCATAATTAATTACTTATCATGTCATGAAAATCTAAATGATTGCTACATGTAGATCATGATGTCTATAAAAGTACAGCAAAATGAAATAGTTCAAGGACAGTCTGACCCAACTGTGGGCTGTCTCAGTATAAATTTATTAGTTAACAAATTAGTTTTTATCAATAAAAATCAGACTAATAAAAATATGCACATGTAACTTCGATATTTCAACACCAATTGAAAATCTTGCCTAAAAGCTTGTTAGTGCTCTACGGAAAAAAATCACAGTTGAAGTTGAAAAAAAAAATTCAAACTGCTTTTCCAAAGACTGTTTACTATTTAGAAGCCAACTTCTTTATTCAGAGAGAACTGTCAGTGTGTTTTCAATCACGCAACTGTTTTGATAAGAACTTAAATTAATTCCGAAAACTAAAAAACAATACCTGCACTCAATGCGCTGTCTACAAACAAACAGCCACAACACGTCACAAACCAATGCATATTGAGATATGTCGCTTTGTGAAAACACTAAATTTAAATAGAGTAACAGGTATGCCACTTTATGAAAATGCCGAACTTATACCACACATGTTTATAGCTCCATATCACTTGAAGTGATATGTATTTAAAAGGATAAAGTGGTGAATTGCGATGCGTCACTTCGTGGAAACGCAAAATGACAAATCTAGCTATGTATTGGTCTGACTTTCCAAGGTTCAAACAAATCACTGCAACTTATCTACTGGTGCGCCTTATCTGATATCGATGTTTTTGCAGCAAAATAATTCCGTAATTCTACTATCTAAAATTTTTCTTAAAACAAAACCTACACCATTCACATTGTGTAGTTTTAACAAGCTTTGACGAAACTTACCAAAGATTTATGTCACTGCCCATAATCATAACAAAATTACCGGTGCAAACCAGCGACGACCAATGCTGCACACAGTACACTGCAAAAGTGTGCACACCAGTGACATACCAGTGACAGTTACTTGTCTTTAGCAATCAAGTTTGTTTTTGTATGTTATTGTGAAATCCGCTGTTAGATTTCACCAACTCTATCATTTGCCGGTTCTTGCATGCAAAAAAGCGAGATACCAAAGACTATAGCAGCCCATTCATTAGGAAACTTGGGGAAATCGTGTGTGAACAAGCTTGTTGTGTAAAAAGAAAAACCATCAAGCTATGTTTGTAGAAAATATCTTTAAAACGAAAATGGGAAAAAAAACGAGAAAAAAAACAGAAGTGATGTTTCATGATTGAAATTACTATCCCTTCATGTTATGGAAAGTATTCTACCATTACAATGAACCCTGTTGATGTAACAGCAGTGAATGGGACCTGGCAAGACTTTGTGAAAGTCACGTTGCGTCTTAAAAGGCCGTGCGCCTTGTATGTAAACATTTGAATCTTATTTAGGTAATTTAAGGGTACTTTGCCTTGTATGCCAAGCGCCTTATATGCAGGAAATTATGGTAGTGCATTTATGAAATTGTTTAGTGCTAATAATGAAACTTGCTGATATGATTTGCTGTCCTTATTCAGCTTCAAGAAACCATTTGATGCGTAACTTGCGTTGCGCATTACACAGGCTATGGTAATTCAAGTTACAAGAATTATGACAATTAATGGAGTTCTGTCGTTAACTGCATAGGCTTTTGAGGGAAAGGTAACTTGTTTAAATAACATTGGAAACTTGTTCCTCAACTACAAATAGCTTTTGACTTTAATAAATTAAAAGTGCAAGATCCATAGAATTTGTTTTTAGAGAAATCCAGACACTTCTGATTACCAAAATTTGCATTTGCACAATTCAACTTGCGCATACTTTGGCTCTGAAAACATCAGACAATGCAAATGAGTGTTATGTTCCTTTCTATTCATCTCGTTAATTCACATTACAAGAAACATTTCACCTCAAAATTGTTGGTCCAAACATCTCTTATAAACTTATTATCTCAGACCACTTCCAAATGAGTTGGTTTTCTGTTCTGAGTTGAGTTGCATGCATTACTGATGCTGTTATTTGATTGTCACTCTACCAAGTCTCAACCTCTACTCCTTCTTGGTGGGCCTTGTCTTATTCTGGCTCACCCCCCCCCCCCCCCTCCCCCTCCCCCAATCCACAACTCCACTATCTGAAATTGATTTATTCCAGTTATATAAATTGTTTGGTTGCTACCAGGTATTAATTTTCCTTCAAGTATAACACACTCTTGCTGTAATCTGTGAATACAGTCATACTATTTTCAAACCAGAAAGGTACCCTGCTTAGAACATCATCCAAAACTTTATAAAATACATTAACTAAAACGTGATCTAAATGATTGACTCTAGTGTAGTGTTTGGTTGGTATAAGTATATTACACTCAATTACTACAATCTGTGAACGCACTAGTAGTAACCCAAATGGTTCCCAGATTAAACCATACGTTTGAACTAATTTCACATGCACATACAAACTATCTAAATATGTCTCAGCCAAGTACCAGCCAAACATCAAAATTTGGAATGCACACATTGAAAACAATTTTTGGAAAGGCCACCTGATCCTGAGTCTGCAAAAACAATTAAAGATCTACAGCCCCCCCCCCCCCCAACTCCTTTGGAAATGTCTTTTGCGATAAAAACTAATGTTATTGTACTTTTGTTTGGTTTATGTACCCTGGTATTCACACAATGTTTAAGGTCTGTCTTTACATCTGATTTTGGTATGCACACAATTTTGGCACTACCAAAGTACTGGTTATTTGCTGATCGTTATCTGTAGACTACAGTTTTTATCATGGCATTGACAGTGTACTACTTTTCACTCAAACTCCAACAGCTTCTTCTTTTCTACACTCTCTTCTTTATAAATTTGTTAGAATGTTGAGGCACTACTCTTCATTCAACCATAAACAGCTCCTTCAGTTCTATGCTTTCTTCCTTAAAACTCTGTTTGAATGTTGAGGCACTACTCTTCATTCAACCTCCAACAGCTCCTTTGTTTCTATACTTCATTATTAAATCTGTTAGAATGTTGAGGCACTACTCTTCATTCAGCCTCAAACAGCTCCTTTGTTTAAATACACTTTTCTTCATAATAAATCTGTTAGAATGTTGAGGCACTACTCTTTATTCAACCTCCAATAGCTCCTTTGTTTATACACTTTTCTTCATAATAAATCTGATGAGGCACAACTACTGTGCACTCAACATCCACCACCATCTGTAATTCTCTTTGCCCAATCTATGATATATAATGCAGAGATGTATCTGCTATGAATATGAGTAACTAATCTCCAGTGGTTATCTCATCTATCAAATTTTCTTACTGGCCAAATATTCACATCCAACAAAATCAATCTTTAAAGTCTGTGTAAAGCAAAGCAATGTAATTCAAATCTTTGATATTGCAACATATCCAATCAAAGTTTCTAATTTTGATGTCATAATCACCCAGGCTAAAATACAGCATTGTTAGCATTTTCTCCCTTTGTGTTTTATAACAGGCTGTCTGTCTAGGGTTATGTAAAATCTTCAACAAATTAACCAGCTCTGACGAATTTGTTTCCATCTTCAAAAAATGTCTATAGTTACACATTTTTTTAGCATTACTCTGCAATTTTCATATTATATGCAATTTTGAGTCTTTTGATTCTTTGTGACTTTGAGGTTTTGAGGTTCTGTTATTTTAAGACTTTGGACAACAATTTGCTAAAAAATGCTCACAACGTGCAACAGATTTTATTTTTATTTTTTTCAAGGGTCTGATGTTTTGGGGTTTTCTGTTTTGTTATTGTTTTCATTACATTTTTGGGGTAAAAGGGTTAACTTATTGTCTCAGAATATGATTACTCAGTCTAGCTGTATTTATTATTTCAGAGCAAATCAGACCGTCGTGTTACCACACAAACGTATTACTGTGACTTATCGTAGGTTTGTCAGATTTGCGACAATTTTGTTAAAGGCATGGTAAAGTTTTTAGTGATTAAATAATGGTATCAAATGGTTGTCATGGTAAAACCAAAAACCAATAAAAAAAATAAACACTGTTTGAGCAAATGAACCTTTGATTGAAACTGTTCACTTTTCTCCCCTTTTTTCTGGGAATAAAACAGACCTTGGTTAAATGATTCACAAAATTACATATTGACAAAATATGTTAATGAGTTGATTGATATAAGTTTGCATGGCAAATTGATAATTTCATTGACCTTTCTAGGTACAGGTTAACGTTATCCTTTGTAGAAGTTAGAAGATTGGAGTCAGTACAATCCAAAGATTTACCATCCCTTTAACATTATCAAGTTGTATTGATAGTTATCATGGCTTATACTGTATGATAGTACTTTCCTTTAATTAAAAACCTCAGGACCAGATAATCCTGAATCATTTTGTAAGAAACATTTCCATACTTTTACTTTTAATGACCAAAGCTAATTAAGTCAAGGAAGGATATCAGTTCTACCAAGAAGGTCTTATATCCATTCTAGATAAGTGTCCAGTTATTATTTCAAAAGGAGGAAGGAACCCCAAAATTGTCCTATATATACAATCATGAGCAACAGGAGGAAGGAACCCCAAAATTGTCCTATATATACAATCATGAGCAACATTTTGTCAATAGTTCACATGACTTCCCAATACTGTAAAGATGCATAGCACAGACTTGTTGCCAAAATGATCGTTCACAAGTTTAATTAAAAGTTTCATAAGTAACAAAATTAACATAGCTATAACGCGGTTTTAGATGTGATCAAATGAGTAATTGTCAGAACCTGGCATTATCTGACGTTATTTGTTCAAGCCATATACAAACAATTATATATGGTACAAGTTTCTCATGGGCTGTATATGACTTAAAAAGGTACAAATTGGACTTGAATTCGTTTTGGTGATGATCATCAGAATAGTAAGTCTAAAACCTGACTGAATTTGAAAGCCAACAAAAATTACATAGCAGTTCTTTTTTTAGTTAATTATTTAGAAATCATGGTCATTTATTGTAATTCATTTTATTTTATTTTATTCATCGTAACATGAAATAAGTATACCTAGAATTTATATCAGGGCTCGAATTTGGAGGGGAAACCAACAAAACCAAAGGGCTCGTACATCCTGCTCAAAATTTTTTACAGGACCAGAATCAAAAATTCAAACTGAGAAGAGAAAGATAAAAATTGTTTTATTTTAACAATTTCTTTAAGATTTGTCTCATTTGTTTTACTTATATGGCTGAGTATTCTTCCATACTCAACAGAATTGAAAGATATTTAGTAAACTAAAAGTTTACATTTGATCTTACTAGCTTGATTTTTCAAACATAATACACAATGAGGTATTGTTATTTGCCAATTGAAAAACATTAGACTGTCGGACTTGTCCAGTCTTGACCTTAATGGCCCAACACAAAAACACTGGCTTGCAGTCCAGTGTTTATTTTCGAGCCCTGTATATTTTGATATTTTATACGCCCTACTTCTTGAATGTCAACACATCATCAAACTACTTCAATACTACACTGATATTTTAAAAATCCTGATTTTAGAAGAAGCCAATTAGTAAATAATATGAATCAACAGTGAAATTTAATAATTAACTAATTACGTACTCAGTTTGAGTAGCATCATAAGTTTTCCGTTTTGCTTGAAACTGCACTTTACTCACTCTCTACCTGTGAATGTAACCTCCTTTTTTCATAAAATTGTGCATTTAAAGCACAACTAGACTGTGTGATGACATTCTGAATAATTTAGCTAAATGGAAACTACACTTTTGGTAAACTTCAGTCTTCAATTTAAGTAAGGACACCATTTGGGTAGAAGTGTCCATTTGCTCCTGACAGTGCTTCTTTATTGACCTAATGGTCATCAACATGTTCAAATGTACAAATCAGATCATTGCAATCAAGTGAAATATTCTAAAAGTTGGAGTTGGAGTCAACTTCAATGTTTAGGATAAGCAGAATGGTCAACTTTATTCATGATTGCCAAATGGATCAATCTTAATCTTAGTCGTTGTTATTCATAGTGCGATACTTAAACCAAAAGTGTAAGTTTTTGTTTCTTTCGTGGCATGTTCAGTATTAGGGAAAATATGTGTATTCTGAAGATTGGGTTTTTAGTTGAACAGAAATTGTACGATTCAATCTTGAATTTGATTGGCTGGGGCTTGGTGTCTTTGGCAGTTCCCACAAATGTTGACAATAAATTGAATTTGTCAGCATTATTTTGTTAAATCAAAGCTGTTGAATGTACATACATTGTTTATAATCACTCACTATTTGCATGGTATAAAATGGACTTGGATTCTTGAGACAATGGTCATTGTAAAATAGGTTTGACTCCTGACTTCAAAATACGAGTCAAAATCACAAAGGCTCAAAAGACGAATAGTAAGAGTGGTCAGTCACTTGGACTTAGATTCTTTTGATGATGATCAAGAGAATAGCGGGTTCAACTCCTGACTGCAAAAAGTTAACATAAAAAAAGAGAGAGTTAATATACATAGTCAGTTACTTGATTTGGTTTCATGTGACGTTCATTAGAATAATGGGTGCCACATCTGACTGCAAGTGCTCAACAAATGAAAGAGATATTAGCGGTGGTCAGTGGACTTGGATTCTTGTGGCGAAGGTCATCAGAGTAGTGAGTTCAAATCATGACAGCAAATATTAATATTCATAAAGCAGAGATAAAGATTGGTCAGTAGTGATCCTTCTTGCGGCAATGGTCATCAGTAATAATTTTGACTCTTGACTGCAAACTAGTAACATGAAAGAGATATTAGGGATGGTCAGTGGACTTGGATTCTTGTGGCGAAGGTCATCAGAGTAGTGAGTTCAAATCATGACTGCTGTAATCAACATGAACGGGTGCTTGAGCACTGTGACATTAACCATTGCCAGAAATCAAATTTTAGAGTGGATATGTGAAAGTTTTCTGTTGTATATGGGGGGGGGGGCAATGCAACTGGAATTAAACTAATCACAAACAATGAGGATTCCTTGGAATTGAGGTGTTGTTGATTTCCAATGTTTTCACTGTATTGTACATGCCATGAGATTAGAATTTGATTATTTCAAAAACAACTTTAACCCTCCTACTCTTGGTAACATTTTCCAGTGAGTTGACCAACCATTTGAAACTATTCAACTGCACTGGTTGTGTATGATGGCACAACTGTGCACATAACATGTGTGTACTGTGTAGATGCATTTACCACATGATATTACATTGCAGGCTGGCATAGTTTATCTACCATTCAAAACCATAGTGGATTATATTGAATGGTCAGACAGTACATGTAGAAGGGTTAAAGATAGGAAAAAGTTTTCTTTAAAATGAAATTTACATCACATTTTTCATCATGATATCAAATCATATTTTGATAAAAACGACCATTGTAGTCACATAGCAGATTTATTCAGAGTTATCAACTCTCTAATAACAGTTATTAATTTTCTTAATTGAATTGTCCAACAAGCAGCTGTGGGGTTACTGCTTTTCAACGTAAGAGAAACAGAATTTAGTAGCACTAAATTCATAAACTTTTTAAATATTTATACAACCAGCAACTAACTAAGTTGACACAGTATTTATTTGTATGAATAATATAGCATTAAACCCACGGCTGGTTCTGGGAATTACTTATTTCTAGTGCTATCCTGGTCACATGCAGCTGTAGAGACTTTGTAAGGGTAGCGGGTAGCAGGAGCTACTTCAGGATCTGACAGTCCTGCCCACGTGATGTTACAGGTCCACTCTCCCAAAGTGGTTCCACCTGGTTTGGGCCCTATACCCGGGGTTAAGGGTTGTTTGCTGTAAGGGAAAATTGAGCAGTGAAAACTTTTTGGAATGAGTTAATGGCGGACTGTCCTTTAAATAGCAGATAAACATTTCCAACAATAGTGAATTCAAAGAAAAACAGAGATCTGAAGAACTACAATGTAGAACAAAATTACCACCATCTGCTTTATGTGTACAGCATAGGAAATGTAGAGACATGCAGAGACATGAAGAACTAGATCAAAGTTACCACCATCTGCTTCAACTACTTCAAAGATATGCTTTAAAATGAGACAGTTATCATTGCCTTCAGAAAGAGTGAGATTCTGTGGAAGAATTCATCAATTTGACAGACAAGAGAATGTCTAACCCATAAACTACTTGCCAGCAAAGTGTTACAGTATTAGACATGCTCACATCCCGGACCCAGTCATTACAAGATGCTTGAAACCAATGGAGGATGTATGTATCCATTGCTAATAGCGTATTGATGGCATCAATATCCTTACAACCTGTTCATCAGTCCTGCCCTGGCCCTACAATACACATACACTTACTGAAGGAAACTGACTTAACCAATGGATACCCTTAGGAATGTAAGACAGCATTTGGATGATGCGATGGAATCACATTCAACTGTCTGACCTTATCAACACAAACGGAGAACTTTAAAACTCAAAAACTGCAATATGATATTTACACATGGAAATCTGCAGTAACATCAACAGATGTCAGTAACAACAAAACTGCAGTTTGATGGATTAATGGATCACATTCGATAATACCAACAGAACTTTTATCACAACCACTGGAGACCCTTCAAAATTAATGACTGCAGTTTTATATTTCCAAGGAATGGAATCACATTCAGCAATATCAACAGAACTGTTATCAATGACCATTGGAGACCCTTCAAAATGAATGACTGTAGTTTGATGATATCAAGGAATGGAACCACATTCAGGAATGTTTGATGATATCAAGGAATGGAACCACATTCAGGAATATCAACAGAACTGTTATCAATAGAGCGCAATGAAGATGGTCTTATTGTTCAGCTCCTCGTTCAAGACAGCATTTCATTCCATCCATTGTCTCCAACTACATGTAACTATTGTAATAATGACTAATGCATGTGACTTGGATAGCTGTTGAAGTTTTTAAATGTAAAAATTTTCATTGAATTTCCTTTAATATTTTTAATAATTGAAAACTACTGTAGTTTGGAAAACTAGTTTATAATGTTTTCTTAATTATGTTATTTAATTAACGAGAAGGCTAAAAGTTCATGCAAATTAAGCCACCTGTTTAAAAATGTAATTACTATTTACATGTACATGTTGTCAAAATCATCATGAGTGACAAATTGTTTTGTTTGTGAATTGCAAATTCAAGATGTCTCCTAAAAGGAATCACGGAACAATCAGTGCTGGATCAAAAATGGGTGTTTCAAGCCCACGTTATTATACATTCCCATTAATTGAACATTTAAGTTTTTTATAATTATTAGGATTGACAGGTAGACTGAATAATTATGGTATGAGGCAAAGTGTGACAATCACTGTTTTTAGTTTTTTGTTTTGGTTTTTTTTTTATGGGGGGTGGGTATCTTTTTTCGTTAGGTAATTCAAAAGGATTGTTTCTGTTTTCCCATAATTAACACAAGATCGTTTACAAACTGTTTTTCGTTTCCAGCGGTAAATTATTCGAATATGCTAAAAAGAAACTTGATACCCTGATGTTCATTGTCTTCTACATGACAGAACCCAAAGTCTAGCGATGCTTTTTGTTTTAAATATAAATTGTTTTGTTCAAGAAATCTGATACACTGTATAAGACTTTACAATGAAACACTTTTTCATTTTGTCACTTATTTGTTTCTTTATACAAAACTTGTAGCTAGTAATTAACAAACAAGTTTCCATTTTGGCCGTTCTTCAGTTAGATGGGATCAAACACTCATACATTTCATTATTCACTTTGGTGATAATTTTCTTTCCTTTCACCTCTTATGCTTAAAATGTTATATCTCCAAAAAAACAATTATAATTAATTGTTTTGTTTTTTTAATCCCTTTTCAAACTTGCTTTTTCTTCTCAAATCTGACAATCTTTGATTAGCTGAGAAATGTTTCTATATTGGCCCTTCTTCATTGAGTTATTTTGTCTGCTTCATTATTTCCTTTGGTTCTGTTTGCTTTCACCTCTGAGGCTGACTTAACCAACTGTCATATCTCAAACATAACATGGCTTGGATTTCCAATCCAGTTTAATTTCCAACATAATTTCTTGTTGTTTTTACCCCTTTTCAAACTTTCCTCTTCTCCTTCCCCTCAAATTCAAAGACCCTTGACCTTTCCAAGCTTTCTTTGGGTTTTTTCACTCTTCAAACTGTTCTCTTCTTAAATTCAAGGACCTTTGACCTGATTGTATGTACACAAATAGTGACATGTCAAAGTACATACATGTACATGTAAGGTGTGTGGAAGATTGCATTCACTCATGTAATATTTATTGAACAGAAGTTTGATTTTGAGACAAAACATGAAGTAAACTAAGTTTGATTTTGTTTTGTTTCCGGTAGTACATCCTTACCTCAACTCTAAGGACCCAGGCTGTTAAATCACTTTAATATTTGTATCAATGAGTCATGAATTGGATTTCCAATCCCTTTTAGAATATCTTGTTTTTCCTCTTTCCTCGCTCTCTTCAAGTGAAACTATTTCTCTTCTCAATATTTTCAATGACCTATAACCTTTATTTGGAAATTTGTGGAAGTCTAACAGATTCATAGGAACATGAACTCTTTTAGGATTGTCATGTACATGTAAAGATAATGTAACATTGTGCATGAGAAGTGCTCATCAAATAATGTTTTAGTATTTGTTACCTTTATCGAGATCAAAGATAACACAAAACAAAAAACAAAAGATCTCTATAGGGGATTTCTAAAGACTCATGGGTGCTCCTAAAGGAATTGTGTGTACAAAGTATATAGAAGGATGTTAAATACAGGAACAAAGGAAAGAACAACAGTTGTCTCAATAGTGATTAAAAATATAATGTGTGATGTGCTGTTTTAACGCGCGCGCTACATAAAAAGTGTGGACCCGGGAACAAAAGAAGTTCACATAATGTAGAGACTTAAAACACTATGTGGACTTACACACGTCCACATAGTGTGATTTACAATTGCTGCTCGATATGGGGCAGAGGGAGGCCCCCCCTCTATTGTGTCTTCATTGTGTTCTGGGAATCTCAGGAATTCTTTTGAGAATTTTAGGGGGGGTGCTTCTGTATACAAGAGGGAAGAGTGTGTTAGGGTTAGGGTTAGTTTGGGGGGGCCTCCCTCTGCCCCATATCGGGCATGGTATAGTGATTTACAGAGTTGAGGAAAAGAATTTTCCTTAGGTGTAAAGAACAAAGGAATTTCTACACAGTGACTGCAACACATAGCTGTCTGTGCTTGTATATTGTAATGTACAGTTGTACACACACACTCAAACTAACATAATGAATGGAAAGAAAAAAATATTTCATAACGTATTCGCTGTTGTTTTTACGAAGAGATAAAATGTGTCAAAAATCATAAAATTTGGCAATTCTGGGTTTTGTAAAAATATTAATGTATTCAATGCTGTTAAAATTTTCATAAAGTTTCAGGACTTATTATGTAGTATTTTTGCAACTACACTAATTCAAATAAACAACGGATACCATAGTTTTCATTTTTTGTTTTTACGAAGTGACTGACAAATAAAAATTCGCCACTGAAGTCCATTCAACTTCATAGCGCGGGCCTGGTGCCAAAATTGGGCGTGGTTTAACACTTTGCTTTTTACAGAGTGACAAAACCTTTCATTTACAGTTTTTTGGGACACACCTAAATATGAATTGGTATGTACACAGCGCTGTGTTGGAAGGTCTGTATTGAGGTTTTTGCAAAGGTTACAAATCGTTTCATTTACAGTTTGTACGAAGTGACAAACATACTGTAGCAACACATTGGTTTGTACACAGCGCTTTTGTTGGCAGGACTGCTGGGTGTTTTTATGAAGTGACATTTTGACAAATGTGTTTATAGGAATTAATTACTCATGCTGACAGCTCTGAATGACTTAAGCTTTGTTTTGATAGTAAACTTTAAAAGAAAAAATAGTAAATACATGTAGTGTCCTAAACGATTGTTTTAAAAATAGTTCAACTTTTACCATGGTTTTCTAGAAACAAGTATTTTTAGCTGCTGGGCTAAATCATAGCTTTCAAAAAACGTTGACGATACGCTAAAAGTTAGAGGTTACAATATGCAGTTTGCTATCCTGTAAAATGGCGAATGTCAGACACTTTGTACCTTTACCACTTCGTACCCGGGACACTTCGTACCTTCGAGACACTTTGTTCCTTTGGCAAAGCTGGTCACTTCTTACCGTCAGTCGAGTCACTTCGTACCGTCGGCCCTCTACTGTTGGGGCCCTCTACCGTTGGATGTCAGTAAAATGTCATCTTGTTATAAATGCTTGTTTGTTATTTTAGTGAAGTTGTACATTTTTGTATTAACTGTTCTTCTCGACAAAACTATATACAACTTATTTATCAATATTTATTGATTACGTTATAAGAAAAACCCAAATATTTTCTTCTTATTCGTTTTTAATATTTAAGATAAGTTGTATTTTTGTATTTTTATTAACTGTTTTGACAAAAGTTATTTTGTAAAAAATAATCACAACTTATTTATTAGGGGGCCTACGTTATAAAAAATATACTTTTGCCGAACAATAACAGTTATCAATTTATGTAAATTTCAAACTTGTATTAGGTATTTTTTCGTTTTAATAAATTAAAGATTATTAAACATCTTTATTAAGTTTATTTTTCTTTGCACACGACAAATCAGTGATTAGACCTCTTTTTGAATATGTGGGGCTCTGAGAAGAGTCGTTTGGTTTGGGGGTGATCTTGTCACACCATCCTTGTATCTGGACTATAAGGCTGGACCCGGATGGCTGCAGGCTGACAGGAATGCACATGTAGTGATGCGCCCGGACTCGTACTGATCCCATAGCACAAACACCTGCCCTTGCAGTCTCTTGTACTTCTGTCACTGACACCTCAGAAGCTTGGACTCCTTGATGAGCTTGATTTGGATGGTCACGAGGGATGATTCACAGTGCAGAAGTTGAATCAGCTTGTAGAAGTGGACACCATGGTTGCCCACCTTCTGGTTGATCCTGTGGTGCCAGCCTTCGACATCGTTGTTTGTCTGGATGCTTCTCTTGAACACAGACCATGATGTAGGTTGCCACTGGGTACTAGCAATCCATGTTCTTTCTAGGTATCTGCACAGCTCTACGATTGGTCTTGATTCTTGAGTCTTGATCTTGATTCTTGAGTCTTGATCTTGATTCTTGAGTCTTGATCTTGAGTCTTGAGTCTTGATCTTGAGTCTTGATTCTTGAGTCTTGAGTCTTGAGTCTTGAGTCTTGAGTCTTGATCTTGAGTCTTGATCTTGAGTCTTGATCTTGAGTCTTGATTCTTGAGTCTTGAGTCTTGAGTCTTGATTCTTGATTCTTGATCTTGATTCTTGATCTTGATTCTTGAGTCTTGATCTTGAGTCTTGATCTTGATTCTTGAGTCTTGATCTTGATTCTTGAGTCTTGATCTTGATTCTTGAGTCTTGATCTTGATTCTTGAGTCTTGAACTTGAGTCTTGAGTCTTGAGTCTTGATCTTGAGTCTTGAGTCTTGATCTTGATTCTTGAGTCTTGATCTTGAGTCTTGATCTTGATTCTTGAGTCTTGATCTTGATTCTTGAGTCTTGATCTTGATTCTTGAGTCTTGATCTTAAGTGACAGAATTTAGTTCATGACGGGACATTTATAGCATTTCGTTTTTTTAAGGCTAAATGGATCATTACGTGCCTCAGTGAACGCACACTCACAGTGGTGTGACTTTGGCGGCATGACAATGGGTCATTAAACGTGTGATGTTTAGGCGGTGGAAATGTGACTTTGGCGGCATGACCATTGTAATTAAGGTCATTATCGCTGTGATGTTTTGTCATTACAAAATACCCTAATTTCTGATTTGATTGGTTACACACTAATCTGATCACTATAGGGTGCTTCAATTTTTTTTTATTAACTGTCCTTCATGGCAGTTTCATGATGCATCCCTAAATTGATCAAAGTCTCACACGAGAGGCTGCACTTCTCAGGAAAAACTTACTTGGTAACCAGCAACGGAGAGCTGTTGATAGTATAAAACATTTTGAGAAACCACACCCTCTGAAGTGGTGTTTTTTCTTTCTTTATTTTCTTGCAACTTCGATGACCGATTCCGCCCAAATTGTCACAGGTTTGTTATTTTATGCATATGTTGGGATACACCGAGTGACAATACTGTTCTTTGATAATTACCAAACATGTTCAGTGCCTTTAAATGCTCATCTGATCACTATTTTATTAACTGTCCTGTCCCTAAATTTATCAAAGTCTCCGCAAAAGTTGAAGCAAAGAACCACCATAACTTTTCATTACACAACCTATTAATCGCATGACCCACACTGCATGAATTATTAATGGCCCGCGCGGCACTCTCAAGCGTTATTGATTGTAAGATAATTTTAACTGCATCAAATCGTTAGTTGGTGCTCAATTCATATTGAGTGTAGTCAGAACTGGACATTAATGAGTCTTTGGCAGCGTGATCCTCTCGAAACGAGGCAGAAAACCATGTTGAGGTACAAAGTGTCTTGTAAGAAGGTACGAAGTGACTCAGCTGACGGTACGAAGTGCCCAGGGTACGAAGTGTCCAGGGTACGAAGTGTCCAAAGTCACTAATTCATACCTTGTAAAAGGTACGAAGTGTCCCGGGTACGAAAAGGTAAAGGTACGAAGTATCCTGACACCAAAATGGCAACTGATTAAGATGAACCAATCATCATTCAAGTTAAATGGCAACTGCTTAAGATTAACCAATCACCGTTCATTTTAAACCATGGAATAAGAAAATATTCAGCTCCAAGAGAGATTGTTTGATTCATAAACCTGCGTTGTGCAGTATACATGTAAGCTACGGTAATTCAAGTTGCCTGAATCATGACAGCCTGAATCATGACAACTTGTAGGTTTTTGTCACTAAATGCATCTGGATTTAGAAGGAAAGTTGACTTGTTTTAGTAGAAAAGACAACTTGTTCTTCAACTACAAATAACCTTTAAATTTTAAAAAAAGTTGAAAGTTTGCATAGATCAGTAAAATTGAATTTGTGCATACGTGGCTTTGAAAACATTGTAGTTGGCAAATTAGCTCTATGTTCTGTTATGTGATGAAGCTTTGAAAACCAGATTAATAATATATGGATCACAAAAAAAGGACGATTGAAGTTTATATCAAAGTATGAGCACATCCTGTCCAGGAAGTACCACATTACTTCATTTGAAGAAATATGAAGACAGTCACACTGTATACATGTAAATTGTTCTTTATAAATCAGTGAGGAGGAGAGCTCTTTTCATTCCTCAGAACCAAACTTTCTTTATACATACATAGTCTAAAAAGAGAAATCAAAACCACTTTTATTTTAATCGGACTGTTTATACAATACAATACAATACAATCAAACTTTATTGTCCCTGCAAGGGAAATTTCTTTAGACTTTTACATAAATACATACAAATAGTTTATAAAAAGATAACAAGGGGTAAACGATACAGTAGAAAATAGTAGGCATATAATAAAAACTTAAAAAAGTGAACCCTATAAAAACAAAGGTCATCTACTAAAAATAGTACAATGTACAACAACAACAGAAAAAGGAATTAATTTGACAGTGGAGTTGGAGTTAGAACCCTATTGGCTAACCTGGTTACCACAGCTCACTTTTTATTTAACAAACAAGTTAGAGATCCATGAGATGATTCTTGGATTGACATTTAAATTGATTAATTTAGTAACAAGCAGATGCGGCTGGATGGTATTGAAAGCACTGGGAAAATCAACAAACATAATTTTAACATATGTTCCCACATGTTCCAGATGCTCATAGATACCGTTCAGCATTGTCAATACAGCATCTTCCGCACTACTACGAGGTTGATAGGCAAACTGAAATTCATCTAACAATTTAGTGATATCTGGCAGTAATCTGGTCATGACAACTTTTAAGGCACTTCATAGGAGTAGATGTCAGAGTAAATCATTCATCTCTCTGGGCTTTGAGTTTTTAGGAATAGGAATAATGGTCGATTTTTTCCACAATGCTGGAACACAAGAACTATTAATCAAAGCTTGAAACAATGTTTGGAAAGGACCGGCAAGTTCGTCTGCACAAACCTTTAGCACTTTAAAAGTAAGTTTTGTTTCTTAAAAATGTTTTGAACTTCAAGCTGAGAGATTTGAATGTTGGTACTTTTTCCAAAGTTCATAGTGTTCATCATTTCGTTCTGAGGAGTAAAAACAAATTTATCAAACCTGCTATAAAAACGTTATTTGAAAACACCTTAACTATCTTTTGGGGAGCACAGTTTCTGATATTGCTTGCTTCAACTGATTCATCAAGGGTGCTAGCCGTGTCAGTGAAGACTTTCCAGTCCGTACATGCAAAACATCCTTGCAGTGCTTCAGTAGCTTGCCTAGACCAAATCTTCAGTTGAATTTTTCTCACAGGTTCTCTTCGCATTTTAGTCTGGTAAACCGGCATACGCTGGATCATTATAGACTGTGCAAGTCTCGCGCGTATCGGAGCGAGAAAAAACGTCAAGCGAAGAACATATTTTTTTCCGAAATCAAATCATTGTTTTTAAATTAGATCTATGAAAAAATTTGACCAACAAAAATAATCATTACAATTTGTATAAAATGAGTTTTAGCTTTCATAATAAACACACAAATCATTTGTTAGTTTTTGTTGAAACAAACTAAAAGCTCTGGGACAAGGATGCTTATTTTGATCTTAACTTTTTAGGAACCCCTTTTGTAAATCCACGCCTGAGTACGTGCAGCCACTAAAAGCAGGTTTAAACGCAGACGCGCGATGATCGCACGGGCGTATAATTAACGCCTGACGCAGTTTAAAGAGGACGCTGACGCCTCGACAACCGTAGACTGCAATGAAAAGGCTTAGCGTCTGACAATTACAGCGTCTGGTGATTATCATCGCGCGACCAAAACAAATTTTGGTGATCGGAGGTGGGCACAATTCTTAATTTTTTGCAAGTAACCGGAAGCAGAGGTCAAGTTTAATTCTTTGGTTTTCTTCGTTGTATTGTTGAATTGATTTTACTTTGATACTTGTTTTTACTTAGTATTATATTCCCAACAACATATTTAATTTTCATAGTCATGAAGTACGTTAAACTAAAATAATAGACAAAAAAAAATCTTGCCAACGTAAAACTCCATATGGTTGGGACCACAATGGTCCCGGAAGTTCGCTTACGCGCGAGACTTGCACAGTCTATTATGGTCAGAACTACCCAACCCGGGCATTGACTTTGCTCGATAGGCCTCATCAATGTTCCCGTAGCAAAGGTCCAAGCAAGCTGTATGACGGGTGGGGCATTTGACAAACTGGTGAAAAGTAGGTAAAGTGTCAGATAAATGGCACAAGTTAAAATCGCCTAGAATAAACTTGGCGGCATCAGGTGACTCAGTTTCAGTTTGAGAAACAATTTCTTGCATGATGTCAGCTGCTTTTTTTTGTGTCTGCTGAAGGGGGAATGTACACGACAAACATCATTATCTGGTTTATCTCCCTTGGTAAATAAAATGGCCGTAGGTAGACCCCTAGAAGTTCGATGTCTGGTGTGCATAGTTTGTGCTTGACGGTAATGTGTGAAGGGCTGCAATGTTTGTTGTTGACAACGTCCACACACACCTCCGCCTTTGCTTTTCCCAGAATCTTTGTTTCTGTCCATTCTAAGCAGAGTGTATCCATTTATGTCCACTGTCTAGTTGGGGTCGGTTTCAGTTAACCAGGTTTCAGTCAGACATATCAGACTGGAATTGCGGTACTCTGAGAGCTACTGATGAGTATTGCCTCTCAGCTCGTCGGATTTGTTCCTGATGCTTTGCACATTCCCATGTATCAACAATGGCAATGGAGTTCTAAATCTAGATTTCCTCAATCGGTTTCTAACGCCACCTTTGCTGCCTCCCTTTCGTACTTGGGGTGTGTCAGGCTTGCATTCCTCGGAATTATGTAAACAGGCAGTGTCGAAAAAGCACGTCAGCTCAATAGGAATTCACAGTTATAATGAATCAATGGAGGCAACTCACCCTTGGTGCTGTTTAAATCACAGAAGTACCTCTGACGATTATTATGCACATAACGATTTGTAGTATTGTATTAGCAGATTGATAGGGGAAATTTAAGGATATCGTTTCCTGCTATTCATAAATCCAAAGTTTTAGCTTTTAAGGTTTTAAGTAATCTTGACCAAGGCGTTGGAGTTTTATTTTCATTTATTAATTAGTTTTTTGTTTAGTTTGTTTTCCCTTTGCGCCATTGTGCAGTCTGTGTTTTGGGGGTTTTGTTTATACCTGATGAATAAAACAATTCAATTCATGCATTGCATGTGTAACGCAGTGCTTGCGTGGTGTGATGTACCGGTACACGTAGACTCTCTGAATCTTAACGCCTTGATGGTTCTGTTTTGAGCTAGCCAGGGTCATTACTATAATGCGTGCAGAAGACAAGACCCCATTGGTCAGTGGCGGAAGTCATGTTTACTTATAAGATCGGGGGGGGGTGCGCAATCATTTGCACTCAATGTTTGAGTACACTCCATTTTTAAAAGATGCTTACCGTTAACAAAGAAAAAGAAAACCATACTGTTGTAATTCTTTCTCAATCAGCACTCACAACATACAACATGTAACAGTAGGGCCTATAGGTTTTTTATATAAATTATTAAACTTACTAAAGCAGTAAGCAACGCAAACAAATCATTTACGAATGTTAATTCTCTAGTGTAAAGATTAAGTGTTTCCAACATTTGAAGATTTCACCACCCTCAGTTTAAATGGACTCATCCAAGCAGTCTCAAAGGCCATGGTGTTCGAATCTTGTGCATGTGTGGAGCATGGTACAAAGGTCATAATGAGGGAAGCTCGTGATTGGACGGGCGAATATGAATCATCATTTGCTTCCCATTCTGCGTTGTTTGCAGTGGGTCTAACGAAAGATTTAAATATTCATGATCTGCATAGCAGCATATCAGATGGCCCCTCATTTTCATCCAATAGTGGCCGAAAATATCAAGAAACACATTAAACCTGGAAGTTACAGACCCTACAAGGCGGTCGGCCTTACGGCCTCCGCATGCGGACAGTAATACGAGTGCGGATGACTCGCGCACAGTAGTAGTAGTACGGGCATTGTGCGATGTGATACACAAATTACGCATAGTGCTAGTGTATACATGTACATGTTTATATGGCTGGGTTTTTTGGAGTGAAAACTGAGACCGCCTTGGAGCAAGGCTACGTTTTAAGCACAAATTTAAATTGCAAGGAGTGCTGTTTTTCAGACTGAAGATTGAGGAGTTTGAAGATATTGTCCTCTTGAAAATGGATGGCCTGATAATGACCATCCTCAATTCCAGTCCATTATCTCTGGGTACCTCAGGTTGGTCAATATTAGAAGATCCCACACATAATGAACTGCATCAACTGTGTCACTTATAAGAGTTATCTGGTCTGAAGACTGAACTATTTAGAGCTCATCAACTGTTTTTGTTTCCTTTCTATTGATATACTTAATATGATTAACTCTGCCTCTTTAGAACCTTCTTTATATGTTATAGGTTTTTCCGGCCAATTTCAACATAAATTCAGTAAATTTAACACCTGACTTATTCAGTTTTGTTTGAAAATGAATGCTCCGTTGTATCAGCATTCACCAGTTTAGCACTCACAAAATATCATCAGATCCCAACGATCATTCAATTTCACAAAAGCCAACAGCAAGGGGTTGACTCATTCAATTTCATAGACTGTAAATAAGTCATACATGTAGGTGGTAGAATGGTGAATAATGGTGAAAATGTAGTCTTGAATGTTTATAAATGAAACAGAATGACTGAAACAAAAGGAACTCATTTTTGCACGAAAACGATTGCAGTACTACAACTAAAAAGAAACCGTAGTTTGAATGAAATTGGAAAACGTGCCTGAATTTGATTGCATGTAATCATAAAATGAAATGCTTTATGCTGAAATTGACCGAAAAAGCCTGTATTATTTATTTGTTAAAAAAATACATTGTTTGATGCTATTTTGAAATGCAACTTACAAATAATTTATGTTTTGTTAAAATATTGTAAAATAAGGTTGGATTCGGCCAAGGCAGGGTACAGGTTTTTTGATATTCAAACAGAACTCTAGATACTGAATGTACATGTTGTGCTGACATTGATTTCACTCTTGTGAAAAACACCTCATTTTATAGTTTTAAGGAAAGTTTAATCAACTATTTTCAAGAACTTCATTGCATAGCAACTGAAACCTGTCATCAATGTCTGCTAATTGCTACATAAAAACAATAAACGATAAACTTGCTAAGAGAATTTGTTATATGATCAAACTCATGATTAGAGCATATTTGTCTGCTTTCAAGCTTGAAGACAAAATCTTAAAACAAACACAAGTTGTGTGTTACTCCTGTACCCTGCCTAACAACACTTCATCAACTTGAAAAACTCACGCTTTTATTTCATTTTTTCCCCAGTGAGCTTTTGGTGTAATAGGAGATGGATCAGCTGTGGATGGAACAATTCTTGATCATTCATTGAGGTCTGCAACAGACTCCTCACTAAAACACAAGGCAATGGGAACCTGTTATGCAGTGTGTTAGAATGGAAGAGCAATTCCATGGTAGTGGAAAGGTTAAAAACCAGGCACATGGTAGAAAAGGGCCTATACCTGCTAGCAATGTTCACTCTATGATTCAAGCTTGAAGGTTGTTTCATTGACTATGTCTAGAGATTCACAAAAGTTTAACAGCAACTTAACTTTTTGAAAAGTTAACTTTGCATACAAAATTGTTTAAATCATCACAACCTTTTATATAATTTCTGTTCTGGCCAAACAGAAATTGTATGCAAAATTGTTCTACTAGGTGACATTATGATAAGTGCATGGTGGTGCATAGGGCATCTTAAACCTGAACTTGAGTGAATCTTTGTGGTAATTTGATGAAAAAAGGCTTCAAACATTTTCTCCATGTGCCTGGTTATGAAGTCAAAGCACAGCATCCAATCATTGATTGCAAAATATATATTGCAAGTCTCCTCATTAAGTTAGTACTTCAGCTGAACTATCGATATGATGTAATCAAAGAAAGATTGAGCACTTTCTTCAGAAAAAACACACAGCAGTGTGAAGATTGAAGAGTTTGAATTTCAAGGGTAAAAATAGCCCTTCAATATTTGTATGACAGACCAGACATTAACCCTTCTCTAAGTCCAAACAATTTGGTGTAGAGAAAAGGATATGGGAGGATTGAGGCCTTAATTAACCTTTACAGACTTGGTTTGTTGGCTGCATGTGAAGGAAGAAAGTTTGATCTTCATGTTGGCTCATTATTCCAACCAATCATTTGGAGCTAACTTGTCCTCTCATCATAGCAGTACCTTCTGCTTTAAGTGTTTCATTGAACTTCAATAACACTTTCTTAATAATAGACAAGAATACATGATGTTTGACACTGTGGGTTCACCACCTCATTGTTGGTCAAGGTGAATACTTACATTGGTTTCTAAAAAGGATGCTGTGCTTTGGATTTAAATAGCTATCTATTCTAAGAAGGATTCTAAAATGTTTAATCTAACATGTTATATGAATGTTAGTTTTAATGATTGAATATTGTCTGTTATGAAAACGTACACTGGCACATCATATGTATACTTCAATCTATTAGTAGGCTATAGCTGTACTGGTAAACTATATGGAGGATGTAGAGATGCAGTCTGGTAAAGGAGCAACTAAATGTTACGAGTTGTTGGACAACATGAATCAATGAGATACAAAAGCAAGGCACTGCAGTTTCTGCTTGAATCTCAAGTCTTTATAATTCTCTAACACAGTGACGGTGACTATTAGAGCACACTGTTTGAAACATTGAGAATAACCTACCTAATCTTTTCAGAGCAACTCGTGTACTTGAGAGGATACTTGATTTACTACTCCACCATACAAAGCCTAAAATGCAAAGCCTCAAACACAGCATGAATAGTTGGGTTCAAATCCAACGCACTTGTGCATCAATCACAAGCAAAGAACTACAACTCTGTGTGTGCAAAGTGTATGACCTAAGGTCAGGACTGGACCAATGAGCCTCAATCAAGCTTCAACCAGGACTTGTGCTTAGCTAATTGCTTACAAGCAGCTATCATAAAGCACTGATATTGGTCACTCTATCCTAAAGAGTAAAGAATTATCCTCAAGAAGCATCTGAATGAAATGCAAAGATGTTACAGAATCGACGCAACTGAGATTGCTGTAATTTTACTGCAAACCTCCATTGACCTAACAAGGCTAAAATGTTGTTATCATAAATATAAGCTTTTTAAGTTCAAGGTACACACACACCTTTTAAACATCTTGGGACACTTGTGGAAAAAAATGAGAAAAAAGTCACTTCAAATAATGTGAGTTGTTATATTGCATGATGAAAATAATATCTTGAAAACAGACAAATTACAGCTCAGTCTGGTACCAAGACTTAAACACTAGGAGTAAATAGTGAAATATTTAAGTCGTTGGAAAGTAACAAACACATTGATAAACCAATGGTGGTGGTGTGTGTACCTTTAGTTATAAGGAATATGATGTGCCAGTGTACATAGTGTTTATGACATAATATTAAAAAAAGTCTATTGTTGTGTTTATTTTGTTGTCTGTTATGTGTTGGGAAGCATCTGCTTTCTATTTCAAACTTGTTGCAGCACGGACCTTTATCACGCAACAGCCATCTTGATTTTTTCTCTCCAAGTCAGTTGAACTAACCAAGGCTAGAAGAACAAAAACTAGCCATTTAAGTAGGTTGAACAAATCATAGCAGAACAAATATCAAATGCTTGAAACACTGCTATCGCTATCAAAGAACTTACAACTTGCTCCTGTGGCCAATCGTAGTTATTTGCCACTTCTATGTAATGCATTGCCAATTGCATTTACAAATGCTGCCTTTCTAATAAAGGCGAATCTAATGATTCAGTTACAGGGCATCATTGAGATTTTCAATCTGTGTGTACAGAGATAATGAAACAATGTCAGATCAACGGAGCAAGTAACAGAAAGTTGTGTTCAACAAATCACCAGATTTTTGTTAAAGGGCAAAGCGACATCATTCAGAGTTAGTTATTTCAGTAAACTGTGTGTACAATGTACACAGTGGATGAAACAAATCCATATCAGATCTCCTGATGAGTAACGTCAATAAGACAGTTATAAGTGTTTCAATTACAAGGCATCATTGAAGAAACACTTTCAAATCAGATCAACTGATCTGAGCAACCTTAGAAAGTTCAACCTATTAAGAACATTGAACAAAAACAACTAAAGTTGTTTTTTAAGAGCAAAGAAACGTCTATGAGACAGACATGTTTCAAATACAAGGCATCATTGAAACACTGTCAAATTAGATCAACTAATCTGAGCATGCAAGGCACAGAACAAATTCAGCATTAAATGATTATTGAACGACTTTTAAATCTATCTTGGGCAAAGCAACTATTTTAATAAGATGGCGTGATAAAGGTCTAAAACACTTCTGGTAATGTGGACGGTGAGTAAAAGGGGAGGTACACTTGAAACTAGATTTCCAACTTCTACCAAAAAGGTTAAAACATCTCAGTTTGAAGGAAAAAAAAGTCTAATGTACAGTGTTTGGGTTAAACAAGAGTCTGCTTGATATTCAAACTGCGAAATACTTTTTAAACAAATTTGACGCACTCAAAATGTGTGTTTTTATCTCTAAAACACAACAATTTTAACAAAGTTGTGTTTTTAATCTTTAAAGGTGACACACAGTTTGAGCATTTAAACCAAGTACCTTCCCTTCAAGTCCACATATAAAATGTGCTGCAACTTGTATTGAAATAGAAAGCAGATGCATTATGGGGGACCTCTTATATAGGGGGGAAGGTAAGTACTTAGAGGGCAGCAGAGAGTCTGAAATAAAGACTAAGTATATACTACACAAGTGTTCAAATCTATTGGTAGGCGTTGCCATCTATTCATATTTAAATTTGACCTTGAACTTGAGAAAAAAAAAAAATAAAATAAAAGGGAAGCACCCCAGTGTATGCAAGCCCCTCCTGGTGCGCACACAAGTGTCATCAGACCTGTCAGTGAGCGCCCTCTATCAACACCAACCTGTGAGTGGCTTTCAGCAATGTGTTCAGTTGTCCCCAGTCTAATAAGTCTGTGTGGCCAAGGCGCCCTTTGTTGACCTTAACAGGGAAGGATCTGATGAACTCTAATAATCAGTTGACTTAACCATAGAGTCGGATGTAGTCTATCCACCATTCCTTGAATTGCTCATGGAGAGAGCGCCTTCAATGTCTACTTTGAAATATCTCCTCGGACATTAAATAGGAGTTGCATAATAAGTTGAATCCTGTAGTTTAATCCTATCAAATGAAATAGCCAACAAATGAACATAATTTTGTCAGATTTCTTCAATAGTTTTGTCATGTTAAGATTAAGGTCACTTTGTTTCAACCACTCACTGATCATATTTGCCAATGTCACAAGAAAGACCCTAATAAATCTCTGCCATTGATTTGTATATTTGCATGTTTTTTAGTGTGTTTTAATCAGATATCTATGTGCGTAACTTTTATGCCTGAGTTTTGCAAAACGTACAGGGTGCTCAAATAATACGCTATAAATGAGCAACACTAAATGATGATAATGACATCTAGCCCAATCATTAACTTTTACCAGAAAACCATGTAAAGTAACTGAATGCATTTTCACCTTAGTTTTATTTCACAAGCACAAACAGTGAATTGATTTTAATGTGTGTAAACAAAAATGACGGAGTGTTTCTGCTTAAAGAACCATTGCATGTGTAACATTTTAGCTAATAATTTTTGCGTATAAGTTACTTTTAATTGAGTTGTTTTTGAGCACAGCTGGTTCTACTTTCTATCTATTAAGGGTAGAGAAATTCACAACTTTTTAATCAATGTCAAAATCAACCGCAATTTTGGGTTGGCAATTTGTTTAGTTAAGTTAAATGTTTAGAACAAATTTTAGCAAAGTCAAAATCCACCATGCGTTTTGTAATGTTACTAAAAGTTGTTTAGTTTATTAGCTATCATCCTTATTTGCTGTTGTCAAATCTGTTATGATAATTTATTTCTTATGCTTTTCAAATATTTTACGAGGGGCGTTTCTACTACATTGAGTTGGTTGCCATTTAAAGTTAAATTTGATGAAGATTTAAAGTTGGTTTTAATGTCTGCATTCTACTTTTGAGGCAAGTATTTCTCAAGATTGTTAGGTTCTGATGTCCAATGGAGTACACTTAATACAATCATTTGATTCCATCAATCTGATTGGTTCCTATTGTAATCTATTTCACTTATTTCAAGCTCAGAGTATTTTTTCAGATTTTGTTCACCATTTATAACAATGTGGCATTAGTTTGGTATATTTTAAACTTGTAATAGCCCTAAACTGTTTCTTTTTTCCAAAGGATGCCAAACTCTCCTGCTACTCAAAACAATGTAAGACACTCATACATTTGTTTTGTGAGTCCAATGAACTTCAGTAAACAAGTCAAGTCCATAAACAGAAAAGTTTCCCAAATGATTGTTTTGGGTAAGTGTGAGCTAACACAACTTCACTAGCAGTACTCTTCAATTTATTTTGTTGCTAAAGTTTGGTTACAATTTGAACTACTTTATTTCTGACAAACAGCTCAAAGTAATTTCTATAGTAATGCAGATTTTTCCTGATGATTACCGTTCAATTTGTTTTCAGGTATCGTTACTAAGATTTTGTAGAAGTTTTGTTCTGAAGACTTGGTTTTCTTGATTGTTCTAAATGTAAACCATTATATTAGTCTCATCATTTATATTTCTACAGCATTTTTATCATTTCATGATATTATTGCCCCATTCTTAAAGTTTATCGCATTGTGATGTTTGTCTCTCTAGTACTGTATGTCCTTACACTGTTTTAAGTAGCACATTTTCTCTGTACCATGTGGTCCTGGTGTGTCTATTTACTAAGCACCATACTCAGTTTGTGGCTCAATTTGTTGACGATGTGGTGGCCATTTCAATGCGGATCCAGTGGAGATCCGTATTTCTACTTCCCTTGGGTTTTGCCGGAAAGCCCTGCCATGTCCAACTATTGTTTCGGTTTACATTTTCTCTTCTAATTTTTACTTTTTTTATTTGGGGGGGCATGATTTAAAAATTTGGTCACACAAATGATCTTTCAAATTTATTCTTAGGTGCCCCGACTTGGAGTATTATTTTCCAAATTATGGATGTTTCCCTTGATATGACTACAATGTAACCAATGATTTCATCGGTCTTATGTAGTATTTGGTCAGGCTATAAATAAAGCATTCTCATCTGAATGCATCTGCAACATTCTGATGACTTCCAAAGTTAAATCATATGGAAAGATTTAAGACGCCTGCTACAAAACCATGTGTCTCACTGAATGGTGCATCTCAACGTCTCTGCAACGTCATGATGACTACAAATGTCACTAGTGCTTGCAAGACACTTGTTTCTAACGCTTGCAAGACACTTGTTTCTAACAAGTATTACTTGGTGAATGCTACATTGTCCTTAGCTAAGAGTTTTTGCAAATTACTGATGTTCAACTATTGTGCCTTTTGTATGCTCTCAATTTTTCTGTTACAAAAGCTGACTTTTTCCATTACAACTTTTTCCTCATAATGTGATCTAAAATGCAAAGTGCATTTCAGACATGTTCCTCTGTGTGACCAACCCTCTCAGCGCCCCCCCCCCCCCCCCACCCTTCATGACAGGACCTCCGGCAAATCTCGCCCCTCTCTCTCTCTTGCAGATCCTGGATCCGCCCAATCTGCCCCTCAGTATCAAGGGAAACTATGGTGCCTTTTATCGACACAGGGTTTGCCAGTCCTGCCTGTATTTTGTCCATGGTAAGTTTAATTGAAGTTTTCATGAATTTATGCACTGCACAATTTACTATACATCCTCATGTATTGGAATCAACATTACAACCATGCACCTTTTAAAGCTCACATGTAAACCTATAATTAGCAGACCCTGGGAAAAGCTTTAAACAGCAGTTTTATACTGCCTCACCTACTATTCAATTTGCCCTGATTCTCAACCTAGCTATTTATAGTTCCTATTCTCCTGCATTTGTAAACTAGCCCTTGAATCATTAAAATGGATCTAGCTTTAGATTTAGTTTGCTCAATTAGTTTGCATTCTAATCTACTGTGCTTTCTGTGTTAAATAAAGTCGCTTTTCCCTCCACTTGACTATACAATTAAATTTGAACTACTCCTGGTCGCTTTTTCACCTTTACTTAAAGTTAAAGTTGTGGAGAGGTCATTCAAAAGGCATGAACGTAAATGCTCATCATGTAATGCTTTGAAATGGAATTTCAAACTCCCTCTTGTTTCATTGAATGCAGCCCATAAAGAGTTTGTAATAATGTCTAAGATAACCCATTTTATGTACTCTTTTTTATTTCTTACTCTCAGCTTATTATTGAATGTGTTTTGTAACCTTCTTTTGTCGATGCTTTTTCAATTTCCTAAGTTAATTTAGCCCTATATTAAAGGTTTATTTATCTATCTGTCAGCGCAATGTTGTATGCCTTCTTTAGGCCATATACTTCTAAAGATATAAACTATTGAGCCAGCAAACTAAATTGAAACTAACAAGGGTTATTACATGCAAGTCTATAGCATTACACTTGTTTCTGCTGAGCCTACTGATTGAAACTAGAATACAGATGGCTTAGTTTATGTTTCTTCACTTTCCGATTTGATGAAGTTATTCCATAAACAACATTGTAGGCTTTCCCAGGGCCTGCTAGAGTCTCATACATGTATGCATACAACTGTTCCTTTGAAATTACATTTGTACCTCTGGTACAAACTGAACAACTATGGCCTGCTCTTAGTATAGATAATGCCTGCTGATAGGAGGATAGCTAATGCCCACTCATAGGGCACGAAGGGTAGCTAATGCCTGCTGATAGGGTAGCTAATGCACACTCATAGGGCATGTAGGGTAGCTAATGCCTGCTGTTAAGATCATTTATTGTGTAACAAAAACCTTTATGTCTGTGGTTGAAGTGTTTCTAAATTTGTTTCATAGAATACTGTTGAAATATCTATCATTGTTTCTGACATTCTGTTTCTTGCTGCAAACTAAGCCACCGTTTGCCACAGCGATGTGGTAAAACATTACACAGCTCCACAAATCTTTAGCCTACCTAGAAATGACAACCACAGACAGATTTTGCAAAATTAGCTGCAGTTATCATGCAAACACTGCACAATGTGATGATTCTCTAGAACATATCAATGGGTACACTTAAACTAGGAATGATAATGTATTGCTACAGTCTTTATTTCAATTATCCAGAACTGGGTAGTTATGGTCAAATGGTATCCATGCAGTAATCCTGTGGTGTGCTGATCTATCCCTCTAAAGCTCCTATACAACAAAACCTCATACATGATTGACCTTCTAAATAATGGTGTCAAGGAACCAAGAATGAGTGTCACCAGTCAACTAATAAGCCATGTGACTATCATCCGGGATGGTACATTGCCTACTCTCTTGTCAAGACTGATATGTTTAGCTCTTGGGTTATTCCTTGCACATTTTAAGGTAACTATACCTACTTATTTGCCTGTTAACCAATCTAAAAATCTTAAAAGAACCCGAGACTAAAAATGTCTGGCATACGTCTCTGTTGATCAGAAACCCAAGTAGCAAGGCCCTATCCTAGAACTAGTTGTATGCAATGACATTGGATAGACTGTATACACAACTGGTATAAAACAACATAGTTAAAAGAGTTTGAATCCTACGGGTAATTACATCCACCTGTAAACTTGCGCTCACAATAGAGTGATAGTTTAAATACCCCTAAAGTTTCTGTAATATCTAGTTATTTTTGAGTAGGAGACGAGTCCAATGAGATTGTTGAAGGGTCAACACTTGTTTGATGCAATTACATATTTCTACTGTAGTCACTCAAATAATCATCTGCAACATTTTTTCATCTCTATGTAATATTTTTTAGGTATCACCATCAATATGATCTGGATCACTGGCCAGCAATCCAGTTCAATTTTTAAACTTAATGACATTCCAATTCTATTTGCTCATTGTTTTTGCCTAGTTTACTCCTGCAGATTGGTGTCTACATTCTGGTTTTTATGAAGTTTGAATGCATTCCTTGAGATTCAACAAAAGATGTCCAACTGTTTAATTGGTAATATAGGCTTTTAAGAATGCATGCCATTTTCCAGTGATGTCTCCGAGCTAAAGTTTTTCTTCTTAATTGGTAATAGTTTCTGAGAATGCATGTGGTTTTCCAATTGTGTATCCAGCTAGAATGTTTCTCTTCAGTTATGAAATGAGTATCTTCTTATTATCTTTCAACATTCGATGATATGGTTTCCTACTTTAGTTTCACTACTTAACCAGAGACCAGTGGTGTATACAGCCTTAAAATACATGGAGCTTATTGATAGTCTTCAATCAAACAATATTGACCTATCGCCATTTATATCCTGTTGGCCAATAACAGTGCATTAAGCACATTGTATAATCAACCTGATCTGCAATACTGGAATGTGATAACCTATATCTCATACATACAAGATGTATGTATTTATTCAAAACTTGATGTACAATATGCCTCATTTAGCACACAGGGACAATGAGATGTACTTGTTCTACATGTAGACCATAAATGATGCTCATTCATGTGCAGTACATGCTCATATTATTTATTCTCTGTTCATCCAAAACACAAATGAAAATTTTTCTTTTCTTACTACTTTCTTAGGCAGTACATGTAGACAATACTTGATGAAACTCATACATATCCAAAATGTGTTTCTTTATTCATGTACATTTGCCCAACATTCTCTGATGAACAAGTACATCAAAAGCTAACTGTACATGTAATGCTTAACTTGCATCTACTTCCCGAGAGAGCTTGTTTTAACTAAATGCTATCACTTATTTGTCTGAGATATGGCAGAGTTGAAAATGGCGATAGGTCAATGTTAATTACCTCGTTCCCATGGTAATCCATCCCACTGTACCTCACTATGGCATGAAGCTAATGGAATGGTCAACTGTTGGACCTAACAGTACACTGAGGACATGTTTGTACATGTACCTATGTACATGATGACCTGTGAGTCATGGACTGTGAGTCACTTTGCTTAACAGGGGCTGAGGGCCACTTTGCCCAACAGGGGCTGAGGGGTCACTTTGCCCAACAGGGGCTGAGGGGTCACTTTGCCCATTAATAGGGGCTATATTGGAGGATGTCTTTGCCCTACAGGGGCCAGGGGCCACTTTGTCGAAATGTGCATATTAGTTTGCCCATTTGGGGGCTAGTGGTAGGTGAAGATGAAGGTAAATCAACAGGGCCTATGGTGGGAGGGCCATTTAGAGAAAGGATGTGCAGCATACATCTCTTTGCCCAAAGAGGGCCAAAAATGGCTGCATTTCCAGACAGTGGTGGCCATTTGTGACACCTTTTTGTGAGTAAGTCACAAAAGGGGTTAGTTGTGGTCACTTTTGCCAATAGGAGCAAATGGTGGCCACATTGGCCCATAGGATCTAGTATAATGACTTTTGGTGTGCAAATTCACAATTTGCTCAATTGGATCAATTCAAGATCAGTGAAGTGGGTCACTTAAGGGGATAGTGGTGAGGCTGAAGGGGGCAAACTAAAATCAAATTGCCTACAGGCTTGTGGCCACTTTGAAGTCTGAATGTAAATTTGTCCATTTGGGACTAGTTGATGGGAACGAGGTTGGGCAATACCAAGCAGGGTTGAATAAGAAAATGTCCTGAAAGTTCTTCACATTATCTAAAATGCAATGTAACTTACATTGTGATAAACTGGCAGTTGTGATCTAACGAATGAGCACAATGTTGTCTGATATTGATTTATATCCTAAGGACTTGACTCCCATTGACTGGTTGTGATCAACTTATCATGTGTTTTTGGTTATTCATGACATCACATTACCAATTGCTTTTACATTGTAAGTGCCAACTGGAAGGCAACATTTTACATGAGATCGTCTGCTACTGAGACAGTTGTAAGAATTGTTCACCTGCTCTAGAGCAAGGAGTGAAGTCACTTTGAGTATCACATCATGATGGAGGTATGTGGGTTAGTATGTATTTCCCTTCATACTCAAGGGTTACTTTAGCTTAACAGACACAGATTCCTTATTGTATATACATGGAAAGGCCAGGTCATTTTCATTTAAATGTGAAGAACTTTCAGGACAATAATTTTATTAAGTACAACTCTACTATCAGTTTAATGACTAACCAGGCTTGGGGTTATGCAGCAAAAGTAAAATATTACCGACAAGGTCGGTAATAAAGACTGTAATAAAAGTTTCGTTGACTCCTTTCTAGTTGCTTTTGTCCCTCACAAAATGAGTGTACACTTTTTCGTTTCAGACCAATATTTTGTTTGTTCTGAGGATCCTGAATTTCAACTCATTCTTTGATTTGCTCCTTGTGACAATGCAAAAAATTATTATTTTCTTGAAAACAGCTTTCTTTCTTTTTCTGAGAGTTAAGAATTTCCATTTCATTCTCTGTTTTTCTCTAATGTTTTGTTACAAGTAAGAGTAAAAGTATCAGTTTCTTGAAAACAAAAACTTGTTTATCAAAAATGTTATCTCATTCTTTGATTTACTGGTTGTAAAAATTTTAGTGTGAAAGTTAAAATAGGTTTCTTAAAACCTACACTGGCTCAATGGCATTTCATTTAAAGCCAACTCCAAAGAACTGGTTGTATATTTGGTTCTGATTTGTCAACACTGTACTCGAACCTGAATCTACTGTAAACCCCAAGCCTGAATAAATGCTTTATTAATAAGTTGTCTAGAGTTAGCAACAATTCAATCAAGGCTTTGACCATTATTGAATGATGAAACCAGAAGGATTCTCCCAGACACTTTAGGGATGTTAAAGTGCCTTCACATGTACCATCCTGTACAGGCTTACTTAATGTAACAATGTGGACACTTGTTTTACATTATAAAGTCTCATAATGCAATGATTGCTTCAATAGGTGTAGTCTGACAGTAGCTACTTCACTTGATTAAGCCCCTCTCAACCCAGCGTATGGGTGTCACTGAGGGTAGTGTCTAAATGACTAATATCTGCTACTGTAGATATACCCAGTGTGGGTATCTCTGAGGACTGTGCCTGCATTACTTTGTTACCCAGTTGGGTATCTATATGAGGAATGTGCCTACATGTACATTACTTTGTCACCCAGTGTGGGTATTTATGAGGACTATGCCTGCATTACTTTGTTACCCCGTGCACGGGTATCTATGAGGACTGTGTCTGCATTACTTTGTTACCCAGTCGGTATCTAAAGAGGACTGTGCCAGCATTACTTTGTTACCCAGTGTAGGTATCTATAAGGACTGTGCCTGCATAACTTTGTAACCCAGTGTAGGTATATAATGAGGACTGTGCCTGCATTATACTTTGTTACCCAGTTGGGTATCTGGTGGAACTTTGCCCGCCTGATGACTAACCTCACTATATAAGAGGTATTTGGGGGTCGTGGCTTGGTTTGCTTCAACACCAACTTTCATACTGCTTCTATGAGGAAAACTTCCTCATTCCAAGTAACCATCATTGGTTAGAACTAGAATGATTATAATTTTATATTCAATGCAGGCACATATTTATGGAAAAATGTGGCGTCTTATTTCTTTTGGAACACATAGAGCTAAAGACAATCTGTCTCTGGATAACCCTAAGACCTGGTCAATGCCTTGATTGATATTCAACCCTAACATGCTTGGTATTGCCTTTGATTGAAGACTATCAGTGCATGGCTGAGGATGTGTAGTTACAGTACATGAATTCCAACTCCAATTAAAGTTACCATGGACCTATCTAACAGGACTGGGACCCCCGTGTCTAACACCACAGTTTCCAAGGATACTGAGGGACCCACCACATCGTCACATGTGCAGCCCTAGTTTATAGTATGGTGCTCTACCTTTGCACACCAGGCCATCTTTCTACAGCAGTTTGAAGAGTTTGGCACCCCATGTTTTCCCCAGTGTGGGGATCAGTTTTCATTTTGGTCAGGAACTTCCATAATTATGGATCCGACAGCAGTTTGAAGAGTTTGGCACCCCATGTTTTCCCCAGTGTGGGGATCAGTTTTCATTTTGGTCAGGAACTTCCATAATTATGGATCCGACACAAATCTTCCCCTGTATCGGAGATTACTTATAAGTATTTTTAATTGAAACACTTTTTCATTTTGTTTTCTACATTTCAGATCAAAATCTGACACCTTTGTAGGGTTACAAGTTAAAAACTACTTTACTTTGCCACTGGAAATGGAACCTCATCAAAGGTAACCCAATTTTGGTTTTTTGTAGTTAAGAACCAAATTAAGGCTCAGTTTTCAGCTAGACTGCTGCCTTACTCAGTATGCATTTATTATCATGGTGATTGTTAACTGACAGTCTGGGTATCAGACATAAATTCAAAGCAGTGACTCATTTCAAGTTCTCCATAATTCTTATTTTTGTTAGCTTTCCTGAAGTCTTTAAATAGTGAAATAGATTTTGGCACTACCTGATCGGAAGTGCAGTTAATTACTTTTCCTTTTTGTTGCATCGTACAACATCTACAGATTAAACAGTTACATCTGTTGGAAGTGAATGATTTACATCATATCGAGATAATTGGTTTTTATAGTCAGATCTGAAGGTTCTTCCTGACATCATTTGGACATTTTACTTAGAACCTAGATTTAATTGTCTCTTCATGTGGGAGATAATCTGAACAAACTTGACAAGTTTGTTAAGACCTACATTGTTCAGTTTTATTGAACATCATTTTAGAGTTCTTTCATTTTTTATTAAGATTAGCTTTGCCTCTCAAGTAGGATTTGATTTTTGTTTATTAAATTAAACTAAAGTTTTGCAGACTTATAATTTGTACAGTTTTTACTTGGATTGTTGGTTGCAGTTTTTTGACTGCGTAAATTTTAACAAGAAACAGCATTTTCTGAGTGCTTATGGTAAAATGGCAACCTCTTCAATTGTAATTTTCAGACTTTTTATAGCTTTTTTTCTTGACTAAATGCTTTTAAGTTTCTTAATTCCTAAACAGTGATTTGCCTTTGGTATTATTCTAGAAATTTGTTTCCTTTTTATTTGTAATCTTGTTTACTTATTACTAGTACTTTCACTGTACAGGTATGGTTGAATGTCTTTCCTCAGAATTTTGTTTTATAAGTTGGAAAATGTTACACATGGTGGTAGGATTTTAAAGTTTTGATTTGATTTATATTTTCAAATATACGCGCAATTGCTCTGATTACTTAGTTGTTCATTGTTTGTGCTTGTAAATTAAATTTATATGTGTTTTCAATTATTGCAAACTAATCAACTGTTCACTTTCTCGGTTTATCTTTGATTTCTCTTAGAAGATTGTCTATTTAGTCCTTAAGATTACAAAACTTGATTATTGGAATACAAAGCAGAGTGGTTTAGACAGTGATCGTTCAACGAATATGATTGGCTGGTTGAGATATTGTGACAAAAATCTCTTAGTATGACAAACATCTCAGAAATACATGACAAAGATGTACATTTGCAGATATTCCATTCTCATGGATCCAAATACCAGGATGCAACTGCAACAGTTGTACTGTGAGACATTTCAAAGTAGAATTGAAGACGTTCCTTCCATGCCCAATCCCCGGAGTGGAAGATGGATACATCCTCCTCTGTGGAAAGAAAACTGGTTATTATAGTTCAAAAGACCCTTACCATGTTGTAGCCAACTTTGGGTCCTTGATTCATCCAGACCACAGGATTGGGAAGGTTGACACATCACAAACAGCCAAACGCCAGTTAAATGCAGACAGAGGGCAACTCACCGACCAGCCTGCCGACACCTGCGGGCGGGGAGCACTCATGTGCGCACCAGAATGGCTTGCATGCACCAGGGTGCCGTAAAAGGAGAGGGGAAACATTCTGACGCTGTTGGTAAAACACATTTAACAATTTGGGCATTAGTGACATACAGTAATTTTTCACTGTAAAAAATATGGACAAAATAAATGTGTGAGCATTGATTGAAAAATGTAAAAGGAAGATCCAGAATTTAGACTCAGCTTTTGAAGACAATTTGTCCATGATGCTGAAAAACAAACTATAGGGTACAAGATTGGCCAATACTTGAGATTTTTTTGACAATTTTTGTTTCTAAAATGCATACAAGAACTCTATCTGCCCATGCATAATGCTCATAAAAAATAAGATCCGAGAATTGTGTACCCTTTTGAAAGCTGCCATTCAGTGTTTTGTTTTTTTATTTTTTGAAAAAAAAGGTCTTCTTGAATCAGTTTACTTTGCATAATTTGTAAATGTTTCGCTCTAATCTTTGACTGCAACATTTTTTTTCTGAAGGTAAGAAGAATAATTACATCAGCTAGTCCAGCTAATGTAAAGTTAGTTTGCACTATAAAATGTTTGACAATCTAAAAACGCAGAAAATTTGAGTGCAGAAGACACGTACGGCCAATCTTGTACCCATCGACATGTACCAACAGCAGTTATAGGTTCACCCTCCACTCTGTACCTAATAAATTAAAATTAATTCTACTTAATTTTTAAATAAGACCAGCCTCTCACAAGAAAGCTTTCAGAAATTTGACTCGTCTGATACTAAAAAAAATAAAAACATTTTAAATGTAAAAATAAAATCCCTGGGAGTAATATTTTAGTTTTAATAATGTGTAAGTCCCATGGACTTAATGTTGTGTTTGCTTAAAAAGGTGGTTTGAGACAGAGCATTTAAAACTCTGGCATTGATATAACATTGCATCACAGACTTAATATAGTATCATTCAAACAGTTCATGTAAAGGTACAAGTGTACATTAACATTTTAAATAATTTAAATTTTTTTGTCCCCAATTGATTTGAATTTCTATTTCTATTTTTTCTAGTAATATACTTTTTGAATTTCTGATTTCTTTGTGAGAGGCTGTTTACAGTACATGTATACTAATTATAACTAAATACCCATGTCCTATAGCCCCTGTTCATGCATGAAGTCCTATACAGTACGCCTGGAGTTACATGAAGATCATCTATAGCTTCTGTTTTACCTGGTCTTGGCCTTTGTGCCCCTCTAAAAGTTTCCAATAGCTTTAAGATTTTCCAATGGAAGTGCCTTTTTGCAAAATGAAAATTGGTCTTGCCCTCTCAAAGATTAAATTCCAGGCCTGGTTCTATATATAGTAGATGTCTTGGGTGCAGTTCCTTGTGAAGTCACAGCCAGATAAGATTACTGAAATAACTCCTGCACTATCCTAATTTAGACCTTCAAGTTCAAACTGGCATTGCCAGATTGATCTCTTAGTATTTAAGCCTAACTGAAGTTTTTACTACTTCATTTTTACTTTCCTCTCATTGTGTGTGTTCTCCGTATACTGATCTAGAAATATTGAAAACTTGACACTGTGTCAATGAGCATTGATTAAACACACTTGATGTTCCTTGTTAGTGTTTACAGCCAAACACCTTTAGTATTCAAGCATTGAGGAAAGCTGTTTATAAAGTACCTACTGTAGATTAGGCCAATTTTAAGTAGCTAGTATTGACAATTTAAATAGAAATACAGTTTCCCAAGTGGCATCCTTTTGCGGTTTCCAGTATTGATCTAGAACTAATGATCACTTTACACTGCATCATCAAACATTCATTAAACATCGTCTGATGCTTCTTTTGTAAGCATGTATCATTTTATGATCTACATGTACCCCTTTCAAACATCTTTAGGAATATTTGTTAGTTTTAGGGGTAAAAGAATTTGACAAATTAGTTGATTTGATTTCCTGTAGGTAGAGTTAGCAACTGTAGACAATTAACTAGGCCTGTTACATTTCTGTTAGTCCCAAACCCTGTATTGCAGGTATTGGTTTTAGATAGAAGCTGTAGGCACAGTCATTAGAAATATACATTCTACCATGTCTAGTCTAAAACTCTTTGGTACACTTGTTGTATATTTGCAAATATACATCTAGGTACATTGAGGCTGAAGACAAAATTGATAAAAATAGATTACACTAATTTGTTCCTAGTCCCATCCCTTATCCTAGATGTTCATGCATGAACAGCCCCTGACACGTATATAAACTACAATGCTTATTTGCCAATAGATAGTTCTCACGGGGTGCCTTGCAGTGTAAACAGCGAGGATATTTGATTTTTGAACGCAGTTACTACCATGTGTTATGCCTCATACCACATGTGAAATGCAGGAGTTCCTTCAAATTTCTGAACACTATATAAGCTGCATAGAAATGTTAGAATGCTTGACACGTTATGCGCAGGTGTTCTATAAAAGTACTTGCATAATTGGTCAGTGAATACTTGGTTGCAAAGAAAGAACGCTTGACGCACCCAAAGCCAAAACCTAAGTTGCCTGTAAAGATGGTGTCTATTGGAACTATCTATAAACTGATAATTGCATTCCCCTGATCATCCTTAGCCTTTCTACATGTACTTATTAACTTGGAAGTTACTTCATTGATGTTTAGAGACTATACAAACGTTCTGGTCCTTGGTTTGTTGACTGTACTGACACTGTACTGTGGAGGTTCCAAAGAGTACAATGTCAATATGAAGAAAGGTCTCAGAAACATCTGTTGTCTTGCATCTTGAAGCTGACAACATTGTTCAGTCAATAATGAGTGTCTTTAACAGAACTGATGTATCCTAAAGTTCTTCATTTGTTTCTGAAATGTTCAAAGAGTCTGCAGGAATGATGTCTCTAGTCAATGTTAGGGGATACAGTGTTAGAAATCTCTAACACTGTATCTCAAAGCCAACAGAGAGTTCAGTTAGTTCATGTTAAAACTGGTTTACAGAGTCTTTGTTGGAATGAATCGTCTCCTCCACGAGCATTGCATCTTGAAGCCTGCAGTATGAGCTGGTAGATGCTTCATCATCAAGCACTGTAAAACCTTCAGCACGGGCTAAGAGAGGTCTCAGTATTAGGGAATCCTTGCACAACTAAAGTCTCCTCCACAAGCATTGCATCTTGAAAACAGCAGTATGAGCTGATAGATGTTTCATCATTGTGCACTGTAGAACCTTCGATCAGCTTGGGCAAACAGAGGTCTCAGTATTTAGAGAATCTTGAAGAAATTATGTTTTCTTCACAAGCATTGCATCTTGAAGACTGCATGCATTATAACCTTAAAGATGTTTCAACGTTGTGCACTGTAAAACCTTCAGCTTGGGTTAACAGAGGTTTCAGTATCGGGGAATCTGTGCACAACTGAAGTCTCCTTCACAAGCATTACATCTTGAAGACTGCAGTATGAGCTGGTAGATGTAGATGTTTCATTCTCAACCACTGCATTATAGAACATTCATTATTCTGGGGTAGTAGAGGTTCCGTTGTGTAGAGAATCCTTTAAGAAATGATGTCTTCTTCACAAGCATTGCATCTTGAAGCCTGCAGTATGAGCTGGTAGATGACAAATTCTCAAGCAATTAATTATGGAACCATCAGTCTGGGATAAAAGAGGTACTGTTTTGTAGAGAATCCTTTAAGAAATGATGATTGTCTTCTAGACAAGCATTGCATCTTGAAGACTGCAGTATGAGCTGGTAGATGTTTCTGTGTTTAGAGATTCCTTGAAAATGAGATCTCCCTGCAGCAAGGGCTGCTCGACGTTTCATACATTCACAGTCTTTGAAGAAACTGTGTCTCCTTTTCAAGAAAACATCATTGTGAATCGGACTTCCCATTGGAGTGCATGAATCTGCAAATTAAACACAAGAAAAACAAATAAATATCTTGAAATAAGTGACAAGTGTTGTACACTTAAAGTGAAAGTATCAGACATCAGGGCTCATATTTCCATTTTAATTCAAACTGAATTGTGTTCCTCTAAATTTATACTCGCTTCTAGTTGCTGTATTATGGCATACCAGTCTCTTTGGTCATAGTTTTTCTTCTTCATTCTCTGATGGGAATCTTTATTGCAGGCCTGATCCTTCATTCTTAAGGGCAAGGCAGTTCTTCCATAGTAAAGGGCACCTCTATGAGGAACTACAAAACCTGTCCTGGAACATTTCAATGGGCACTAAGGCATAGACCAGGGGCATAAAGCCAATTGCCCCCATTGTGCCTATGTGGAGTATCAGACATGTTTTGGGTTTTTTCTGACTTGGGACTAATTCTGTAATGTGTTTTTATAAACTTATAATTTGGGGTTTAACACAAAAGTTGACTAGAGTGGGACTTGAACCTGCGACCTCCAGATTAATGTGGCGGCACTCTACCAACTGAGCAACCAAAAAAAAAAAAAAAAATTGACTCAATTGTTTTACCTTTTGGTTTGTTACTTTAAGTATTTATATCAAGTAATAACCCACAGGGGCCTTTGAAGACATATTACATCAGCCTTTAAAGATAACTAGTTTTATTGTCTGAGTGTGTTTTTCAGACTTTTCTTTAATGGTTTCTTGCTGAGAACCGTTTTTTACCTCTACAAATCTTCAGGAAACCAACAATTTTACAAAGTATCAACTAAGTTACACAAATTTCACAAATAGTTTTCCAATAATGAATTTAAATGACCAAAAGAACGACGCAAAGAAGCACCGACCAGTACATTTGAATACTGTTCCAGTAGTTTGTTAAATTTTGTTTAAAACACTTTGTGTAATTTGTGCTTACTCATAAAATACAATTGAATGATAAGTTTGAGCAGCATTCAGAGCAAAACAGAATAATGAAGTGTTTAGAGTGGCTGCTTATGTTGACACTGACTGAAAAAACCGACAATTCATTTATTCTGACATTTTTCAAAAAGACTGTGTTCCAACATTTTTGACTGTTGGCCAAAGTTTGTTTCAATGTAACAAAGTCCTTATAAATCAATCTACTGTTCCTTACCATTCTTGCTGCAGGTTTCATTGTATCAGGAACAAGGACTTGTATAAAAGTCAACTTGAAGACATCTTGCAGAGGGAACACCATGTAGGAACCCAGGACTTGTATCAATGTCAACTTGAAGACATCTTGCAAAGGGAACACCATGTTGGAACAAAGGACTTCTGTATCAAAAACAACTTGAAGTCATTTTGCAGAAGGAACACAACCTTGAAACACCAGGACTTGTATCAAAGTCAGCTTGAAGACAATTTTGCAGACCCACTGTATAATCTGAGATTAAAGAGAAGGTAAAGGAAAATTTACTTTGCATGTTTAGTGAAAGTGGGATAATTGCAAGCATCGGGACAAACTGCCTTGGGTTTTTTAGTTTTTTACTGAAAACCAATGCATACACCATTTAAAAATATTTCATTTTTCTGGATTACACAGTTTTTTAAGGTATATGTATGACATCTTTTTGTTCTATGAAAGAATACATTCATTCCCGTCCTCTAATGTTTCTAAATTTGAATAACATTAAAACCAACCTGTGATAATTTGACCCAATTTAAATTAAATGGCTGTATTTGAAATAGATATCAAAATAACTAGAAATAGAATGTTTTTCTGTTTTGCCAGGGATTGTCTGCACACCCAAAATGCTTATTAGTCTGATCTGACAAACATTGAGGTTTTTATGGTGGCCCTGAAGGGACATCGCATATCGCATACGTGTGCGCACACGTATGCAATGTCGTGAAACAATTCGCGAATATGTGCGCACACGTATGCAATGTCGTGAAACAAATCGCGAATATGTGCGCACACGTATGCAATGTCGTGAAACAAATCGCGAATATGTGCGCACACGTATGCAATGTCGTGAAACAATTCGCGAATATGTGCGCACACGTATGCAATGTCGTGAAACAAATCGCAAATATGTGCGCACACATATGCAATGTCGTGAAACAAATCGCGAATGTGTGCGCACACGAGTGCAAATATATTTGCAATGTCGTGAACGTTTATTGCATACCAAGTTGCATACCTTTGGGATGATGTCATAGTTGCAGACAATTTGTTAGAGACCTAGGGAGTACGTGGCGCTACAGTCAGGCTCCTGTAAGCATGGCTATACAATAATGTGTACCCAAGAACTTGGCACCAGGCCAAGTTTCGCCAACATGTACTACAGCATAAGCTATCTACCTACAGCCTACTAATAAGTACTTGTGCTATTACAATCAAGGTCTACCGCTAATCTCACTGTAGGCAAGAAACCCCCCAGATCATTAGACATTTTATTCAAAGGTATGCAACTTGGTATGCAATAAACGTTCACGACATTGCAAATATATTCGCAGACGTGTGCGCACATATTCGCGAATTGTTTCACGACATTGCATACCGTGTGCGCACACATTCGCGATTTGTTTCACGACATTGCATACGTGTGCGCACACATTCGCGATTTGTTTCACGACATTGCATACGTGTGCGCACATATTCGCGAATTGTTTCACGACATTGCATACGTGTGCGCACACGTATGCGATATGCGATGTCCCTTCAGGGCCACCATAGGTTTTAGAGGTTTCTTGTTGATGGTTATACTTGTTGAGGGAGAAGTTTTTTTGTTAAAGATACAAAGAAGTGTACAGAGTTTTCACACTGTATGAAACTCAAATGACTCAAAATTTACACTGGTTTCAGTATAAGCTCAAGGTACACATTGTTTTGTTGTCCAAGAAAAATACTAATTTACAAATGTCAGGTTTGAACTTGTGTGTGACCTTTGACTGCAGTCAGTATTCATAGAATTGTTATATATTTTGCAGTATAAAAAAAGTTGTTTTGTTTTGTTTAGTTTTGGGGGGTTTGGGTGGGTTTTTTTCACACTCAACCCTTTCCTGTCAGCTATGGTTAAACATGACAAACAGTGCTAATGGGAAATCTCAAATGTCATTAAAAAACAACAGGCTATGAGAATGCATAGCAGTAGGACTTAAAAGAAAAAAGCCCAGAATCGTGCTTGGGCAACTCTGAACTCTTATACATAATACCAAGGATTATTATGTGAGGGCCTATCAACAAAATAGTGCATAAACACATGAACCCCATTGTTTGAAAATGTTTGGCACAACAAACATTAAGTACAGAGCACTGCAAGATCTGCTACGAATTGTAAAATTCTTGAATAATATCATTGAACTGTTGAAGGGACAAGGCCATCTTCTTTTTGCAAAAGTTATTTTTCCATGTTTTGGCCTAACAAAAATAATGAGCCACCATGGCAAAGACCATGGTCCAACTTCAGACACAAGCAGACAATATATAGTGCTCAACAAATTTCTGTTCAGCAAAATCTTGCAGGAAACCAGTTACAAGAGGTTTAGTGACATGGTATTTTGGCTGGTAATCTATTTCTTGTACGCAAAATTGGTCTGTGCTTTTGCCAATGTTTCTGCTTTAAAAAGCAGGTCTATGAAATTGGTCTCATGTGTAACAGAGGTCATGGTAGAAGTGAAAGTCCGAAGCTCTATTTCAAAGAGTTGCTTAAGCAAAACAGCTTAGCACCCCAAAAAAATTATGCATGTAACAAGTATCATTTGTAACTGGTATCTTGAGCATTTTTTGCTTAGCAGAAAATTTAGTAAGCAATATTTGCAGCTCATTGAAATCGGACGCTGCCCTCACTCAGCTGAAAGGACAGTCTGCTGAATACAAATCATACTGAAGGATATTTTACAAGTAGATTTAGGCTGTTGTTTTTTCACATTATCAAGTTTTGTGTACGAGGAAAAGATGCAAAAATGACTGCTAAAACAATGTGACTGCAGGAAAATGTTTGGTACAAGAGATGGAGTTACAAAAGTATCAAACAAACACGCTTTCAAAATCCATTGGGATAGACAGACCTGGAAACCATTTTAAACTTTTCAAGAAAATGATCCACAACTGAACATGAAGAAAACCTAAACTGTTTAAATCTACAGGTTACATCAAGAATCAAAAAGAGTCATTCAAAACTGGGGAAACCTTATAAAAGACATAACATTCAGCTTTTAAAACATTTTGAGTGTGTTTCTGTTCAACTTTTTTCTATGCATGTCCTTAAAAAAACTTTATATGATGCATACATCGAATACTATCAAAATGTTTTTCGGCAACATGTATGATTTCACTCTTCCCTTTATAAACAGATGATAGCATCGAAAGCAAACAGGATATTTTGGAACGCTAGTTGGGAGAAGTTTGCAAAGTTCTTTATATTTTATAAGTCCGAGAGTGTCCGGTTGAACTTGCCTGACCTTGCCTAATTGGAGCAACCACTTTCAGCCATGGGGGCTAGGCATCTAATCTTATCAGAGCTAAAATATGTTGATGTTGAGTCAAGAGAAAATGGAGGATTATGGCTATTTTCGAAACTACACCTTCGGCTCCAACTTGGGCTTGGGGAACATCTGCATGTTCAAAGTCCCGCACTGTAAGTCTCCATTTTCAAAATTGCTCACAGAGCCCAAATAGCCCAAATAGCCCAAGCCATGGTTTTAAAAAGACCAAATGATTAATATACGGAGGAGAGACATTAAAATATTCTTTTTGGAAGTAAACAATGTTGATAAAAGATTGTTACCTTTATCTCATTACAGCTGATGGACATCCTGGCTGCATGATGAGCAACTTCGAGTAGTCCAGCGGGAACTACTGAATGCACAATGCACTGTAGGGAAGCAGGAATTAAACTAACCGGTCCTCTGCTGATCATGGTGTGTTGGTGAACTTGTGGAGAGCTGAACAAACAGTCCTTTGATGAGAAACTAAGCAGGCAAACCTCATTTAGAACGATGAGCAGATCATCTTATAGGGGAACAGCCATCAGATGTGCAGAGGATAGGAACTACTCCAGGCTGAATGCAGCAGTCTTCAGTGCTGATAGAACAATGCTGAATTTGTTGATGATCAGTCAGAGTCACCCAATTCTTTTTTTGGCAAACTTCAAAAGGGAAACAACCAGCAATTAAGGAGGACTTTGGAGTAGAACTTCACATGTATAGAACACTCTCCATGGAGCTCGTCTATTGATGACTGACATTGTTGATTGTGTTGAGAGTGCTCAGTAAACCAGAATTCCTCAAAGAACCTGACATGGGGGAACATCTCAACTTGCTTAATGTAAGTCTGTCAATATTCCTTCTCTGCTGCATGAGAATCCAAGATCTACACAATTCTCATTGATGATGATTTCCTTTTGTTTCATCAGAGAGTCACATGTCAATCTGGTGGTTTTGTCCGAAGTAGTCGCTTTCTCATCTCAAGATCCTTAACCATGACAAACATTTGCCCAAATTGAAAGTTGCAAACCAACAAGAATAATAATCTGTTGTTTTATGCTCATTATTTGTCATATCAGTGCTTATTGTTCGAAATGCACTTTATATCGCACATCTCAAGAAGGATTGTTGAGTCCAGTTCTTCATGTAATCTGAAAAGGTACAAAGAAATGGCACTCTTAAAGAAAAAAACTTACACATAGGTTAGTGGATATTATTATGAAAAGGTTTGTTAGTGATTGCATCAACCATAGGAAGCAAGTACTGTGTGTGTGAATTGTAAAACATAGAAATAGACCCCAGAGAATGCTGAGGTTGGCACTCTGTGTGCCAAAAATGATCACACATTAAATCCAGTATTGTAAAATGATGACATGCATTGAGCATTTCTACATTTGGTATTGTTCAATCTATAAATGACGTACATATACATGTAGTATCTGTTCAGCACATTTTGCCATACATGGTGTCTTGTGATAATTATCATTTTGCCACATCTGTAAAAAATGCAAATCATAAAATGGCTTTGCTGGTCCAATTGATATAGGCCATACGGGGTAAACTGTATCTTGTCGTCCCGTTCCGACCCCTGTGGGTCTAAGAGAACTCTGCAGTTTTTAACAGAGTAATTGCTGGAGATTACGATTCCGAAAAGTTCTCCACAAAAACGCCAGTCAAATTTGAGAAATTATCGCCCCAAAATTGCACTAGATAATCTACAGCGATCGAACACTGTTTACGGTTGTGATACGTCGGCTCGTTACATTTTATTTGAAATACCTGCGCACAGACACCATGTGATCCAAATTCGCCAACCACATCCTAGGTCATACGTCATGTGACACCCCAAAACAAACATGGCGGCGCCCATATGTCTCGGTCGAGTGAGAAAGACTCCGTGATAAATCCGAAGTGTTTTGTTCACCTAAAATCTGTCAAAGCTGAGAAAGCACAATATTTTTAGGGAAAAGTAAAATCATTCATAAGGCCGTGTTCAAGCGCATCGTCATGAGATGAGATCATGTGTGTGAGATCACGAAAAACACAGCATCTTTTGATAGTAGGCCCCTACTCGATATAGGCCTATGCAGCATACAGTGCATAAGGACCTCAGTGCGCTAATTTTTATTAGTTAGAGAACATTTTTCCAAGGACATGCAAAGAAAATAGGACCGTAACGCACCTAAAATGTTCATATGGCTTAAAGTTTGTAAATCATTAAATATGTAGCTTTTCCCCGTGTCGAGTGAGAATCATGTATTGAAAGGCAAGCTTGAAGAAATTTGAGGCGTCATAACCTACAGTTCTAAAGAGGGGTGGGGTATTATTCTTCTAACCCCCCCCCCCCCCCCCCCCACCTTTTTGGGGGGGGGCGATTTTTTTAATTTTTTTATTTATCTATTTTATTTTATTGTTATCTTTATTTATTATTAATATTTTTTCGGGGGGGGGGGGGGCGAATATGAAGGAAAAGGACATCGGCACGTTTAGCACCGCCCGTTGTTCAGTGACGCGGGACGAGGTGGGGGCGCTGGATTTGTACTTTTTTTTTGACAATGAGAGCCCAATTCCAGCCATTTTGGTAAATTTTTTAGTTTTTGTTTGGGGTTTTTTGGGGGGCACCATTTTTTTACATTTTGGGTGGACTTTTTCTTCTTTTTTTAATTTTGATGGGTTTTTTTAATTATTTATTTATGCCTTTTTATTTATGCCTTTTTATTTATTTATTTATTTTTTTATCAAATGATACAACCTGGGATGGGAAGCCGCAGCCAGATATTGAATTCACCACAAGGGAATTTGGCTGGGTAAATTTTAAATGATTTTGGGTTGAACAAAGAAAATTATACTATGAGCGGCCCTCACCCCCTAGTTACGGGCCTGGTGAGGGAAAATCTACAAGAAAAGGGTGTGTGTGTGTGGGAGGGGGAGGCGGAAAGGAGGGAGGATATGAGAAAAAAGGAGACAGTGTGCCTAGGCACTTTCCTGCCCATTAATCTTTAACGAATTAGCGAGTGTTCCGGCGAGAGAAAAGAAAAATGATCAGAGAAGCGGTGAAAACCATCCTATGGATGTTGTTTTCAGTGGGAGACAATGGTCTCCCTCGAAAAGTCTTTGATGTTTGCATGCATCCTCACAGAAAAGGGGGTTATAATGGGGAAAAGGGGAATGTTTTAACTTAAAAAAAAAAAAATCCCCCCTTTTGTTTTTTTTTTTTTTTTTTAATATATTTTACCTTAGGCCTTATGATTTTTTTTTTTTTGCAATAACAGTGATAGTTGTTTTAGGGGAAAAGTGTCCTATTAATTAGAAATCAAAGAAAAAAATTTGTCAGTTCCTTAATTTTGTTGACAATAATTGGAGCGACTCATCATTCCATCCTTTTTGTTCAATGACTATACATTTTTTTTAAACTAAGCTCTTTCTTGGCACAAAACTTTGATGGCTAACCATTCAGTGATTTTGAAAAGACACGATAGTCTAGTTTTTGAGAAGTAGGCCTACAGTTTTAAACATGGCCTTAAACCACACAATTGACGTTGTTGGACGCAACGCAATTTTTTTTTTAAATATATAATATTTTTTTACGGCGCACACACCAACGAGAGGAATCGATACGGCGCGCTGCCCATGGTCAATTCCGTGTCTCAGCCGCGCAATTTGATTTGTGTGTGTCGGCAGACTCCAGTTCTCACATTGCTCGCGCGCATTCTCACAGATTGCGCACAACAACGTTTTTAGCAAACTTTGCATGTTTTTGCAAATTTTACTGGATATTTTTTGGAGAACTTTTAGTATAGTGGTTATTATGTCTACAACTCACAAAATATACCTTCAAAAAGTAGACCCACGGGGGTCGGAACGAAAATCATTTTCCAGGCATCTTTTCGTTTACACCGTACGGCCTAATAGCCTCACGGTCACAGGAGAGTTGGGCTGATAAGAGATTCCCTCATCAGCATTTTTCAGTTTCTATTTTTATGGTGTAAACTTCTGGTTGTTTTCTCTGGACACCCACAACAGGTTGCCTATGATTTGGTTCAAACAACAAGGACATCTTGGCAAAAGCAAACAGGCACCCACAGCAACTGCTAGGTTGTATAATTTAAGGCTTGTGTCTGAATTTCTTGCACTGTCCTTTTGTACAAGAGATTCACAAGCACTAAATCACTCAACATTCAGCTACAGGGACACTCAGAATAACCAGCATGTTTCTCATTAGAATACACATTATTATTAAAACCAATCCTCATACAAAGTAAATCAATTATGCTTTATGAAGACACTTACAACTTGAAGGTGTTTACTGCTGACTCTCCTTCAGAATGCTTGTATGTAGTGATAGGCAGGTCCTCAACAGACCTATAAGAGAAAAGTACTGTTGAGTTGTATTTCAAAGACCCAACCCTCATCTGCACAAAAGATTGGGCTGATGGGTGATTATGGAAATTGTGACAATTAAATTAATTTATGGCTTTTTCAGGCTGGATTGATTGTATACATCGCATGCATTGTAAAGGAAAGTTACAGCATTTGGTTTTCAGAAAAGCACATTTCTTAGACTAGTAAATAAAATCAACTGCCAAAAACTTTCATGCAAAAAATGTTTGAAGTTTTGGTGGTAACTTGGTTTTTAATTGTGCAAAAATACTTTTGAACACTATAATAAGAACAGTTCTAAAATCAACATTTATTCATTCAACTCAAGTTCCAGGACTTTGAATTTAAATTCAGCATACCTTGCAAAACTCTGTCAGTTCTTGTTGCGAGTACCAAGTGATGTTTGCAGGGTTAACTTTTGTTGAATCAGTTTTCTAGTCTGAAGATTGAAGAATACTTTGCAAAACTCTCTGCAGAGTACCAAGCGATATTTGTTGATCAGTTGTTGAAACAGTTTCTTGTCTGAAGATAGAATAATGTCTTGCAAAACTCTCTAAGCTCATTTGGCGAGTACCACGCAATGTTTGTTGTGTTAGTAATTGTTGGAACAGTTTCTTGCCTGAAGATTGAATAAGGCCTTGCAAAACTATCCAAATCTGTGGCTATTGTACTAGGCAATGTTTGTTGGGTTAACTGTTGTTGGAAACATTGTCTTTTGTCTGAAGATTGAAGAATACCTTGAAAAACTCTCTGAGCTCCTTAATTAAGGTTAGTTACAAGGTGATGCTTGTTGAGTTAACTGTTGGAATAGTTACTTGTAAATGAAGAATCTCCGGTTCGTGAAGCATCCTTATCTTGTGTTGAAAATGTTTACTACTGGCTCTGACATTTGAAAATTGAGCATAGCCATGCGAGACTCTCTGTGGTGAGATGGGACCGAGTGTTGGTGACTTTCTGTTGAGAGAATCTTCTTCTTAACTGCTGGCTTGGATGAGTCACTGTGTGTGAGTAACTGTCTAGGTTTCATGTGGTGATAATTCTGAACTGAGTACAGGTAGAAGCTTTCTTTTGAGTCCCAGCTCTTTGCAGCATTCCTTTGTGTACTCGCTGGGTTCACATATTGACTCCTGTAGCAACAAGTTTGGAGAGCAGTATACATGTACAAAACCTTGAGAAAGTATTTTTTTCCAGTTGGTGTGTACAAAGGCGTCTTGAGTACTTCAATTGTCTTTATCTGCTGCATAGTCTTCATTTATCAATTGAAAACCTCGTTACAACAGGCCTCAACAAGTTTGTAGCTGCTGATTCCATTTCCAATAGTTCCGGTGTCATGAGTGAAATGTTGAAAAATCAACCTGGATGAAAACAAAGAGCAAATACTCAGAATTAATTTTAAAACATCATACTATGTAAGAATGTGCATTGAAGACTGTCAGGTTTTGTTCACGACAGAAACAATATCTATCTTTGGCTATTGAATCCTTGCAGGTACATCACACACGCCCACTGTGCCATGCTCACCATTTTAGGAGCCAACAGGTAAACGTGTAAATGATGTGCCTCCTAAAATTCCCACTTTACTGGATAACATACTAGGGACATTGACACCCAAAAATGACAAAACAACATTGTTGTGATGATGACGTCAGGAGAATTCGGTCAACATCTCAAAAGTCTCCCATTGGTTGATTTATATGTTATCTAAATTAGTTTAAAGCAATTTAGAGGTTTCTGTGTTTTTTGTTTTGTTTCAAGATTGCAAGTCTTGCAAGCCAAATACATCAGGTTACATTCAAGCAGGTTAAATGTAAGTTAGCAAATCATCCTTTCGGGCAGCATTTCCTTTGAACAAATTTATTGACAATTACAAAACAAACTGACAAGTTTTCATTTCAATGGATTGTTGAGCAAATTGCTGTTATTTTTTATAACAAATTCCAATTTTATTTTTATGTCAACGAATCTAAATTGTAGTTTTGTTGTAATGACCACACCTTTTTGTTTATTACCACCACAATAACATTGTGATTTGCATTTAGATTTTATTGTTGATTGTACAAGCCCTAATTGATATTCCTGCCAATGTTAGCACAGTACACAAAATTTCTCTAAGAACTCAAATATATTCTTTGCCATAAGCAACGACTAAAGCAAAGACCCTAATAATGATATTGTAGTGCTAAGAATTCATTATGTAATTCTTACTTTGCAAATGCAAAAATTTTAAATGACTATTTTTCTGCCAAACAGCTCTAAAGCCCATGTCTCTCAGGGTAATTTGTACAGGCAACCTGGAGGCAACCAACTGCACTGCATGCAAAAAGGAACTCTTTGGTTGAACAACAGACATTTTTCTAACACTATCTTACTGTCCCAGGAAAATTGTATTGAAATTAACATGTGGATGTTTGTTCTTCTTTGAGATTGCCTGAAACTGGTTGCCTGTAGATTGCCCTGTGTGACATGGCCTTTAGAATTGGTGAGAAATCAATTTGGTGTTTAGACATTTTTTTATCCACTTACATTTTAAGTATTGCTAAGATAGTAGTTTGTAGATTAAAGGGACATATTGCCTCGGATTGGGAACTTTGGGCTGTAAAAGCGTTTGTTATTAAATTACATAGTTGGAAAGATGTTTGAAAGTAGAATAAAATTATTCACACATTTATCCCTCTATATTGTGTGGTTTTCCTTTTACTTTGTGAACTGAGAGGGCCAGCGATTTTGTGGAATCAGAAATTATGTTCCACAAATTGCGGACCTTTTTAATTCAAGAAGTATAGTAAAAGGAAAACCACACAACTTTGAGGCTACTTTGTGTAGGCTACACTATTTATAGCCCAAAGCACCCAATCCAAGGCCATGTCCATTATACAAAATCTCTCAATCAAAATTAATGATATAGCCTATATTTTTCTGGTTCTTTTAGTTTTAGCTGTTGTATTGTAGAGCTCAGGCTTGGAACATGGGGGCCTCTGCCTCTGTTGTCCTGGTCCTGGCCTTGGTGCCCCTTCAATAGTTTCCCATTGACTTTAAGAATTTCCAGTGGAAGTGTAATTTGCAAAAAGAAAATGGCCTTGCACTCCCAAAGATAAAATTCCATGCCTGAGATCAATTTTAAGCTCTGTTATTTAGAACCTTTACACTTACATTGTACATTTACCTGCATCATTGGTCTTTGTGCAAAGTGTTTTTATAGTTGTTGAAAATTTTCGGAAACTCTTCACAATTTCTCTGCCATAACAGAGACTTTCCAGTACAAATTGACAACTCACCAACCTACACAATACCTGTGATAACTTCATCAAAACCGTTGTCACATTTGATAGTGAAACATTGAAAACTAGTTTGAATTTGTTTTGGTTTTGTGATGGTTATTTCAAGAGCAAAATAAACAAAAGTTATTTAGATGTTCTTGAAATTCACATCACTTGACTATGACAGTTCAGATGGAAATAATTCTTAGGAGGATAAGTAACTGTGCAACTTCTATCAGTAAGCTTTTAGAATGAAACTTTTCAAATTTTTGGTTGAAACTTATCTAGTTACAAGTAGAAATAAGTTTATGTTGCGGTGACGCTGTGAGGTAATCTTTTTACACTGCAAAAATCTGGGTGTTAAAATTGACACCATGGGTTTTCAAATAACACAATGTAATTGTTTTGACACACATTAGTGTTTTTTAACACCCTATGGTGTACATTTTGATTCTGTTTTGGTATCTATATGTGGCAACACCCATGGTGTCAATTTTAACACCCCAATTTTAATAGTTCTTTGAGGATTAGTAATTGTGTTACTTCTTTGCTTTTACAATGAAATTTTTCTAATTTTAGGTTGAAACTTCTCTAATTCCAAGTAATTAGGTTTGTGTTGCAGTGACACCTTGAGGTAATCTCTTTTAGACTGCAAAAACTGGGGTGTTAAAATTGACACCATGGTGTTGTCATGTATAGCCTACCCGAGAGAGAATCAAAATTAACACCATGGTGTTAAAATAACACCAAGGTAATTGTATTGGCAGATATTAGTGTTATTTTAACACCCTATGATGTAAATTGCAATTTTTTTTTTCGTATCTATATGTGACAACACCCATGGTGTCAAATTTAACACCCCAGTTTTTGCAGTGCAGGTATGTGTTTGCTCTGAAAAGAGCCGAGCCATTTGGTAACTTGTTAACTACAACCAGTCTGCTCTGATCGTCTTCTGGAGAACAAAGTCAAGTAACTGACTGGCTCTTTTCAGAGCCAACACTACTACTCAAGAGTTTACCACTTTGGTGTTATCACTGTACCCTACATGTACTTGCAATTTTTACCACCATGCAAAAGCTTCAAGTCTTTTTGGGTGCAACTGCAGTTTGTCAGAAAAAAAGTTCCAGGCGCAGTTAGATTTTAGACTGTATCAAATTTTCATTGGAAATTGTTTTATTCTCAGCTCTGAGAAAACAACAAACGGGGCTCATTTCTATGGCTCTGCTTACCGTAAGCAAAGAATTAGCACTTATGGAAGCAGGGAATTCCTCACTTACATCAAGCAAATTTTGCTTGTGCGCATCTGTAGAAGAATTTGGTGGTAATTAAGCAGAGCCATGAAAATGGGCCCAGAAATTGGTGTCATGCCTGAATCTTTATTCAAGTCAATCTTTATTCAAGTCAACAATGGCAATGGGTAATTCCTACTTTATCTTTAACTTTAAGTCTTTTGTTTTGTAGTTTTATCAATGTACATTCCATGTTTTTTGTTTTCATATTGAGATTGCGTAATAAAAGAGCAAAACCAATATTCTTTGTTAACTTTAATTATGCTCTTGTTGTCCAGTGACCCCCCCCCCCCCCCGTATTTTTATTTAATTTTTTTCTGTTTTAACTTCAAGTTGTCTGATGGAAAAAATTCATCTTCTTATTCAGATCAACCCCTCTTTTTTTTTATAACCAACGCAGTGCTTTATTTACCAAAATATGATTTTTATGTCTTTATTTACTTTGGTGGGGGGGGGGGGGGGGGGTTCTATTTATTTATTTTTATTATTATTTATTTTTACATAGAGGTGCGATCACATAGATCATTTTTCTCCTTTGAGATTACTGATTTAACCATATTAAAAATTATGTTTGTGAAAAATAATTAGTCCCGTTTTCACTAACTGGGTGATGGGACAAGCACACCTGTATACACCACTGTATTGCAATGTGTGGGGCTTCCATCCAACTAAACCGTAGGCCTACCATGTGATGTGCATGATCATTGGGGACGTGCATTGGTGGTGTGTGATATGTGCGTGGGTTACGTTAAAAAACAATCTTCAAAAGGGTCAACATTACCAGATTAACTGATTCTCAATTCACCATTGTGATCCTTACCTCGTTATCTTTTCATTGCAGGGGTCTAAAATTTCTCTCATCGGCTATAAATGAAGAAAATGGCAAATCCAAGTTGCCGCTGGGAAAAAAGTTAAGGTCCAGCTTCCATTTCTATATAGACTGGTTTCTTGTAAATATTTTTAGGGAGACACATACCATTTCCATGCATTTTTGCAGCATGAATCAAGGATCCATACACTGGGCATCACTGTTAGCGCCCTCTTTCTGGAGCCAATGACCAACTTTGAACTTCATAAATCTATAACTTATAGTTCACTTTCATAAATCATTAAATGTGAAAGTTTATAAACTCTAACTTGAACTGGAGATGATAAGGATAAATGTCTCTTTAAAAAATATATTTAAAGAGAAAGTATCTTTGAGCCTATAACCCCCTCCACAAAAAACCGAATCCCTCAAGAACTTCACGATGCGGGTCCTATCATCAGTTCCGACCATTTAGTGTATTTTCCTTTTACCCCTAACCCTAACCCCAACTCCCCACCCCCCCCCCCCAACCCACACTAATTTCACATCAAAGGGTGTAGTTATTTTGTGTTGCTTCATTTTGCATCCTTTATACAGTGTTAATAATTTATAAAGCCTTGACCATTGCTAAAAGATAGTTTCTTTTCTGATCGCATTTCTCCCTTTTTTCATATCATGACTATTCACCTTCACCAAAATATATAAGAATGCTGGGGGGGGGGGGGGGGGTAAGCAGGCTCTACTTAATTAAAATTACAGAGATAAGAATTGTCTTTCTCCTTTTATGTTTAATCAAACCCATGGTCAAAGATTCTCTCCCGTACATTTAACCGAGGGTAAACTTCATATAATTTTGTTTAGCCCATGACAAACAAAACCAAACCCACATTTTCGTAAATTCAATCCGCCCCCAAGGCCAAAGCCATACACAAGACTTACCAGATGCCACACGTCACCTTGGAGATACACTGGAGATTACAGAGGTACGGATCACTTTCCCCTCCCTGCCTCGTTTTGGACAAGCCGTTTGCATATTCTTCAAAGACTACTAAAGTTATAACGAAATCTACAGCGCGGGAATTTTTCATAGATTTATCTTTAGGCCTAACTATGCGACTGAGTTCATTATCTATAATTATGCTATAATTTTGCCCAAACCACCGGTTACACTCTGTGTGTCGACACCCCTATGTTCCGACCCTAACCCTAATCCTAGTGTGTAAAGCATCAGGGGGGCTTCGGAACATGGTTGTCGGAACATAAGGGTGTCGGAATATGGAGCAGTTACCAAAACACCACAATTTTTCTGCGTTGTAAATCGAGAAAAACCTCTTCCAAAATACAAGAATTTCTCCCGCTTTATTCCTGTACATTCCCCCAAAAATAACAAGAAAACAAAAACCCGGACCTCAGTCTTCATCATAAATATTGTTTGTATCAATTTTAATTCGTTTTCAAATGATGGCAATTCTCTGCACCAGGCATCATTCAGAGGTGTATTACCCGATTCGAAAAAATCAAATAATTCGCTTTCCAAAAATACCCTATACCAAACCAACCTGTCGTCAAATTTGGCTCACATTTTACTGAAAACCAGAAAAAAATCTTGTCAGGGATTTTGTGCGAAGTGATCGGATTTATTTCCAGTGTGGCAATCGAACTAAGCAGCAGACATTCAAGGGGTCTTCACATATGCTATTTCCTTCAGTTTGATATAGGTTTTCCCGGACGATTTCATTAACATGTTTTCAAATTCACGCGTTTTCCCATAATCCACTCAAAATAGGGTTTCGTTTTAGCTATTATTGCATTCAATTTCGTTTTCGTGCATACATTATTTCTATTTTCTCATTCAGATTCGTTTCAGTCATTCTATTTCATTTATAGGCATTCAAGACTACACGTTGACCATTCTTAAAGGGTGTGTACAACATTGGTAATTGTCAAAGACCTGTATCCACACTTGATGTGACCTAACATATACATAAAATAACAAACCTGTGATAGTTTAAGCTTAATCGGTCTTCGGAGTCTTGAGAAAACAGTGAAAACCCACATTATATATGTTTTAACTTTTTTTCAAACATCGGATTTTATCCTGCATGATAGACCTAAAGACTATTCTTTTACTCATTTCCTAAAAACTATGGCATTTCAAGCAAACCTATTTTTGTAAGGGGGGTTTTCCACCATGACCATCTTTGTGCAAATCTGTGGAAATTAATATTTTCAATCTTACCAATGTTGTACAAACCCTTTAAGTTGAATTTATATTACCTATTTACAATTGATGAAATCAAATTAAGACTCATCGAAGCGCACATGAGTTTGTTGGTCATTGGTGTTTTCTTTTACGTTTATGGGCAATTAATTTAAACTTGTGTGCGTTCAAATTAAACACAAGTTATGAATCCCCCCCCCCCCCCCCCCCTAAATAGAAAGCTTTAACAAAAGGTCCATTACAAGCGCTTCAGTTACAGTTATAAGAGGCGTTTCCGTGTTATTACATGTCACTCGATCAAATCCCGTGTCTTGTCTTGATTGTAATATTCTGACCAAATTATTTAAGTTTACTTACCAATGTACAATTATCTTTAATAGTTTTGCATTCAATTATAAGCAATTATTTGATTGTCATGTGCATGTAAACAATGACAATTGGCTTTTTGCTGTTTTACGGTTCTGTATTCTATGGATGCATCGACATTTTGGGAAAACTGGAAAGCTGTTGATATTATAATACATTATTAGAAACAAGACACTTTGAGGTAATGCAGTTTTATAGATAGAGGTAATTTTTCACCAAAATATTTGAATCTGAGAAAGGCTTCAAGCATGAAGCCTTTCTCAGGCATCTGTAAGCACACAATTCTATGCAACAGCGGTAGTTTTTTCTTTCATTTCTTGCAACTTCGATGACCAATTGAGTTCAAATGTTCACAGGTTTATTATTTAATGCATATGATGGAATACACCAAGTGAGAATACTGGTCTTATACTAATTAGACAGTTACCAAAAGTAGACTCTGCCTTTAACAATAGAAATCAATGTCTGGATTATGTTTCGGTTCAAGGGTTCTCTAAGACTACCCAAGAGTTCGTGTAACCTTATTAATAATGTCCATCTATTTCGTTACCTCATAATTGGCTGTCTGTTTTTCATATAATCATACGGTAACCAATGCTCTACCGTCACGACAAGATCAGCCCCTCTACCACCGCTAGAATTGTTTTTCATGACTTGTTGTCGAGTGTTTTTTAAATACACATAAAGAATTTGGTTTCTCAATCAAGTAAAACTGTTAGGAAAATTGAAAAATTATCTAGAAACGGTTCTCCAAGCAAGCTTTATAGGCGACTGTCATTCAGTATCAAACTGGTCTTACTTGATTTTCGAATAATTAATGCATTATTAACAAGTAGAAATGTTATCTGCTTACAGTAGTGTATTCCGAAGTCTTCCGAAGTCTTAAGCATGGATTGATTGTAGTCTGAAGTATTCACAGTCTCTGTAGGAATGACATCTTTGTAGCATCTCAATCATTCGTTGACCATAGTATAAGATGAGTCTTGGAGCTTTGCAAAGTTCTTCACTGTCTCTAGTCTCCTTCATGTAAAACACCAGTAATTGACGGCAAGTGACGTGAGTGTGATTCGACAGACATCCAACAGCTTCTTGGGAATGAGACGTCGGATGTGAGATAACGTCTGTGGGGAGGGGGGGGGGTATAAACATACACAAGGAGAAGACAAGTTTAAGACCAAGTTTTCCTCGTGGGTAAATGTAAAAGAAATTGCGACAAAATGTCATAAAGAAAACTGTTTTACAATAATATCACTTTCTTGCATTTGGATTCAGTGGTGTTCAATTTCAGAGCTCCACTGGGAGTAACATGAACTTCTATTGAATCTATTGGCGAGGAAAGATCCTTCTAATGATTCAAAATAAATCTGGCTCCTTGGGATCTGAATCTGGGAGATTTTGAATTTGTGCATGCGGTTTAGTATTGAAATCGATGGGTATCCAATTCCATTCCATCCAAAAGGCTTTAATCATCCTTGAATGGGCAATTACGTCATGTGCTTGGAAAAAAAAACACAAGAAAGAAAAAAAACAGTTGCTTACTATAGATGAAAAAGAAGTAAAAATTTAATATAGAATAAATGGAGACACGTTTAGAAAGACTGGTGCATCATATTATTTCCACATGTTCATCCTCACAGCCTACTGTGAACAATAATATCACTTTGAAATTCCGTATCACAAGTGAGACTGACTGTGGCAAAATTTTCAAAAGATGTTGATAATACAAGCTTCGGTGTTTCCCTAACAAAATTCCACATAACTTGTTATTGTTGGTGCTAGTGCATAATGATAAGTTAAAAAGTCAAGTCAGGATAACAAAAAAAGGTGGTTCTAAAAAAATTCACAAAATAGAATAATTTTATATGGAAACCTGACCCATTTCTGGGTCAGGCATGACCCCAAAACTATTTGTTGTTTTTTGATTATTTTTTTAAATTGGACTTTGACTCAGATTCTGCGTCAGTTTGACAGAGTTTCGGTTGATTTTGACACAGATTCCCTGTCATACCGACCATTGATTTATAAACCGACCCTAGAGCGTGGTAAGAGTACTCCACAAAGACGTGCCAAATAATTGTCATATTTATATTATAGGTACGTGCTGAACATTGTATTGGAAAATAATTGGACAAAATATAATGGTGTATGATTTTGATTCGGGGTTGATTCGTTCAAATGTAGGGTGTGTATCTAGAATCAATTTGCTAAGTTTAATCAAAATTCACGAGAACAACTGCAAAATGTATTTGAAGACTTAGCATTAGAGAACTAGAGGGCTTCTACAAGAATCATGGGTGACACTGACCGAGTAGAGAGACACAATCACGAAACATAATACTAACAGGAAAATTTTTAAATTATGCAGCAGGGACTACCACACTTTTATGTCGACTCAAGAAATCAGCTATAATTTTTGAAATATTATTGTTAACTTTAGTTTAAAATGTGACATAAATTTTGCTGAAAAACGTTCACATTTCGAAAATATATCGGCCATACGTATAATTACTGTCTAATCCCAGATAAAGGTGGCATTTAAATCTATCTTAATTTTTTTTTCTTCCAAAATTACAGTAGTGGAAAGTTGAGAAACTAGCTATGGGCCTAAGTTGGGAAATATTGAAAAGATTTTTTTTTAAACACGACATTAATTTTGCTGAAAAGGCGCTAATGTTTCGAGAGGGCATATTTTGAGTTAGGAATGCGGAGGGCATATTGTGAGAATTAAGCTTATGACATCCCTGAAGGCGCCCGGCTGCTTCATAGAATAAAATTGAAATAGTTTTTTGTTGTTGTCAACTTTAACATCACAAAGGTTAAAGGTTACCTTTGTGATGTTAAAGTGGACCAAAAAGGTCAACAAATGGGAAACGATTCCTAAACAAAAACGTAAAGGCCTAGTAAAACGGGAAAAAAGGCAAACCATTATTTTTTGAAAGAAATAGGTATGGTAAAATAAATAATTGTGGAAAGATTAGAAAGTCATCCTGTTGTTTGAAATTGAAAGTTTGTTTTTAAATTGGATAACACGCATCATTTTAGTTGGCGGTCGTTTTCTAGGTACCCCCCCCCCCCCTCCGTGCCCTTTTTTCCCCAATCAACAATAGTTTTGACCAACGGCGCGCCCCCCATACCCCCACCCCCCCTTTCCGTAGTGCTTTCACTGTGGTCTGGGAATCTCAGGAATACTTTACATGATTTGTTTTTTGGGGGAAACTAATTAGCAAAAGCAGAAGAGCGAGCGAGCTAGTAGAGTATAGGAATAATAGGGGGGGGGGGGGCTCTGCCACAAATCAGTCATAAAGTACCATCCCCAAGGCAACACTAAACAGAGCCGATCCTCCGCAACAGCGCCACCAGGAGTCAGCACTTAACATCATCAGCTGTAAGCATCATTTGCCCCCACACACTGCGTTAGTTTTTCTTATGGGACGAATTTGATGTCAATACGTAACAGTCGAGATTAAGAAGAGTACGTAAGAATAAGAGAAAGTGAAACTCTGTAATTTTGTTATATTTCCAGGCAATACAACGATGAGATTAAAAAATAAGTACTTCGCTGTTCTGGCTGCTGTCGTCACTTTGTGTTGTATCTATTTTTTCGTTTTTGGTAAGTTAGATTTTCAAATTAATTTTATTTTAAAGTGGAGGATTTGTTGGAAGTGGGCTGTGGAGTGGCAGTGTTCATTCATGAATGCATTGCATTGAATGCATTGTTTGTTTGTTTACTTACTCTGAAAAAGTGAAATACTGTGTAGTGTGTCAAATTCCAAGCTACGTCACATGTATGGATGCACTTAGCACTATTTTCTGTGTTATTTATATCGTAGGACGCCCTGTATTCAGGGCGTCCCTGAAATCGAGGCAAATCTTTTACCTCTCTGTGCGCGATGTAAACAGTCCCTAGATACAATTTTTGTGGTTTGACTTGCCAAGCAAAGAGTCTCCTCTCATTTGACCAAAACTTAGAAACATGTAAGGCTCCACTGGTTAGTTGCACTTGTAAATGCAAAAAGTTGTGGTATTTTAGGCATTTCTGCAAGGTACAAAAATATGTCATACTGTCGGGGCCATTAAAAAAAATTTCCCCACCGAAAAAGTTTCATCAAACACTTTTTCAATTCACAATTCACGATGATCAAATCATGTGACTGAACATTCTGCTGAGCATTCTGGGGGAAAAAATACAGAGGCTTAAAGAAGCCACGTGCCTTATATAATTTTCTAATAGTCTGGATAATTTTTTTTTGTAACACTCTATCATTTTTGTTATTAATATTAAAATTTAAACATCAGCTTTGTGATTCGATTATCACTGTTTATTTATATGCTTTATTATAAATGTTAAGAAACATAAAAAGACACAAAACTAAATAAAAATAAGATTTGAAAGCCAAGAATTATTTACATTTTTTTTTTTTTTTTTTTTTTTTTTTTTTTTTTGAAAACTACCATGGTTATTTTTAAAACTAAATAAAAAATATGTTGAATAAAATGAAGAAAACTGCTGGCTATAGAGTCATACACTAAGTCTCACAGAACACTTGTAGTCACTGCAGATGTTTCTTCCACGTATGGCTTCACCCGGACACCATACTTTCTTGTTTGCATCGAAAACAGGTCAAACTCAAAACAAATGGGACGCTATTGAAGTCATCGAAGATCGGTGCGTGGTGTGAAAGTTTCAATGTCCATCACGTTTTAATATATGTTTGCATATTTCTTATAAACAAAGGAAGGTAATTAGGGCATCAGTTGATTATGGAATATTTTTATTTGTTTTCAATTCAAAGAAAAAGGCATACTACATCGAAAACCGGACAGGGGAGGATACACCTACTTACAGATCTACTTGGATAGAAAGAATGATAATTTAATTGATGTTGAATGTTGTTGAGAACTTGAACAAGCTTTGACTTGTTTTGTTTCATTTTCGGTTAGGGCTTATTAATAATACAAAACAATGATGTGTCGACAATGCATGTATATGATGTAGCCCACCTTGTTGGGTTGTAATATGGCTCTCTTTTAACATCGGTTTTATCATAGTCGCCATATGACTTTGACAAGACCAACAAACTATATTATGAGCTTGGTTTTTTTGACAATAATATTAATGCATGCGTCACTTTTGCTCAGAGTGCCCGTATGTCAGACCCCATTGCACCATTAGTCACTACAGCTCTCACCATGCGATCACCACATCGCCGTACCAGACTGCTTTAGAACTACAGTCAGTACACGCGAGTATAAAACATCAAAGCACGGACATGTACACGCCCGTCATTGGTGAAATTTGACATCCAGTTACTGAGCTTCTGTTTTTAGCATTCATGCAGACAGGTAGTTTCTTTTGACATGTTTACCCAAAAGTTCCTGCCACTTGATGGTAATCCGTTTGCCCAAATATTAACAAAAACACATTTTATTTACGCTTCAATCACTCAAGTGCCAGCTTCAGTTCATGTCATCATTCCAGATTCTATTTACATTTGGCCATTATGTACTATGTAGGTCGTAGCAGTGATGAAGAAAACACTCCCCGCTGGGAGAGTCGACGAGTCCTTCGCTTTGACCAAGTCACCCGAGATCCATCACGAGTCATCACTTACAGCTACCCCATCTCAAATAACATCAGCATCAGCAATGCGACGATTGACATCTCCAAGGCAATGCCAGATTGGAAGGAGCTGGACCATAGGATCGTTGTTGTGACGGGTTTCAGCCAAAACTTTGCGTACTTTGGTTTGGGGATGATTGCATCTGTTCAAGCTCACATGCCACTCAAGAAGATCATCGTGTACAATTTGGGGATCCACCCAAAACTTGTCAAAACGGTAAGGGGTGCGAGTACTCCTTCACAAATTGTCTGGAGAAAACATGTTTTGTTAATTTAAACTAGATGGATGATATAAAAATAATGTACTTGTACTGTACAACACAACATTGTCAGATCTCTTTAAATCTTGTTTTTTTTATATTTTGGTTTGATTTTTTTTTTAAGAAGTTCTGAACTTTGCATTCCCATAATATTTTTCTTGTTCTGATGATTTCTTGTTTCTTTGATTCGTAGATGAAGCAGATGTGTAACGTTGAAGTGAGACGTTTTAACTTTGATAAATATCCAAAGCATGTACAGAAGACGGACAACAAAGCTTGGAGAGTCTTTGCACTACTGGTAAGGATCGAAGTTCATTCATTGTAATGCAACTGAGAAATTGGTAGTAAAACAATTGGGGGGGGGGGGGTGTCACGTTGGCTTAGTGGTTTCTTTCCCTGGACCCTATTAATACGAATCCAGCCTGAAACCTAAGCCTTGCATCTGGGTTGGGTTTTCAGTCCCTACCTGATTGCATGGCGTGTCGTGGCCGAGCGGTCTAGGTCACCGGACCTAAGCTCTGGTGTTTTCAGCAGCAGAGTGTGGGTTCGATACCCGGTCATGACACTTGTGCCCCTGAGCAAGGCACTTAACCATAATTGCTTCGAAAAAGTTGGGAAGGTAGTGCATTCTGCTCTACCAGACAGGCTCCTAGTAGATGATACCCATGCCTACATCATTAAGGACTGTGAAGGGGGTAATCCTGTTTCAGCCCCAGGAGTAGGAGGCAACGTGCCCCTGGTGTCAATTGATTTGGGTCGATAGCCCAAATCAGTTATGTGTAGCTCTGGCCTTGTGAGTTGGGCGATATCTCATTAAAAAAAAATTAAAATAAATGGGGTTTTACCCCCATTTGAAAACAGAACACTTCTGCATTGTCTCCTACTCATCCTGTTGTTGGATGTGTAATGTAATAAATACAATTTTCTTTAATCTTATACACACTGTACATGTATATGATTTTGTTTTTACCCTACACGATGTGTATTAAGCGCTGTATACTCAGTACTTTCCAGAGTTCTGTGAAAAAAAAATGGGATTCGAACCCATACATGTAGTAAATCTTTTTAAGTCGGTGCCAGTTGTGCTTCGAAAATGCTGTCTTGGTCAAGCCCTTCTCTGGCTTGGGTTCCGGCTTTGGCTCCATTAGCCATTTTGAAAATATACACTTTCAGTGCAGAACTTCGAACAAGTAAAAGATCTATAAGTGAAGCCCAAGTCAGAGTTTTGAAAATGGTCTGATTATGATCTTGATTGAAGTACATGTAAGACCGTCATGAATGTGCAACGTACAAATTAGCAAACCATGTAACAAAATTTGTCAATTGGAAACTGAAATATATCATCTTGAAAACTGGAGCCCCTATAAGTTAAAGGCACTGGACAATGATTATGATTTTTACCACCATTACCATCTTAAAGGAACTGGACACGTTTGGTAATTGTCAAAGACCAGTATTCTCACTTGGTGTATCCCAACATATGCATAAAATAACAAGCCTGTGAAAATTTGGACTCAATTGGTCATTGAAGTTGCAAGAAAATAATGAAAGAAAAAACACCCTTGTTGCACAAATTTGTGTGCTTTCAAATTCAAATCCTTTAGTGAGAAATTACCTCTTTCTCAAAAACTACGTTACTTCAGAGGGAGTCGTTTCTCAAAATGTTTTATACTATCAACAGCTCTCCGTTGCTCGTTACCAAGTAAGTTTTTATGCTAATATATATTTTGAGTAATTACCAAACGTGTCCAGTGCCTTTAAGTCTACAACTAGCCTGCCAAATAATGTAATTTGTTTCCTTTTTACTTTTGTATAAACCCAGGATGTACTGAATGAGTTTGGAGGCTATTTCTACATTGACCCTCGCGCTCGTTTCCGTGCTCCGATCAACCTCCTCATCCCATTTGTGTCGGCTCACCGGGGCTTCATCGCCAAAATGGACAAGGTGAACACAACGTTACAGATAACCCATCCTTCCCTGTATCACCTCTTCGGCCTCCACATGGAGGACTTCAACAAGCACTTCCCGAAAGCCCCTGCCATGTCGGAGGACGCTTTTCTCGTTGTCAACAGCTCAGAACTGCACACCAAAGTCTGGACTCCTCTGGTCACCTGCGCCATGAAGTTTAAGTGTATCGCGCCGTACGGAGCAACCGCGGCAAATGTCGTGCCGTACGGACGCATCCACACCCACAGGTATGATTTCACAGCCATGGCGTTGCTGTTGTACCGTACTTTCTTGACGAGGTGGTACACAGACTCCAGGATGAATGCCATGATTGATAAAGTACATGATACCATCGAACCAGGGGGTGTACATGACTACATCTGGGCACACTACTGTAATCCGCCCAAGAGTGAAGTAGACTGTAGTGTCCACAGATGCTAACTGTGGATTTGATTTTATTGTACAACAGTTAAGAAATTCTTCAAGGCCACCAAATTAGCGAGAGAGAAGAAAAAAAAGGCTTTCAACCTTTGCAGAATTGTGGAGTTGGAGTTCACATTGGTGAGCAGATTCTTCCAGGCACATTTATGATCGACAGTTAGTGCAACGCAATTGAACAATGGTGCAGATTGACTGAATGCGTCCAACACATATATCGGGCAGCACAAGAGACCAACCATCTCATTACATCAAACTTTATTAAATGTGTGCTTTATGACTACAGTATTTTATTTCTTCTTTGATTTTTGAAGATACGTGTAACTCTTTCTACCTCCTATGCAATCTCTTTTTAAATTCTTTTGGTAATTTGCAAGTGTTTTGTAACTTTTGTGCCAGTATTTTTAAGCTGTGTATATATATATATTTGTACTTTCTGATTTTATGTTGTTCATCTTGGATTTTGAGTATTTGTTTATTACTGTGTAGTTTTCTTATAGAATAATTTAGTTTCAAATCAATTAAGAATTTAATTCAGATTTATATTATTATTACGAGTGTGTGTATAGTTTAGCAGAATGAAATTATTGTTGACATTTTAAAGTTGAAAAACAAACCAAAGAGTTTAATGAAGGTACATGTATGTGCAGACAGCTGTTGTCTTGTTTTTGTTGACTATTTTCCAGTGTTGTCTACTTAATATTTGCGTTTTTATACAATCAAACCAAAGATAATAGAAACTATTTGTCCTTCCTAACTCATGATGCAGTTGTTGAAATGCACACTAATCCTGCTTTTAGATCTGGTTCAAATGATTTAGAGAGAAGAGGGCCAATCATGCAGACCTTGTAGTAACTTGAGTCAGTTGTAGATGTGATTTTATCTTGATTTGTGTTTGGCAATATTTATTTTTTCTTCTTAAAAATTAAATCATAATAATACAAATAATTTTTTTAGAAGTTAATAAACTATCAACTGAAATGAGAATGGAACTAAACACCTATTTTGATTAATTAGTTAAAGGGAGACTCAATTACTGTATGTGACTTCCAGCCACCAGGTTGTGGCCCAACACTTCACACAGGGGGTGAGGGTGGTTACCTCCATGACCGTGGTCAATGCCTTGGTATGAAGTGTTGATGCCTATTGGTCAAGTCCCTCATGCAGGCAGGCAATGGCCTCGGTTGTCCCTGGTCTTGGCCCTTCAGAACTTTCCCAAAGACTTTAAGATTTTCCAATGAAATAGGCCTTGCCCTTTCAAAGATGAAAGTCCAGGCTCCCCTTTTTTACAAGGGAATAAGTGCCTTACCGTGCATATTAGGCCAGTCCTTTTGTGACACTTGGTGGCAGAAGACTTGAGCCTGTTTCATACATCACGCAAATTATGTTTAGCAAACACTCGCACTGTTTTCCAATTGTGGTGCAAGGTTATTCGCTTTCGCGCTTGCAATTTGTATGAACTGAGCTTAAAGGGGCTGTGTGGTCATGATCAAAGCAGGCCTTTTGGCTCATGGAATTATTAACTCTCACCCAGTTAAAGCATGCGCTCTCCATAGAATGATCTGGAGGGTGCACACGTAAATCTATTGTTCTTGGATGTGCGAATGTTCAGTGCTAACGTAGCCATTGGTAAATTACCCGGCATATGTCCTGCCACAAGCACCTTAAAGTCTCCCACTACAATGAGACCACATAAAAGAGTAATACGATGCACAATGAATATTTGTTTTAAGTTTAATTGTACATGATACTTTTTAAATATATAGTACAGTATACATTTACATGGTGTGTAGCTTACACTAGGAAACAAACATTAAATGTATTCAAAACAAAACATTCCAGTATAAGTCATTTGCCTTTGTTCATACCTCTTAAAGGTATTACACAAGATTGGTAACAATAAAAAACATCATTGTTTATTTTAGTCTGAAAGCCTACTGATTATGAAGTTCTTACTACAACTGTTTTCTCGGTAGAATATTTCCCTCTGAAATGAAAATATATTTATGAAAACTGTATCTGAAAAAAAACGCAACTAGCTGATTTCAGTTGTTAACCCAAAATAAGGACCAGGTGTTTACAAGCTTAAAATTGTGCATTGTTTTTCACTTTTTTCTTCTGACTTACACAGTGCTGTATACGTTTGGTAATTGGAGCCTACTGATTGTGTTAATCCAATATAAATGTAGGTACATATAAAACTAATCTGTGAAAATTTTACTTCAAAAGGTGGTCGCGTTTTTGAGATACATGTATCACCGAAAAACCAGGGCGAATATTTCCACGCAGGAAGAATATTCCCCATAGGAATACACAGTCTGAGAAGCGTTTCTGACAGAAACGCTTCTTGGATCCAAAATTTAGTATATTTTAGTAATGATTTCCACCTTTTGGTAACACCTTGGGAGCTGCTTAAGCAAAAATATTGCTTTAAATATTTCTGCTAAGCAATAATGAGCAGGATACCTGTCAAAATTGGCACCCCCGTACAAAGATATTGACAAAATAGAGAGAGCTACAATCCCGGCCAAAATGCTTGGGCCACCCATTCGCAACGTGACAATAAACATTCCCTCTCCCTCTTCCCCCCGTCACAATAAACATTCTCGCGCAATGACAGCCAACATTGAAAGGGGGCACGGGGGCGTGGTGCGGGGGGTCCCAACGAGATATGGCCGGGATTGTAGATACATGTAGCTCAGTTGGTAGAGCGCCGGCACGTTAATCCGGAGGTCGTTGGTTCAAATCCTGCTCTTGTAAATTTTTCTTTGTTCAACCCCCACAAAAATTGGTACATGTGACATGCGATTTTGGCTAGTAATCTATTTCTGGTAAGCATAATATTATTGTGCTTATCTACATTCTGTATTAAGCAGCTCTATGTGGGCCCTGGAGTTATGATCTCAAGGAGCCACAGGGAGCAGTATCCTCTCCACCAGAGATGGTGGGAATAAACACAATCGGTGACCGGAGTTACATGATTCACAGTGCGTAAAGATAGTTCCCAATAGACGCCATCTTTACAGGCAAGTTGCATTTTGGCTTGCTAGCACGTTGAGCGTTCAACTTCTTAACGCAAACAACAAGGCTGCGAAAAGTTTGAGAACATTTTGAACTAGCTTTTTTTCTCCCCCTTTTTTATCATTTTCTTTTTAAAGTAAATAAATAATTTAGGGTTGAACGAAGACAAAACTGACTAGAGCAGGATTTGAACCATCGACCTCCGGATTAAAATGCCTGCGCTCTATTAACTGAGCTATCTAGCCCTATATGGGGGGTCTCCTGATTGGTTAGTGGACACGCGCCCACTAACCAATCATGTAATGGGAGTTTTGTGAAATGTACGCATGCTGCATGCCATTCTCATCACACATGTGTGTTCCAAATTTACTATAAAGATGGTCGATTTATGTCATATTGCAACCTATCTAGACAATGTTAACAAACCAGGCAAGCAACGTGCAGTGTGCATGGACAAGCGTGGCTGCATGACTCAGAGTGCTTCTGCCATTGGGTGGGACGCAGCCATGCAATATTTAGGAGCCTCAAAGTGCCACGTTAGATGTTTAGGGAAAGATGATCAATTCTGGGTTTCTTTGAGAAAATGTTGCACTCATTTTTTGTTCTGCCTTTGTTTAAATTGTTTTCTTTGTAAAGTAATTAATTGGTTGAACAAAGAAAAATTTACTAGATGGGATTTGAACCAGATTAACGTGCCGGGCGCTCTACCAACTGAGCTATCTAGCCCTATGTTGGCGGTCTCCCCATTTTGTCAATATCTTTGTTTGGGGGGGGGGGGGTGCCAGTCAGTGGCCATTTAACCTGTAACTGCTCTGTAGCCAGGAATTACACCAAATTGTACAATACAACCTGGGAAGCTGCAGCCAGTTTATTTGTTAGTTTTTATAAATAAAAAAACCCTACTTTTTTCAAAAGTGAATAAATACAATGAATACAACACGGTACTTGCTACACCCTTTAACACTGCACAAAGTTTCACACATACATTAATAATGAACATTTCCCCTGATTGTTCAACACACTTACATATTAAAATTTCATTCCTAATAAGTAATTTTGCATCCAATTCAAACCTGAATCAACAAAAAAGGCCATAAAACTAAATATACAATTGTTTGTTTTACATCTATATATATCAAGACAAGTTAACGATCCACCCCCCTTCAAAATCAAGCAACAAAATAGTGAAATGTCAGGATCCTGGAAAGTGAAAGGGGTATAAAGAAATAAAACTTTGTTTGCATGAATTGCTGTTTCATTGACACGATTTACAACATGTAACTTGTTTACCTGACAATGATAATACCAATGATGACTTGTTGAGTGCTTCAATCCTTCACATAAGTGATTGGATGAACATTTTAACCCCAGTAACTGGGCCACTTACAATTTGTCATTCCTTAAACCATCTAAGCTCCCTGGGGAGTATACAGCCTGTACTGCCAAGTATTATGCAGCCAGGCATGATATTCTTACTACACCTTAGTCTGATTTCAAATTTCAGCAAAATGGTTATTAAAAAACCTGAAAAGCCTATACAAAGCTTACATGTATACCATACATACATGTATGTATGTACATGTAGGCGAGCCTTTGTACAACTTTGTCCTACATTTTTTCAAAGACCAAATATCATACCTGGTAGTGCACCAAGCTTAATAAATCACAAGACCCATCTCTCCCCTCACAGCTACACATTTACTCCTGGTTGAAGAGAAGCAATGAAAGCCAAGTGTCTTACTGAAGTACACAAGTGTCGTGACTCACTAGCCACCAGAACTTGAGTGCTGTGCACTAGACCGCTCGGTCACAACATGCTTATTCGTGGTGACAAATTAATATTTGCAGACAAATTACTAAAACATGGTACATAAACTGCAAGAATGTTTCATGTCAAATAATTTGTCTGAAAAAATTAATTTATTTCATTTGTAAGTGAAAGGTAGGGTTCATAGATTGGTAAGTTCTCCTAAAATTATACTCATAAAAACTTACTTGGTGAGAAGCACTGCAGGTGTTGATAGAATGAACTATTGTAAGGATTCTCTTCATAATAATAATAATAATAATAACATAAAATTTATAAGGCGCACAGTATCTGGAATAAAACCATTCAAAGGCGCCGGTTGCTAGCAAGTTCTGACAGATTGAACAGATGAGTCTTGAGGTTGCGTTTGAATGTTGACAGATCAGGTGTGTCCCTTAACTCGTCAATAATAATAATAATATGGTTTGGATAAGTTTTCACCACAAAACAATTGAATCTGAGAAACGATTCATGTATGCATGAATCATTTCTCAGGTTTCTGAGGGTTGGTGCCATTCACAAATGCTGCTGCCAGAGTCGCCGCTGGTACCTGCCGTCAACTCCCAAATCATTGATAGACTCAACAGTTTGTGTGATAGTACCATGTCAGATTTGTGCTATTTTCTCTGCAAGTAGACACAGTATTCAGCTGATACTTTCACATGTGACTTTTATTGTATCTTTCTTTATAATTTTGCCTATAAATCAGCATTACATTGACAAAAACCAATCTAGGACCCTACCTTTAAGGGGGGGGGGGGGGGGGGGCACCTGTAAACCTTGTGATGTCACTGCATACGTGAACAAATCTTATATGAGTTTCTTGAGTAGAAACTGTGATAATGTAAATCATTGAAGGCTTATAACAGTGAACAAAAGAGCAAGAAAGCACATTTGAAGTTTTAGTTATGTACAGTGAACATGTAACTTTTAGAAAGGCTGGGTAATACAAGTCTAACAGTGTGCGTTACACAGATAAATAATGTCACATGTGTTAGTGTCCAGCAACGCACAGTAACAGATAAAAATATGTGACGCCTCGCGCCAAAATCAGCCACTTCTCAGAATTGTGCATTGGGGAAAATGAACCGATTACCACCCCTGGTATCAATGTGATGTGATGTCTGACCCATTCAACATTGTCAAGAAATATATACATTTTAAGCCCAAATTGGTGTCATATGAAAGCACTTCTCCTCAGTATTCGATAAATAAATGAACCCAGTTTTGATTGTTATAATTATTTATATTTTCACAGCAAGTGCCTGTTTTTTGCATGGAGTGTCACATTTTAAGATGTTTACAACCTCAAACAGTCGTGTGGACAGATGACAGCTCTGCCATTATGATTGTACTTTTAACAGTTTTACAGAACAAATATTCAATGTCAGTCTCACAAGTACAAACTGTTAAACAATAGAATCAAAGAAATGGAACTCGGAGAATGCTGTGAGTCATTATATTGGTGCAATTCAGTTCATGGATGTGGCGTGGCTGAGCGATTAATTGCATCGGACTCAAGTTCTGGTGGCTGAGTCATCAGGGTGTGGGTTCGAATCCCGGTCATGACACTTGTGTCAAGACACTTAACTACAGTGTGAGTCAAAAAAAACTATACACTTTTAAAATTGCCCATTGTTTTATTGTGTAGCAATATATATAAGATATTTTCATATGTACTTGTAAAGTCACTCTTCCTGCTTCTTTTGGTGCCACTTTCACTGGATTAGCTTTCATGCTTGACTGCACTTGAGACAATTAAAGGAGACAGGTGAAATTTGGTATGCGCCAACTGGTCAAAAGCCCCTTGACTTCTCCTTTGAGAAGAACGACTCTCGACAGAAACTGACAGTTTGGATTGGGCTTATTAGGGGATCTCATATAGGACCTTTCTTCTTTCGACAAAACATCAATGGAAAGGTTTATCTTGCCATGATAAATGACCAGGTTGTCCCATTTCTTGATCGAGCCTTCCCACGATTCAGGCGACAACAGAATAGACAGTTCAGGCATCTGTGGTGGGCACAGGACGGTGCTCCTCCACACAGAAGAAGGATTGTCACAGATCGCCTGAGACAGTATTCGGAAACCGAGTCATTGCCTTGAATCAACCGGTGGAGTGGCCCCCAAGATCTCCTGATCTGACCCCTTTGAACTTCTTCTTATGGGGCTATTTGAAACCTTGGGTGTACTCGTCTCTTCCAGCAAATCTGGATGACCTCCAGGAAAGGATAATTCATGAAGTGGACATTCTCAGACAAGACAGGGGGATGATTCGCCGTGCTGTAGGAATCATGCGCCGAGCCCAGCTGTGCATTGAACGAGATGGTCGCCATGTGGAGGACTAAGACACTGTGAAATTTAATTGCATAAATGTTTTAAATAAACGTGCAATTTGAAACGCAATAAAAACCTTTCTTGTCTCTTTCTTATCCACCCTGACCAGTTGGCGCATATCAAATTTCACCTGTCTCCTTTAATTGTCTCAAGTGCAGTCAATCATAAAATCCAATCCAGTGAAACTGGCACCAAAAGAAGCAGGAAGAGTCACTTTACAAGTACATATGAAAATAAAACAATGGACAATTTTAAAAGTGTATAGTTTTTTTGACTCACAGTCACACTGTATAATTGCTTCTCTTCACCCAGGGGTAAAATGGGTACCTGTGAGGGCAGAGATGGTTCTTGTGAATGATTTAGTTTAGTGCGCTTTGGCAGCACAGGCTGTATACTCCCCAGGGAGCTGAGATGGTTTTGGGAATGAAATAAATGGCCCAGTGACCAGGGGTAATAAAGTGTTAAGCGCAATGATCTTTCTCTGGAATTGCGCTATATAAGAGCCGATATTATTATTATTATAACATACACTAAAGTATGTTCAAAAATAAATGAGTAAAAATGCTTCGCAATTTCGATATCAAAATGCCATACAGCTGTGTCCCATGTTTTGGGTTGTGTTTTTTTAAATAAGATATCGCCTAAAATCACATGGCCGGACGGCCACTTCAAGATGAGGCCTGTACTAAACTGATTTGGGCTATGGACCCAAATCAACTGCCACCAGGGGAAGGTTGCCACCTACTCCTGAGGCTGAAACTGGGTTACCCCTTCACAGTCTGTAAGGATGTAAGCATCGATGTCTACGAAGGGTGTGTACAACATTGGTATTCATATTTGATGTGGCCCAACATATACATGAACTACCAAACCTGTGAAAGTTTAAGCTCAATCGGTCTTCGGAGCTATGAGAAAACAGTGAACAAAAACATATGTTTTAACTTTTTTTTCATCGTCAGATTTTATCCTCCAGGATAAAGACTATTGTTTTACTCATTTACTAAAAACTATGGCATTTCAAGCAAAACTATTTCAAGGGAAGTTTTCCACCATGACCATCTTTATACCATGTAAGTTATGTGCAAATCTGTGAACATTTATATTTTCAATCTTACCAATGTTGTACACACCCTTTAAGCAAGACACTATGGGATAAAATGGGCGGTCAAGTTTAGCATTCTATGAGTTCCATTTCTAAGAGTGTGATTCAAAGAAAAATTGTTGAAGGGCGAGAGTCTCCAATTTGAGGTTTATTATATTTCCGAAGGTATGAAATCACGAGGCACTGTCCATCAACTCTAAGAGGTCATCCCCTTTACTGCTGCTCCCTGAGGATTCTGGGATAGAAAGGTCACCCATGATCCTGTTGAGTTCATCGCTTTTTTGAATCTGTGTGAGAAGAGAGAGGTTTGAAACACAATCATTTGCTTTGCAGGCAAAACATCAGTGAGGAACCAGTCAACAGCAGTGTTGATTACATGGTATTTTGGCTGGTAACCTGTTTCTAGTTAGCATTTTTAACCTGTGCTTAGAAGCTTTCTTAACTTAAAAGTTTCATGAAATTACATTTTTTTACTACCCTCATGCAATTGTAGTGTACACTACATACACCATAAATACACCAAAGTACATGAAAACTACACCACAAGTAAACTAAAACTACACAAATGTATCAAAACTGCACTAAAAGTACACAAAACTGCACTATTATTGCATAAGGGAAAGGAAGCAGAATGAACGGTAATGTTTCTTCTTATATCGCACACATTCAATTAATACTTAAATACACCTTACAATGAAAATTTTCCCCCATAAAGGAACAAATAAACAGAAGATAAATATATTGAAGATATACAAAAGTAAAAAGGCTAACCAGCCAATAACCAAACTTCTAAAGTTAAAACACCTCATATTCACACACACACACACACACATTAAAACAATGTACAGCAACAGCAGGATCAACAGATCAATGAGCTGTACTCTGTAGATTGAGAGAATTAGTGGATGGCAAGCTGATTGACAACAGCAACAGATCAACAGATCAATGAGTAAGAAGAAGAGGAGAAATGGTGGGTGGCAGTTGTTGCTGATTGACAACAGCAACAGATCAACAGATCAATGAGTAAGAAGAAGAGGAGAAATGGTGGATGGCAGTTGTTGCTGATTTACAGCAGCAACAGATCAATGAGTAAGAAAGAGAGGAAAATTGGTGGATGGCAGTTGTCGCTGATTGACAACAGCAACAGATCAACAGATCAATGAGTTAAAGATGGAGAGATTTGGTGGATGGAAGTTGTTGCTGATCGACAGCAGCAACATATCAACAGATCAATGAGTAAAAAAGAGAGGAGAATTGGTGGGTGGCAGTTGTTGCTGATTGACAACAGCAACAGATCAACAGATCAATGAGTAAGAAGAAGAGGAGAATTGGTGGGTGGCAGTTGTTGCTGATCGACAGCAGCAACAGATCAACAGATCAATGAGTAAGAAGAAGAGGAGAAATGGTGGATGGCAGTTGTTGCTGATTGACAACAGCAACAGATCAACAGATCAATGAGTAAGAAGAAGAGGAGAAATGGTGGATGGCAGTTGTTGCTGATTGACAGCAGCAACAGATCAACAGATCAATGAGTAAGAAGAAGAGGAGAATTGGTGGATGGCAGTTGTTGCTGATTGACAGCAGCAACAGATCAACAGATCAATGAGTAAGAAGAAGAGGAGAAATGGTGGATGGCAGTTGTTGCTGATTGACAACAGCAACAGATCAACAGATCAATGAGTAAGAAGAAGAGGAGAAATGGTGGATGGCAGTTGTTGCTGATTTACAGCAGCAACAGATCAATGAGTAAGAAGAAGAGGAGAAATGGTGGATGGCAGTTGTTGCTGATTGACAACAGCAACAGATCAACAGATCAATGAGTAAGAAGAAGAGGAGAAATGGTGGATGGCAGTTGTTGCTGATTGACAACAGCAACAGATCAACAGATCAATGAGTAAGAAGAAGAGGAGAATTGGTGGGTGGCAGTTGTTGCTGATTGGACAGCAGCAACAGATCAACAGATCAATGAGTAAGAAGAAGAGGAGAAATGGTGGATGGCAGTTGTTGCTGATTTACAGCAGCAACAGATCAATGAGTAAGAAGAAGAGGAGAAATGGTGGATGGCAGTTGTTGCTGATTGACAGCAGCAACAGATCAACAGATCAATGAGTAAGAAGAAGAGGAGAAATGGTGGATGGCAGTTGTTGCTGATTGACAACAGCAACAGATCAACAGATCAATGAGTAAGAAGAAGAGGAGAAATGGTGGATGGCAGTTGTTGCTGATTGACAGCAGCAACAGATCAACAGATCAATGAGTAAGAAGGGGGAAAATTGGTGGATGGAATTGTTAGTAAAGTTTAAGGAAAATGGACATTGCATGCAATTAGCCACAGTTCAGTACATTACGTGCCTACACTTACAAGTGTAATCACTGACTGAAATAACTTCCTGACAAACATTGATTTCATCCGTTAAATGATGTCCTTTAGACATGTAAGATGTACTTTGTGTAAAAAAGGCTTTTGCACAAATTGATTATTTATCTTACAAAATACATGTATGTGTTGTAATGATTGTTTGCAATATGATTGATTAAAATTTACAACAAAAAATAATGAAATCCAAACAAACAAAACTAAAGAAAAACAAATTTTGATGAACATTAATAATGAAAATGTGTATTTTTCTAGTTTTTTTAAGGTCCATAACAAAATAAATTTACTATTAAATCTTAAAAACAGAACTGATTGTAAATTTGAAATATTTCATGTTACTTGCCTGCGCAAACGTCATTGTGTGTTTTCTATTGTGTACTGGATCCAGTGGATTACTGTTTTGTTCCTTTGTTGGAAGGTTGCCAGTGCACTTTTGACAGCTTGGTACTGAACTTCAAACCACTGTAAGCATGCAGCATACAGTGGGCGAGCTAACTGCATGCATTCAACGAGGTCATTCGACGTATTGTGCTTCAAATAGCTCTATCTTTGTTGTTGAAAACTTCAGGGCAAGCCAGGCACTTTCCGGCACAGTTCAGTAAATATTTATATGTTTGGTAGGGTTTTTTTTACAATTTGATTTTATTTGTTGTTGAATTGTATTTTGAAACGTCATTACAATACTCTTTTTTTAAATGATATATGTCAGTTTTCGAAAAAGCAAAATCGCATGAGACTGAAACTCAAATCGTGACACGCTGGTTTATTTGTTGTAAATCGGCCAGCTTAGAAAAGAGTGATTAACAGCTTTAATCCATCCCTAATCAGCACAACTAAATCAACAATTGACTTAAAACGTGTTTGGTAACTGATACGAGCTGCAATAGGCCTCAATTTCATGGCTCTGCTAATCACAGAATTCTGCGCTTCATGCACTGCTATGTTAAGTGCATGATTCTATGGGCCATCAGCGCAGACTTCCCAGGTAACCAGAGCCATGACATTTTGCACTGGTTGCACAGGAAATTATCCAGGCATCTGGAGGACAGGCTCCTCACTATTAACTGAGTACTTTTATTATTGATTTATTGACTTATAACCATCTTTATGCAATTTTCTTTATTTTGGGAGACTACTAACATAGGGCTAGATAGAGCAGTTGGTAGAGCACTGGCACGTTAATCCGACGGTCGTTGGTTCCCGCTCTAGTCAATTTTTCTTTGTTCAACCCAAAATCATTTTCAAATTTACTAAGTCAGTTTCCCTTGTGGTTTCTACCTAAATATTAAAGTGTGAGTTAAGACTGGATTTTAACACAACCTGGGTCTATCTCTACCCGCGAAAAAAACCCCAAAATTATTCATTTATTTCATTTCACATCCAACAACGCAGTTAGCACCAATAACAGGATGAATAGGATATGAGAAGAAATGTTTCAGATGTGGAAGAAAAACCCCAACATGCCCAATGGGGAAAAATCCACATGGAAGGCTCCATTCTGGGGTGGGATTCAAAATGGGGTCCACAGACTGCACAGTCAGTGAAAGGCAGGAAAGAAACTTTTGAGCCAACCGGATAATATCCATACATGTACATGTACAAAGCAAAAAGCAGAAACACACCAAGCCACAAAACCACAGGTAAACTATATACAATATACAATGAAAAACAAAAAACAAACAAATCAAGAAATGAAAATTGAAATACTGTACAAAGCATATTTAAAATGCTTTTAACTTAAGAGGAAACAACTGGTTCACACATACCTTTGATGCATCGATGTTGATCACCTTGAAGTCGTACATGTCCGGTGGAGGTCTTGAAGCCCCAAATTGTCTAAAAATAAAAGAAACAAACAAAAACAACACTTAAACAATCTATAGCCCTACATACATGTATATTTGGTAATCCAGGGAGCTGCAATATACACATGAAAACAATGTTGAACCGCTCAAGCATGAAGTACACTCCTTACACAACAGGGCTCAATTTCATGGCTCTGCTTACCGTAAGCAAAGAATCGGCGCTTACGGAAGAAGGGAATTCCGCGCTTACGTCAAGCGTATTTCAGGGGTTAGCAGAAAATATTTGTTTGTGCGTGTGCTAGCGCAGAAATTCGGCGCTTGCACAGTAAGCGGAGAATGGTGATGGCAAGCGCAGGTTTTGGCGGTAAGCAGAGCCATGAAATTGGGCCCTGTACATGTACAATGTATGCAAGATGTTCAGAAGTCAATTTTACAAACAAGGTTACATAATCACTCTGGACTGACAATCACAGGTACCCTGTAGCATAGTTTCACTTCTCAAGTTTGGTTTGAATCTCTAGAAACAGTTAAACGTAAGTCACAATTTCATTCAACCATTCAAGAAAATAATCGTATGCCCAATTCTAATTGTTACTCACTCCTCTTCTTCATCGGTGTTGAACATGTTAACTCTGAAGTCTGATTTGCCTTTCTTGTTCTCCACTGCACCCATGAGATGCGCTAGGAGATTGAGCTCTGCCTTGACCATTGGGTTAGGGTTCGCAGTGGCCTGAAAGACAGTGGGAAACCAAAACACAATCAGGAAAAGAACAAATCAAACAGTCTGTGCCTATTATTCATGTGACTTGAAATACAGTGGGATTAATAATAGTAACAGCTTTTATACCACAAATCCAAGAAAAGGATCTTCCCTGATCACTGGGCCATTTATTTCATCCCATAAAGGCATGGTAAACTTCTGGTAGATATCAAAGACCAGTATCCTTACTTGGTGCATCCCGAAGTATAAATAAGACAACAATCCTGTGAAAACTAGGGCTCAGTTGGTCATCGAAGTTGCAAGAAAATACAGAAAGAAAAATCACACTTGTTGCATAGAATGTTGTGCTTTTAGATGCCTGAGAAAGGCTTCATGCCTGAAGCCTTTCCCAGATTTAAATTTTGGGGTGAAAAAATTACCTCTTTCTCTAAAACTGCTTTAATTGAAAGGGGATCATTTCTAACAATCTTTTATAATATCAACAGCTCTCCAACAGTGCTCTTTACTGAGTCAGTTTTTATGGTAATAAACTTGTGGAATTAATACCAAAAGTACAAGCCTTTAAACCACCTCAGCTCCCTGGGGAGTATACACGTATACATGTATGTAGTGCACCAAGTTAAGTCAATCACAAGAACCATCTGCCCTCACATGTACCCATTTACCCCCGGATAAAGAGCAGCAACTATAGTTACATATGTACAATGTAAGTTTCTTGCTCAAGGACGCAAGTGTCATGACCGGGATTCGAACCCTGCACCCTGACACGCCTGATGGCTTACCCACCAGAACTCAAGTCAACGCACTGAACAGCTCGGCCACAACACGCCACAAGGATTCATTAAATATCAGATTGTATTTTTTAATTTGCTTGAATGTCACCAGACTGTGCACGTCTTACTCAGCTTATCAGGAACACCAAAGTTTGAGTTTCGTAGGCCTGACCACTCAACCGTGCCATTGTTTCTAGTTTGTACTCTTAGCCAGCGTTTACAGGATACTTGAGGTTTCTGTAATGTGGTCTGGGGTCGATTTCACAAAGCACTAAGATTCATCTTAAGGTGAGTTGACAGTATTACCATAGTGATTTGTATTGTGACATCACTCTTTGCTAAGCAACTACGATGGATTTGCACTTACGATCAATCTTAACTCTTTGTGAAATCGAGCCCGGGTGTACCAAACTCAAAATCCGTTGGCTAAATCACAAGGGTATTTAGAATTTCATTCAACTTAACAGGGAAAAAGTTCCCATAATCAGGGAGATTGTCCAATTTGTTCACCAGAACATGGAAAGATTGGTTTATATTCAGGGAACTTTCTGCAGAATCAGGGAGAGTTGGCAGCTCAGCAATAATGATTGTACTTTCAACATTTTTACAGAACAAATATTCAATGCCAGTCTCACAAGTACAAACTGTTGTACAGTAGGAAAAAAAAGGAACTTGGAGAATGCCGTGAGTCATTATTGGCGCAATTCAGTTTATGGATGTGGCGTGTCGTGGCCCGAGCAGTTAATTGCATCGGACTCAAGTTCTGGCGGCTGAGTCATTAAGATGTGGGTTCGAATCCCGGTCGTGACACTTCTGTACTTGAGCAAAGCCAATTAACTGTGATTGCTACTCATCACCAAAGGGATAATAGCTACATCTGACGGTAGAGATGGTTTTTGTGATTGATTTAGCTTGATGCACTATAGGGCTGTATACTCCCCAGGGAGCTGAGATGGTTTGAGAATAAATAGCCTAATGACTGGGGTAATGCATAATGTTCATGCATCAAGAGCATTAAAATCATCAGATACAAGAGCTATCTAAACACCCATTATTATTATTATTAAAACTAATTTTGAGGCATCAAAGTGCTTCAGTTCTAAACCAGATATAATAAACATACCTCTTCAGCTGATGAAGGCATGGTTGATTTCTGTGATGGGTTGCTGACCGTTGTATCTGTCGGCCGTACCGCGCTGTACATGTTGGTCCCCAGCTTGATCACTCTGTCCCCTTTTGATTCAAAGGAGCCCTCTCGTAAACTGGCTTGGTATTTGCTTCCGCAAGGGAACTCTGTCGTCTTAATCATCTTGCCGCAGTCATCATAATACCTGAACCAAAATAAGAAGTTTGAGGTGTCAAAGTAGCAAGGTTGTAATCATCCAGTTTGGTTTTTGATAAATCAAGATGTGATCTGAGAAGGCTCTTCACTGAAACAGGCCTGTGCCAAATTTCTTGGCTCTGCTTACCGCCGAATTCTGCGATTGCAATCTACATTCTCCGTTTACCGAGAAAGCAATGAATTTCTGCGCTAGCTGTGTAAACATAGAACGCCTAGTAATGTGGACTATGCAAGCGCACAAGCACAAATTCCCTGCTAACCCGTGAAATACGCTTGATGTAAGCGCAGAATTCCCTGCTTCCGTAAGCGCCGCTTCTTTGCTTATGGTAAGCAGAGCCATGAAATAGGACCCTGATGCTTCGTTTTTTAAAGGGCAAGCACACCAAGGTGTTTTCTCCTACATGTAGGTACATGTACATGTAAAAGGCACCTCAATGAGGAAACTGTAAATTTGAACTTGAACTATTCAACAGCACCAAGGCAACAGAGGCAATTGCCTCCTTTGCCTCAGTGAGGTATCAAGCTGGGTAAAACTGTTTACTCTGTGAAAATGGCCATTTCAAATGCATGGAATTTGGTGCAGTTTTCCAAACTTTGTCAGAGAGTTACTCTGCCATATGTGTAGACAACTCTCTAGTGAATAACGCAGTTTGGTCAAGAGTTCAGTGTTAATAGTTTGGGCTGTTGCACCAATTTTCTGCAATAACAGTGGTCTGCTGGCCAGTTAAAACACCTGAGGACCAGTCAAACTTTACTCCAGCTGGCTAGTTCAGTTATGAAAAGCATCCCTATTTTGTATGATTTACGGAAAAGTGCAAAAGCTGACAGACCAGTAAAATAGTAAGCTAACTGGTCCTGCTGGCTAGTCACTGAAAAAGTTGTAGGCAAACCCTAAGCACACAAAATGAACAATCTCACCAAGGGAATGGTTTTTCTATAACGCATCAATTTCAAGGTTGTATCTTGTACTCTCAAAACCACATAATCTGCAGCGTGAAACATGCTTTTCCTGCATAAACTGAGCTGAATGTGCAGCTGTATTAAAAAAGGGCCCTTCCATTGGAATAGGTTTAGGGAAACTTTTGAAAGTGGCATCAAAGCCAAAAGCAGGGCAACAGAGGCCTCCATGTACTTCCATGCCAGGTTATAATCAAAAGCATTTCACTTGCTGGTTGGCCAAGATTGAGATATTGATTGAAATTGAATGAAAGGCGCACCAAATGTACGTGACGCACATGTACATGTACGTACTGCAGTGCAACCTGCAGCCAAACACGCCAGAAACACTGTTGTAAACCCCCTTCTCTTACTAACAAGTGTACTGGATTCTTCAACAAGCATTTTCAAGGCGACTCTGCCCATCCAAAGGACACAGAAAATATGGCTAACTGTTTTGCTTAAAGGAAAGGTAGGATCATAGATTGCTTCTGAAATAAAGATTTCAGATGAATACAGAGTCTACTTGTTGAGAAAACAGCAAAAAACTATTTTCTTTCCCATCCACGTTTAGCGAGGTGATGCAGGTACATGTACCAACATCTCTGGTCGCAGTATTCACAAATGGACACAGGTGAGTTTTGAAGATTCAAGTTTTTCAACATACTTTTATTGATTTCTAATCAAGGAGGGCATCTCAGGAAGAATAATTTTGCAGGATTCTTATTAATAATAATAATACTACAATACATTTAATGCAGGAGCATCTATGCGCAACAAAAAACATAAAACAATCAAACGAATTATATAAAGCAATTTGTTAATTTTTTTTAGATTCAATGAGTCTTTAAAAGTCCCTTGAAAATCTGATGAGAGTCAGCTTGGCGAATATGAAGAGGCAATGATTATGATTTTTACCACCATTACCATCTTAAAGGAACTGGACACGTTTGGTAATTGTCAAAGACCAGTATTCTCACTTGGTGTATCCAAACATATGCATAAAGTAACAAACCTGTGAAAATTTTGGCTCAATTGGTCATCGAAGTTGCAAGAAAATAATGAAAGAAAAAACACCCTTGTTGCACAAATTTGTGTGCTTTCAGATGCCTGAAAAAGGGTTCAGGCCTGAAGTCTTTTTCAGATTCAAATATTTAAGTGAGAAATTACCTCTTTCTCAAAAACTACGTTACTTCAGAGGGAGTCGTTTCTCAAAATGTGTTATACTATCATCAGCTCTCCGTTGCTCGTTACCAAGTAAGTTTTTATGCTAATATATATTTTACCAAACGTGTCCAGTGCCTTTAATAAACAACCAGGCCCCATCTTTCGGATTGAAATGAAACAATATTTTTCAGGGTCATTACCAGGGTCAACATAAGTGCCACGATCAGAACCCGAGACTTGTTAGAGAATTGTAATTTTCTCCTGCCTTTCATACGGAATCTACCCGTTGAAATATGGAGCTCCTCATCAGCGTAATTAACAGCATTATTTCCATTCATTAATAAATTACCATGCCTTTATGTTTGATAATTACATTGATGCTGCAAAATGAGACTTACCTAATTGATCCAGGTAACTCTGCTCCATAAGGCACCGCTCCGGCTACCGGTAGAACGAACCTCCCGTTGGAGTTCTGTACTTTGTCTTTGAGAAATATTGACACCTGTTTTAAAAAGAATGGAAAAAAATGAAAACTAAAACCATCATCCAGCAACATCACCCCTCTGCTTTAACATTTAATGGCAAGGTTTTTTTCTCTTTTATTGCTAGAACCCAAGAGAGGAACTTTGTTAATAATAGATGCAGCATCGAATTGTGTGACTGTAAAAGCTTTCCAGCAGTACATACAAAATTTAGGGGGAAATACAATCGCTTCAAAGGTGTGACAAACTTTACAGGACTTCTCAGTGGATTAGAATTAAATTTTAACTTAAATCATATTTTCATGTATACATGTACATGTACGTGCATAATATCCACCTGAAACACTTCGGTGTTAAAGTTGTTCTTATAATTATTTCAAAAATTAGTTAGTGGCCTGACGTTTCGACCCTAGCAGAGTCTTTCTCAAAGGCTAAATGACAACACAACACACATAAACATGTATACAAGTGCAACAAGAGCAGTCAAGTGGAAATACATGAACAGAGAGAGAGAGAGAGAGAGAGAGAGAGAGGGAGAGGGGGGGGGGGGGGGAGAGAGGGGGGGGGGGGAGAGAGAGAGGGGGAGAGAGAGGGAGAGAGAAGCAGAAAGCATTCAGAAAAAGCAGGAGACAAAGGGGTTGGAGGGAAGGGACCACAAGAAGTTGGATTATAATTATTTCATGAGAAAGTCTCGTTGAGATTAAACTTTAATTTCAAATCTGAAAAGTGTCAGACTGGCCGCACAATAGAACTTGTTACAAGTTTATCTTGCACCTGGTATAAAGACAATTATTAAAGTATAAATTTTTATGTTTAAAAGCACAAAAATGAGCTTTCAAAATTTGGTGGAGAAAAAAATTTGCAACAGGCAGACATGAATCGAACAAATCGCCTTCTATAATCTATACCAGGGCCCAATTTTCATAAAGCTGTTAACCACAAAGGTATCTAAGCACAAAACAATTTAGATTTCTCAGAATAACTTGACCAGCCAAACAGATTCCGGTGATCTATCGGTAAAACATCCCTGCTCAAGAATAAGGATTTGTGAGTTTGATTCCTAGCCAAGCTGCATGTTCATTTTGTCCCCCGCAAGCCTCTGAAAGAGTATTCCTTGCGTCTACCATTTCCATCATTTGGGGGTCAATTCCTTTGCGTACATTTTGACCCCCAAAATGGGGTACAGGATAGGCATGTGTAAGTGCGCTGCGCGTTGTGCAAGGGGTCTAGATACAGAGCTTCTTCCCTTATCATGAGCTGGTGTTTGGAGGAGAGAAAAACAATTTGTTACTGTTCTTTCTTTACAAGTGCTACTTTTTGCATCACTTATTCCGGCCTGCAATTTCGTCCTTGAGAGTGCAAGGCAATTTTCACTTTGCTAAGGGCACTTCCATTGGAAAATCTCAAAAGTTTAGGAAAACTTTTGTAAGGGGCACCAAGGCCAAGACCAGGGCAACCAGAGGCCATGGCCTCCATAAATTTCTATGCCAGGCTATTTACCAACAAAAATTGTACTCATAGCATCATATTGGTAATCAATGCTGAGGAGTGTGTACTCTTGCAATGGTGTTAATAGTGTCCAGAGTGTACATTGTGTACACTTGGAATTTTGGCCAGTAAATTTACATGTTGTAGATGCATAGATACAAGCCATACAAGCTTGAGGACTTATTGACACATATACAGTATGGAGCCCTTAATGCAAATTAAGTGGTTTCCCTTTATGTAACTGTGGAGGGTCTCATTTGTCAGTGGTGTATAATTAACGCATGACTAAGCTTTCATGCATCATGTATGCCTGGCTTAGAACCATACCAGTCTAAATCCTAAAACCAACAATCCAAAGTTTGTACATCAGGGGCCCAATTCATGGCTCTGCTTCAGCGCTTACAAAAGCAGGGAATTCAGCGCTTACAAAAGCAGGGAATTCAGCGCTTCCGTCAAGCGTACTTCACGGGTTAGCAGGGAATTTTTGCTTGTGTGCGTGCGTAGTCCACAATACTAGGCATTCTACGGCGCTTACAAAGCTACAGGGCTCAAAATTTACACTGGACCGCAGGACCGCAGGACCGCAGGACCGAGGCCAGTGATTTTAGCACTGGGCCAGTAATTTCATGACTGGACAAGTCCCGCGGTCTTGTGTTTTAAATTTAATAATAATATCTCACTGTTTATAAATCTTAAATAAATTTCAAAGTTACGACAAAACTTCAAACTTTGACTTTCAGTCTGTTGATTATCATAGTATTCACCTAAAATATTCTCTTAGTGCTTGCAGCCTACATATAAATTAAACTATGTAGACAGTATTTTTTCTTCTAATTTTGATTCTGTTCTTGTAAACAAATTTCTGGTCCAGTAAAAGTTTTGAGCTACAAGCCCTGTGGTCTTGGGGATTTTTTTCTCCAAATTCAAACCCTGAGCTAGCGCAGAAATTTGGCGCTTGCTCGATAAGCAGACGAGAATGGTGATCACAAGCACAGTGTTCGGTGGTAAGCAGAGCCATGAAATTGTGCCCAGGACTTGCCCCTTAACACCAGCCTGTCTTGCAAAAACTGCTCTGGGCTAGTAAGGGTGTACCCCACTAAATAAACGCCCATAGATTACACTATAATGCAAAATGCTAAATATTCCCAAACTTAAAAAAAAATGTTTACAGCAACTCATGAACATTTATCCTCTGCTAAATTTGATATGGGGAATCCCAAGGCCTGTCGGGTTATTCTCCCTCCAAATTAAAACACCCCTACCCCTGATTAAATTTCAAATGTCCGAGCATCAATCTAGAAGAAATGCCCTAAACCTCTGGGCAAATAGGACCATTGGTTTAGCGCTTACGTCATCCAAAATACCTCAAATTGGGAATCAACAAACCCCAGGTCACTATTGGGCAAATCTTTGGCGCTGTACTCCTTTTATTTGGCTCTCAAATTGGTCTATAATACAGAATATTTTGACATGATTGAGGACCTACAAAATATAACTGAGGCCGACGCTCTGTTTTCCTCCTTATTTAATGGGGATGCACCCTTGTGTGTCCTTTGAGGGTTTCTTTTCTCTATCAGGTTAAATTTTTTTAAAGCATGACTAAGCTTTCATGCAACATGTATGCCTGGCTTAGAACCATACCAGTCTAAACCCTAAAACCTACCATCCAAGTGCATCAGAACTCATCTCTTAACACTAGCCCAGCCTACACTGTCTAGTAAAACTGCTACACACTGGTAAACACCACTTCACCAAACAGTTTACCACTATTTGTTGTATAGTTGTATGCACTAATGAGGTATTGTACATGGTACCTCAATATTTTTAGTCACTGGCTGGTTTGGTTTAAATCGTTTAAACCGTTTAAACCGTTTACTTGTATGAGGGTGTAGGTACATACTTTTATAACTTTTGTAATGCTTGTTTGACTGTTTTTGTTCTTTTCTTGTCTATTCTTCTAGAGTTCATCCACAATTTGTGAACATGAAACAACATTAAACATACATGAAACAGCCAACCCGTGAAAAACCCTTGTTTTCACTGTTTACAATTATCTAGTTTTGGACTTGCAAGATCAAAAATTATTTTATTTCACTCATTTCTCAAAAACTACAATTTCAGTGAAGCAAATATGTTATACCCTTTGTGCCATTGTAGACTATTTCCAATGGTACTCCAAGTACATGTACATGTACATGTACATGTTCATGTACCTTGCCTTCCATACCTTCCCAAGTATTTAACATTTGACATTTATTAGTTGATACCAGTTGCCATGGCAACCACGTTTTGGGTCTCAATTATTTACAGATGCATCACCCACAACAGCAACTTGGTTTTTATTAAATAAAAACACAGCCACATCCAAGATCCACCCTTAATATTTAATCGTAATGACCTTGGCCAGTACTATGAAGGGGGTGGCGGACAATAGATACCATGGTGGATTTTTTTTTTATTTTTATTATCTAGTTTTAATGAAGAGTGCCTCCAGTGTGAACGATACCATCAAACAAAAATGGCTGAGGGGGAGGACTAAGCAATGGTATCAGACATGCAACTTTGCTTATTAAAGTTGCATCACCTTGTTTAGTTTTTTGCCATACCAAATGTTATTTTGCGTTGAACAAAGAACAATTGACTAGAGCAGGACTTAAACCTGTGCCGACTCTCTACCAACTGAGCTATCTACGTATCTGACCCCAATGTGGTGGTCTCCCTATTTTGTCAATATCTTGCTTCATTCAGAAGCCATACAACCTGTATACATGTATGTAACTCAGTTGGTAGAGCGCCAACATAACAATCCGGAGGTTGCAGGTACAAGTTCCACTCTAGTAATTTTTTCTTTGTTTAACCCAAAATTATTTAACATTTATCCAGCCAGTTTCTCTTGTGGTTTAAGGCCCCCCCTATTACCGGATTTTTGAAATAAAAAGTCACATCACCTTTTTTTAGTTGATCCCCTGGCTGCTGCTTCCCAGGTTGTATAATAAACTTGGTTGTGATCCCTGCCTACATGGTAGCATGGCTTCTGACTGGCACCCCCAAACAAAGATACTGACGAAATAGGGAGACTGCCAACATTAGGTCAAAACGCTAAGACAGCTCAGTTGGTACAACACCAGCAATTGTTTTTGCTCTGTATCTCAAATGAAAGTTTATAACTTTCTCAACTTCAGGAAATTAGCTACCTTACAAATAACCAAACTGTTCACCATAAATTTGGCAACAGAAATTAGATGACGAATGTTTAATATTACCAAAAACAAAAGAAAGTGCCTAATGTACAAAACTTTGTTTAGTATTTTTCAGTGTTCTTTGTTTCATAGAAATGAAGAAAATCAAATCAATAAAGAGGAGGCAACTGATCAGCTGGAAAGTTACATGCCTGGCACACATGTACGTAAAAGGCTCTCTCAATTTTGATGAGAATGCACACAAAGTTTGTAAAAGATATCAACTTTTACAAATACCTGGAGAAAATTACCATTCCCCTTCAAGAACAAAGCTCAAGGCCTGGGCACAATTTCATAGAGTTGCTTGAGCAGAAAATATACATGTAGCTAAACAAATTTCTGCAAAGCAAAAATAAGCAAGATACATACGTGTACCGGTTACATATAGTACACATGACATGGTACTTAAGCTGGTAACCTTATTCTGGAGAGAAAAATTTTGTTGTGCTTTTTTTTTTGCTTAAGCAAAACCGTATGAATTTGGGCCCGTATGGAGAGATCCAGAGATTGGGAAAAAAAAAACCTACAATGCACACCGTCAAAAGTCTTAGACTGTGGCCAAGCCTGAATAAAGCTGAAGGTGATATTGAAACCGGGGCCCAACTTCATAAAGACTATCAGCACAAAAACTTGCTAACCACCGAAAAAAACTTCCTTAGAAGAATCAGGTAACTGACTACCGGTACCCAATATTTCAAGTTTACATTGTTGTGACTGGTGCCCTATTTTTGTTTGCTTAGCAATGGAATTTGCAAGCATGTTTATTTTTATTTGTTTAAAACCTAATTAACAGCTCTATAAAATTACTACATGTACTTCACAAGTGCTAAAACATCCACCCCCACTCAAAAAAGGTTCCAAGGGGAAGTTCCCTTTGTTGTTACTTTTCACCCCTATTATGTATTCCTCCCATTCGTAAAATAAACAGTTCTAACCATCATATTCTTCACACATCAGATCGACTTCAACTTGATGTACAGGAAGAACCCATAGCTGCTATACAGACGCCCACCCAGTCTCAGGATCTCATTGTCCGGCCAGAAGTTACCCCCATGATAATGTTAATTCCCCTTTGCAACAGGGAACTTTCAGGTGTTCCAACACTTCCAGATGCATCGTCTGTAGACGACAAATCAGAGAATCACACTACTTCACCAGCCATACCCATGGTACAACTCATACATGTAAGACAAAGGGTCATGTCACCTGCACCACCACTAATCTAATCTATTGATTCTCTTCAAAGTTTGTGGTGTTAGGTGAAACAGGACCTACAATGTACACTCAAGAGACGTTTCTACAGCCACAGATCCACAGTCAACACCCCCAAAGCTGGATTCACCTGTAGGACATCAGTTCAATCTTCCTATTCACTCCATTTTTGACATGGTTTTACAGGGTATTGAGGCACTGGATAACCACAGAAAAACTGTTCATCTGAATAGGGAGAAACTGTGGATAAGGCCTCCCCAGACCATTCAACCCCCATGGTCTGAACATCCAAGAAGGAAATGATGAATAACCTTCTGTCTTCTGTGAAATGGGCTAAATAAGTCTCTCCTTTTTTAACACAGATATCCCCCTTTTTAGTCTGCCTCATTTACTAATTAATTACTTTTTTTCTCCTCTTCCCATCATTGATTTTTCTTTAGTGTTCCCCATCTCTTATGGTCAAACCAGCCACTTACCCCCCCCCCCCCCTTTTGTAACCTCCTCTTTGTTTATCCCCTGCTTTTGTCTGTGTGCTTTCAACTCCGTCATCTCTTTCCACTTGACTGTTTTTGTTACAATACCTGTGTTTGTGTGTTATTTTGTGATTTAGCCTTCAAGATCTGCTAGGGTTGAAATGTCAGGCCATTAACTAGTTAAAAAAAAATTAGTATACACAATTTTACTTCAATTTTTTTTAAATACATATTTCCAAAAGAATAGATATGTTTATCATCTTTCTCCCTTAGATTCTCTCACATTCTTTAAATTGTGAATAGCTAATTATTTTTTTCAGTATAACATAAACAAATAGTTCTCTTAGTAGTGTTCTGCCTCTTACATGTACCTTACATGTTGTTGAGCTTTCCAAAATTTTCTATTTATTGATTTTTCTTATAATGTATTTTCTCCCCTTCTTTTTTTATCATATGCTTAGTTGCAGAAAACCTTCATACAAACACCTGTATTAAGTCATGAACATCCAACCAATTTTAATTACTGTTGACTGACGCCATGACAACCATAGGGCGATCAATAGCTATACAAACAGGTTCACCAAATGCTTCGTAAATATCACATCACAGATTTAGGTAAACAAGCTGACGAGCCTTAAAGTTGTTTCGCTTCATCTGAATAAAAGACTGAATTTCTTTTAACTTAAAAGCTGATAAAGATTTCAGACTTCGCAAGATGCAAGTTTTAAAGCAATTTTGGATCGCAGATCGCAGTCACTAGTCAGGGGAAAGAACTATTAAAACAAATTGAAGCAGACAAACATGCAAACAGGGACAATTTGACCACTGTGCGTCTATCCTTGCAAAGAGTCAAGGGAATAGTCTCACCGACACTGAGATCTCTTCATTTTAAAATTAAAAAACTAAACGTCCAACAACAACAAAGAAATATTGAACCAGAAGGGCTCCTTCAAATACCTGCAGACCAGGGGTGTAAATGTAGCAACCACAGGGTGTATGAACCCCCCCCCCCCCCCCCCAATCAATAATTTTTGGTTGCACCTTTAATAATGTTCTTACTTCAAAGGGCTACTATTCAACGCACCAAAGTGCCAAGGAAAAACACAAGGTGGTTGTACCTTTAATAATGCCTTGACATTTGGAGCAGCCAGGATATTACAGTTGGCCTACATGTACTTGTTGTATCTTTGCATTTAATAATGGCATGGTTAGTCTGCACAGCTACTCTCCCTATCTTTGGTCATGGCAGCATTCTCTGTTAGTCAATCAAATCAAATGCGCAATATAATGTAATACGCCAGCCTGCCAGCTCGGCTGAGTTTCTTATTTTTTAATCTACATAATGCTGTCAACAAAAACAAATAACTATACATGTACAGGTGAATGTACATGTGCATCCAATTACAGCTACGTATGTACTCCACCTATTCTTTGGTCATAATGACAGCATTCTCTGTACTAGTCAATCAAATCAAATGTGCAAACAAGCCAGCTCAGCCGAGTTCCTTGTTTTGCAATTTTATATTTTGTAATAAAAATAAGATAAACTTAGATTTTAAAAACGCTGTCAACAACAAAAATCAACTATACAGATGAATGTTTTCCCCCAAAAAAGTTATGTACAGATGTGACAGTGTAGCTCCAGGAGTCGAAATTAACGCTGGCCCAATGGCCCAAGACCAGTGAAAATATCTCCGGGCCACCGATTATCCCCAAAACGATAGCCCGGTGGGACAGTGAACATTTTTCCTAAATAGCGAGTGAAAAAAAAACTGCTCCGAAATCCATCGAAGACCTCTTCAGTATACTTTAAACTCACATGAGGTACGCAGGAGATGTTTCTGGTTAATATGAAGGTATGATTGTGTCAGATATTATATTTCAAAAGAAGAAAAATTTTCTGTCGAGCGCAATTAACAGATTTGAACAACGAATTGGACAAACTCCCGCGCAATCTTCAGTTTGCGCCAATCTTCTATTGGCAGCTCTATTAGCCTATCAAGCAACAATTTGCGCAATAATCAAATTGCGCTCTGTAAATTGCACTTTCTTGTCGTGTACACACGTGCGCGCTGTGCTTTGAATTGTGGGTATTTTTTTATGCGACAACTGTGGATCACAAAATCATGAGACTCAAATCACGGGAGATATCGGTAAAATTGTCTTGATGGATGTGTTCTGGTATTTAGTTCAATTTTGTTAAAAACATGTTAAGTTGGTCAAAGTCTGACATTTTGTCCATGGTACCTTCATTTTTTTATAATATTTTTTTTCATTTTTTTTCAACCCGAATAAAAAAGATTAGGTTCGTAAAGTTACTAGTTAGGGTCGGTTGGGTAACCATTTAACATAAATTTTTTGGAGGGGCCTTTTAGAAAGTTAAATAATGTACAATATATATTTGTTTTAAATAACCTCCCATCTGTTTTGGATGTTGGTTGTTAAAATAATAGGTTTTTTGTATAGTAGAGTGTTCGAGGTTTGTACAACATGTGCACTGACTGCCCGCCGAAAATTATGCTGATCGAGTTTTAAATTACAAAACGGTGGGCCACCAAATCTTCTGGCAAGCCAGTAAAAAAAAAATTCTACTGTCCCTGCTGGCTAGTGAGCAATTTGGTTTAATTTCGACCCCTGAGCTCTGACGAAAACATGTTAATCAAGCCTGATTAAGGCAGAACATGCAATCAAACTAAAAGTTGATCTTATCATTACTCAGAGAAAAACCATGAGAGGAAATAATATTATTTCTTGTTTATATCTTCATATTTGCTATCTATTCTAATTTTAATGTTTGTAAGGTAATTTTTTACTCTTGAAATTGCTTTTTTAAAATATCATTTACTGCTTTTACTTGCCTTTAACTTGTTAGTGTATTTTCCTTACCATTGGCTGGATTATTGGCATTTTAGCTTCAATTTCTCATGTTTCCAGTTTCCCTAATCAATTTGTACACTTCAAGCGCTTTATAACTTTTTGGTATAATTTTTATTATTATGTCACCCCCCCCCCCCCCCCCCCATTCAAATCGTAGGACTCCAGCTTGCCACTACATGTTATTATTTTATTATTATTTATTTGACCAAGACAAACAAAACAAAATTACAAACGATCAAGTACAAGAAGATGAATAAATAAGTAATCCTAACAAAAAACAAGTAAACAATAGAAAACAATCAAATATGTAAGTAGGCCCTAGAAAAATAATTAATAAAAAGTGTGAATTTTTTTTATTGTGCCCAACAGCTTTAGTGACTAATGTGATTTAGGTGAAGGGCAAACATTTTAGAAAAAACATTAATGATGATACATCAATTGTTTGTAGAAAAGAGCAACTCCAATTGTTCAGTTTTCAAGAGGAGTCCAAAGGTCAAATTCAGTTTTGTAATGCACTAATTTCCCAATAGATAGAGTCCTCATGAAAGTGGAAAAAATAATTACAAGTCTCCAACCTAATGTTACAATGTTGTAAAATGTCTTTTTTTTTTTATACTCTTTCAGAGCGAAAAAATTGAAACACGAGTCATTGGCTACCAAAAAAATAATGTGATTTGGGGTCGATTTCACAAAACAATTAAAGATTCATCTTAAGATGAGTTGTCTGTATACCAAAGTGATTGGTATTTTGACATCACACCTTGCTGAGCAGTTTAAGATTGAATCGCAGTTAAGATCAATCTTATAAATTGAAGCCCTGTCATGTCTGTACATTCCAAAGAGGAATTTTCGTGACAAATATTCTCTGTACAAAAACGAACAAACCATATTTGAAATGTGACATCACCAAACGTTTTTGGATTTTGTCAAAAAATGCCCTTGAAGGGCATCAAATAAAACAACATTTTACACAATTTTAAAGTGAGGTTTGAGACTTGTAATCTATCCCCAAATTTACTTGGAGCTCTATCTATTGGAAATTGGGTGGCCTTGAGGCCCCACTTTTATGAGAATAGCCTGAAGGGATTGTACACATGGACAAGTTTACACACTCCAACCCTCACAGTTTCAAGACACTGAAAATGTTGTATGTTGTATGTTGTACGTTGTACATTATTGGGGGGTTTTTAGGAAGTGCAGTCTGTCCAGCCGCCCAGTTTTAAAAATGTGTCCTCAAGAAATTATATGCTTGAAAAGATTCTTAATTTGCTTCAATTTTGTTTGGCAACATGTCTTAATAATTAGTATCTTCAAGTATTTTTTTTTTAAACATTCTAAACTGCCAGCTTACCCGTATGTGTATATCTTGAAAGAATTCCAGCAGGGTTTGTCTAATAAGCTGAAATTCACCCATCGATAAGGAACCATACGTCTGCAATAAAAACAAATAAATAATGTATATATTTAACTGACGGGAATTACAGCATGCAGGGATAAACAACAACAAATGATTAAGGCACATTGTATTCTACTCAGCCCTACACTGTGGATCGGTGTAGAGCAAAAACCCAGTAGACTGCAAATTGTGTTTTACCAGGGGCCAATTTCATAGAGCTGCTTAACGGCAAGCAAATTTTTGTGCTAACTGTAACAGAAAAATGTGTTTAAGCATAAGCATATTTCACAGGTTAGCAAGAAAATAAGGCGGCCACCTTTGCAGTGTTACGTCATTCATTTTCATGCAGTAAGCACCTTAAGGTTAGCATGCCTTTTCACGTGCTTACGGTTAGCAGCGCTATGAAATAGACACTCGTACAGTAAGCACAGAATCGGCCGCTAAGCAGCTCTATGAAATAGACACTCGTACAGTAAGCACAGAATCGGCCGCTAAGCAGCTCTATGAAATAGACACTCGTACAGTAAGCACAGAATCAGCCGCTAAGCAGCTCTATGAAATTGGGCCCTGGTCCTCAAAGGCAAACTATAACTTTGGTTATTGGAACTCCTTGATTGTTTTATATAACTACCTGTGCAAAATGTTTAAAGGTAGTAGTGTTTTTGGGGATTTCGCCAGAAATCTCTAGCAAATTTGTCCCCGCTGGAAGAATAATCCGTAATCTGAATACACAATCTGAGAAACATTTAATGCAGACCACATTTCTCAGATTGAAAATCTTTTGAATTCCTTTCTCTAAAACCACTATTAGAAGTGAATTGTTTCTCAAAATGTCATACATTTTCAACAGCTGTAGTGCTTCTTACCTAGTAAGTTTTTATGATCATTCATTTTTTATAATTACCAAAAGTATACCCTCCCGTTAAGAAAGGTAAGAAAGAGATTCTGAAAATCACTAATTTAATCTTCAATAGACACAAAACTTCTATGTAACTCAAAACTTTCACTAGAACAACTATCTTCGTAACTTTCATACACTGTATTTGTTACAGGAATGATGTTCTAATAGGCCTATTTGCTTTTATGACAGGTACATGCGCTTGGCGACTGGTGAATTTTTCGCAAACATGACTTACATGCTGATTGCCTTAACATCATTGTAGATATTCTCAGGTCCTTAACAGTATGCAACCGATATGTTCCCCGATGTTCCTAGCTCAGGCACAGAATCATCCTTATTCCTGTATACCAAAGTGATTGGTATTTTGACATCACACCTTGCTGAGCAGTTTACGATTGAATCGCAGTTAAGAGATCAATCTTATAAATTGAAGCCCTGTCATGTCTGTACATTCCAAAGAGGAATTTGCCAACTCTGGTTCTGTGTCATCCCAAGGGTCGACTCAAGGGTGGCTTAAAGATGTACATGTACAAGGTGCAGCGGCACAACCAACAGCCAATCATGTCAGAAACACCAAGGCAAACCTCTTCTCTTATAATTGATAAGTGTACTAAGTTCTTTTATGATTTTGGGTTGAACAAAGAAAAATTGACTAGAGCGGAATTTGAACCAACGACCTCCGGTTTAACGTGCCGGTGCTCTACCAACTGAGCTATCTAGCCCTACATGTACATGTATGTTGGCGGTCTCCCTATTTTGTCAATATCTTTGTTCGGGGGTTGCCAGTCAGAAGCCATTCAACCGCAAACTGCCGTGTAGCCAGGGATCACACCCAAGTATACGATACAACCTGGGAAGCGGCAGCCAGGGGATCACCTTAAGGGGATAGTGCACACAAGACACGCCACTAACGCCTAGATTATACAAGTACACATTCCATGCGAAGGGCAAGTGTCAAGACCAGGCTTGAAACCCACACTCTGCTGATCAGAAACACCATAACTTGAGTCCAATGAGCAAGACTGCTCGGCCACAACATACGTACACTGTTCTTGTTTCATGGGCATTGTAGATTTCTTTTTAAGTGAAGGGTATCTTAATGAAGCAAATGTAGATTAGTACTGCAGAATATTTCCAAAAAAGCGTGTCGTGGCCGAGCGGATTAGAGCATCGGACTCGAGCGCTGGTGTTTCTGTTCAGCAGAGTGTGGGTTCGAGTCCCGGTCTTGACACTCAAGCAAGACACTTAACCATTATTGCTGCGTCCTTCGGATGGGACGTAGCCGTCAGTCCCGTGTGTTGTGTAATGCACGTAAAAGAACCTAGTGCACTTATCGAAAAGAGCAGGGTTTCACCCCGGTGCTCCTGGTTTGATTAGCTGCATAAACCTAGCTCCAAATACCTTGCAGGAAAATACTGACTGTTTAAGTGCCTTGAGCGTCACTGAGTGACGAATATGAAGCCACTATTATTGGGGGTTTCGGCTTTACGCCAAAACCACCTTTGTTTTCGTCAAGATTTTTATTTCTTTTTCTTATACTTCTTTCCGAAAATCCTCATACATGTAGCATTAACACATGAAATTTTGTGATCGTTCGATCTCAGGAATGACAGTCTTTAAAAGACACAAACAATACATCAAATGAAAGCCTGTGCCCTAACTTAGATCCAGAAGCAGTTGTTTCGAGTGTTTTTTATTTATTTCTTGACGATATTACCGATTGAAAAATGTATTTTGAAACAAGCACGATGGCCCTGAGTGTGTACTTTGCACGTAAAAGCACTGTACATAGCATACGGTCCCATGTACATAGCATACAGTCCCGTGTACATAGCATACAGTCCCGTGCACAATAGAGAGCCCGTAGCCCACAGCCGGCCACACACACACAGTGCAACTGTTCATGTGACCATGATGTGACAAATTCGGTATTGCGTAGCACCTATGTTGAACGTTTTTTTTGTTGGTAGTTGTCCAAGTGTGCAAGGGAAGTAGCATTTCAAGCGTAGGTTACCAGCGAAATGTTTCTGGTTTTCGGATCGACTTGAGCTGTATGGTCAATCCGATCCGATAAATAGTTTGGCAATGAGAATGTAATTTCCGAACCGTGCGTGAACGGTAAGCTTTTTACACAACAGTATTTTCAGATCTCGCTACAAAAGTAGGAAAAACAATACATTTTGTCATCACGGGCCGCTTTAATACCTCGTATTATCTGTGTTCTTGTTATGACCGTGCATGGGACAGTTCGGGACCGGTGAAAAACCTTGTATAAACCAGCATCTCGTATCTTCCGAGCTCGTAAGCAGCTTATCCCCACGTAAATTCCACGAATTCTCCAACCACAATTCATTTCAAGGTCTGTGTGGTACAGTTTTTTTTTAAATCAATTTAGCATAGGCGTGGTAGTTTATTACGTAAAATTGCACATCATCTGAACCATAATAAATTATGTCAGAGAGTTAAAATCTTTGTTATCTTGTATTGTAACTTACGGCACATGTAACTTTATTTTTAAAATGTGACCTTCATTCTTGCCAAAACCCCCTTTAAGTTTCCGCTTTCAAGACACACTTCCTAAGCTCGAACGTACAATGTATGTAAACTCACACGTAAACTCACTTCAATTTTATTTCAATTAATAGGACTCTCGGAAAAGCGAAGCATTAGGGAAACGAGCCCAGTCTAATGTCACATTCTTGAACCTCACTTTCTGAGGTTCGAGCCAAGTCAATTATGAACGCTTGCAGCACTTAAACTGATTATCTTCACTGATAATCTAGCCTGCGGTCAGGAGTCGAAAGTTATTATACTTACAACACCACTGACCCAAGGAGGCCGCAGTGGTCGGGTGGCTGGTCACCGAAATTGTTTACGTAATCACTGCACAATAAACACCTTCACTGCTGCTGGTGGTCACGGCCTGTTATTAGGCTGTGTTGCGGGGAGCTGGCTCAAGGTCGTTTATTCTCTATGCTCAAACCATAGAGAAAGGACCACCACAGAACTTTCGTGTGCTCAAGTTTATTTTACATTTTGTGTGTATAGCGTAGTCGAACAATCCGATGACTAAACTATATCTGTAAATAATGGCAAATACAGGCCAGTTTGGCTGGCCAGGGTGTTTTATCCCATATGTAATTCAGAACGGGAAATGCTTTCTCGAGGCTGAACAGTGCTTAAAGTTTCTTGGTTTGTTCAAGCGAAAAGAAATCAGAGGATGGGTTCCATTTGACAAATGTTTCAATGAAAATGGTATTGTGGTACGGGACGAAATTATATGTTCTGGCAGGAATAATAATCGTACCCACATCAGTCTTCTTTGCTTTACCACCCTTCTAATCGGAGGGGGTTATTTAAGGGATAGCGAAGAGCAACTGACAAAGTACATTCCCGACCTTGACGACTTCAATGTCAAGTTATATGAATTGAGGGATTTTATCACAAACACCTGCGTGGCAGCATTGATTGGCCAGCCCAATGAGCGACATCGGCAACATCCACCAAATGCCCACAAACAAAATTTGGAAACAACCACGAATATTGTTTCAAAAATTGTTGCTGCTGGCGACCCCCACTCAAGGGCCCAGTGCAAACAGAGAGTTAAAAAAAGGATGTGTGAGCATAAACAGAGACTTATCCAGCTCACCAAGGAGGTCCATGCTGGTGGAAAAAACGATCTGCTGACTGCATTGGCGTGGTAAGTACATACAAGATTCACACATAAATCATACCAGTTCTACAACTTATTTTAATAACATAAACTTAACATAAAAGTCCCAACCATGCGTAAAATGTTACGGTCAATCGTCGATCAATAACCAATCACTGCCGATCATAAGCAGGCCTACTAATTGTTATATTAATAGATGATTAATTTGCATTTGGGATGAAAAACCCACAACCCTTGCAATAGAGTAGTGTCTTACCAACTAGACTACCGAGATTGCCCATTAGTTCAACATGACTTACACACATCGGTGTTCGATGGGTAAAAGACAAAAAATAGTATATAATAGTTGTTTGCAAAACTGTTCTGTCTGATCGATACAACGAAACCACTAACTGTTGTTATTTCCATCTGACAGGGATGCTTCTTATGGAAAAAGTAATGAAGAATGGGATGGCCACCTCGTCAAGGACGATTTCATCACGGTTCTGAAGACGACAAAATCTGGTACTGAGGATGCAGATTCATTCTTTGATGAAATCGTGAGGTAAAAATAACACGGCAACGCGGCAAAACATTTCAACATGTTATTGAAAGACGGTCGTGCGCTACGCATGGTGTTTAAGGATAATTTACATTGACCGTACTGAATTCATAACCAAAATACTAATAATATTAATAATAATAAATAAAAATCACTAGAGCTAAAGTTAAACCTTTGTGTTTATGAGGTTTGTGTAGGCCAACCGGTAGTCCGATGTAGATTCTAAACATTGTGCATTTTAACCATTTCCCCGGTGCCAACAAGACAGATCCAAATAACGAAATAGACCTTTATTCATTTTTTTCACAGACAGGAAATTCAGTCACGTTTCCAGATTCAGACGGAGGAGATGTTATTCGTCGAGGACACAAAGAACGTATCCGAGGTAATAGACTGGTTTCGAAGGAGAATTCCAGGGGTAGTTCCAAGCCTCAGAAAGATTCGATCTCTAAAGAAGAAGTGTGAAGATGAGTTCAAGGCAGTATGGAAACCCACGCTAACCTCATCAGGAGTGAGGATTGACCCAAACGCACTCCACAAATCCCTCACGTACGTGTATCCTTACCTTCCAAATGAACAGTGGTGGAGATTATATGGCGATGCACGAACATTTGGAAGGCGGCAAACGACTGTTTTTGGCGTCACTAATATCAATAACTGCCAGGCTCTCCAAGGGAACGGTTTCCACAGTCCGTACGATTTTTGGCGGATATCCCTATTTTACTTTGGCGATGATAGACCCAATGTGGAGGCAAACATCAGCGATAACAACTACTTGAACGGATGGGTAGAGAAAATGTTCCAGGATGGTCACCAGATATTTTTGTCTTCTGACTCCAAATTCCAAGACGCCATCGTCGGCGGTAAGGTGGGCCCGCTTACAACGACTGGGTTCAACATTTTTCGGAACACCACTAAAGCTGAGAACATTCATGTTGACCCCGTAACTGGGGTACGTTCTACACTCAAGTTGCCGTTTGGAAGGGAACACAAGGGAGCGCTCATCAAAGTGCCACTAGCTAACTTCGGTGTATGTATCGACCATGCCATTACCAGAATCATAGAGCACCAATTGCGACTGATTATCAACGATATTCACTCGTGAGTATATACATTTCAAATTGTTAGATTTTGTATATGATTATTTAAAAGCGATAGTGTGGTATTCTTCTTCAACAATAACGTAAATTTAAATGTGACACGATATTTAACAAAATATTAATTCACAAAGTGTTCTATTTAATGTAGAATTAACATGAATTTCGGTTTACCCAACGCCGATGTTTAAAAAAGCACTCTTTTTTATATGCTTTCAGAGTTTTTTTTCAAGATCTACTTGTGAATAATTGAAAGTTAATGCGAACCCACAATCTCCGCATTCTAAAGCAAATTTGGTTAACCACTCATATCACAAAGTTCGTCCGGTGTTGACAGGCCAGTTCGAATCCTATAATATTTATTGGCAGCAGGTACTACGCACACCGGGGATAATAAATATTAATTTTTGTTTACATACTAAAGCGAACAATAGACTTAAAATACTCTTGCGTTTCTTTGTATGTTTCAGAGTTACCTCTTTGATACCTGGTGCCGAAGGGGCTAGATTACGCACAACACGACTGCAGAAACTGGTGAGCAACATCAAAGCTCGTGGAGTCCATCGAGATAAGGATGGTGGTTTCCGAATTCAATTCGAAAACGACAAGCTGAAACAAATAACTCTCAATAAATCGTCTGCTCAGCTCATGCTATACCCAGCTACGGCTGAATACTTTGCATACACTGATGGAGTACCTTTCCCAGAGTTGCTACAGGGTGTTCTTCCAGAAACACCGCATCAAGTCCCTTTGCCAGATGATCTGAAACAACTGCTGGGCTTGCAATCAAATATTGTTTCGGCACGGCATATACAAGAGTTAATTTTGTCCAAACTTGCCCAGATGTATGTTCTTCTTCGGAAAGATGACAAAAAGGTCAGACCGGGAAAAGATGCAAATAGCAAAGACGAGGAAGACTTCACATGGGGGTTATCACAGGAGGAGATTGCAGCGTATGTGAAAAGTGCTGATCTTTTTCATAGATTGATGTTATTCAGACATGGCAATGTTCTTACGAGTTATGAGATGCGTTTAATTGATGTGATCCCATACTTGCTAAAACATCAGCCATTCCACTCCCAAATGCGACTTTCAACGGAGCAGGGGGAAAGATCGCATTACGTTGATATGTGCAGATATTACCAGCATTCTACACGCGGAGGGGGGAAACAAATGCAAGATTCGTTGATGTTTTTGTTTCAGTGGCAGTGGAGGATGATACGACACCGTGTAAGGGATGTTTCGCCTGAAGTGCAACTTCAGTTTGAAGAGTTCGTGGGTGAAAAGCTGCGCGAAGACAGGGCACTGGAACAGGAACCCATCGAACAGCAAGAACTTGATCCAGAACAGATAGGCCTAGGTGTTGATGTAGAACATGGGGAACAAGAACCAGAACCAAAAGCTTTAGCGAATTTGACAGTGATATTTGTGGGCCGGCTCAGAAAAACGCATGAAAGCTACCAACAAATAGTGACCACTCATGGGGGATCAGTGTGGAAGAAAGATCTCCCTGGTGCCCATGTTCCACTACCACAATACATAGTTGTCACTTCACAAGCTGAATGTAACAAAGACTTTAGACATGTTTCTCCGTGTCTGGCTGATGCCTTTCGTAGAAACCTTCGAATTCTAAGCGAGTCACTGCTACTAGAACTGGATGAAGCTGGGATGATAAATGGAGACATTGATCAGTTCAAACTTGATACAACAGAACTGAGTAATGCACCGCCGTGTACGATTCAATCTTTGCCGGGAGACAATACATTGGCAAATTATAGAAGGTAAACAACATTTTTGTTTACGTATTTGTCATATGTGCAATGTACATATTTTCATGTCATTGAAGAGGTTGTGTCAAATCTTTGAAAAACTTTGATGGCAGGTACCATTAATGGCAGTGGACACTGATGGTAATTACTCAAAATAATTATTAGCATAAAACCTTTCTTGGTGACGAGTAATGGAGAGAGGTTGATAGTATAAAACAATGTGAGAAACAGCTCCCTCTGAAGCGATGTAGTTTTCAAGAAAGAAGTAATTTTCGACGAATTTGATTTCGAGACCTCAGATTTAGAATTTGAGGTCTCGAAACCAAGCATCTGAAAGCACACAACTTCGTGTGACCATGGTGGGACAAGAGAGTGTTTTTTTTCTTTCATTACTATAATAAACCGCAACCTCGACGACCGATTGAGCTCAATATTTCACAGGTTTGTTATTTTATGCATATGTTGAGATACACCAACTGTGAAGACAAGTCTTTGACAACTACGAATAGTTACCAATAATGTATATGTATTTAACATGGCACGTACCATTTACGTCACTTCTGATGTGTCACTTCCATTGCACGTAACGCTGGTTTGGTTGTCAAGTATACTGAATATTAAAATGGTTGTAAACCGACACGGGACGGGACTCTATTTCAAACATATCACAGCTCAATTCCCTACAGCTCTTCATTAATGCGTTTACTTTATTATTATTTCTTTATATTTGTATTCATTGCAGTAAGGATCCCAGCCCATATGCAATGCTGAAGCGAAAAGAAAGACAAGACCGCCGTGGTCCTCTCCAAGATGTGACCAATACCCCAAGCAGAAAACACCGCAGAACTGCTGATCGACGACCCCTGAAACGGCACAAAACTGGCTATGTGGCTTTTCTCCAATACCAATCCCCATTGGTAAGTCTTTCGTCTTTCCCGTATAGATATCCGGTTTAGGCTACACTGAAGAATTTGTTCTTCTAAAAAAATCTTCGTTTTAATTTAAATGTTTTTATTTTTATATGAAGACCATGACCGGGAGGGGCAATGTGAATTGTATGGAGCGGCACCAAACACGTACATATACACACAACCGCCCCCCCCCCCCTTTCGAGAGGCGGGCATCACACACCTACATTACACACAGCCGCTCCCCTATCAGGGGAGCGGACACCACATATGTACATAACACACGTACAGTCGCCCCCCTTCCGAGAGAGTGGGCACCATACACGTACAATAGGCTACACACAGTCGCTCCCCTTCCGAGAGAGCGGGCACCATACACGTACAATAGGCTACACACAGTCGCTCCCCTTCCGAGAGAGCGGGCACCATACACGTACAATAGGCTACACACAGTCGCTCCCCTTCCGAGAGAGCGGGCACCATACACGTACAATAGGCTACACACAGTCGCTCCCCTTCCGAGAGAGCGGGCACCATATACACGTAGGCTACACACAGTCGCTCCCCTTCCGAGAGAGCGGGCACCATACACGTACGTAGGCTACACACAGTCGCTCCCCTTCCGAGAGAGCGGGCACCATACACGTAGGCTACACACAGTCGCTCCCCTTCCGAGAAAGCGGGCACCATACACGTACAATAGGCTACACACAGTCGCTCCCCTTCCGAGAGAGCGGGCACCATACACGTACGCTCCACAATCGAGGGAGCGGACATTATTTTATTTGTTTGTATTTACTGTGTTTATTTATCTTTGTATATACTTACTTATAACCATATACGTGTAATGTCTAGTTGGATCGAAAGGTAATGGTCATCTACCCATCTGCGGCAATTATTTTTACATCTTAACACTTTAATGGTCAAATTTATCGGAACCTCAAAATATCATGCAAAATCCGAAGGAAACACAGTCATCTTCTGCGCAATTTTATACAATTGTTTATTTATTTATTTATTTATTTTTAATTTGTATTATTATTATTATTATTATTATTTCATCTTATCACAGCATGCAAAAGAAAGATCATATTTTCATTTGTGCCGGTAACTCCTCGAGTCGGGCTACGTCCCGTAGCCTTAGATCTCGAGGGTCTTTCTTAGGATCCTATTATTATTATTTTTTTTTTTTTTCTGCAATGGAGACATGCATCTCCTTTTATTACATTCCATCAAAACCCTTTCAACAAAAAAACAACAACACTACATAACAGATCAATGATTAAAAGACCATTATATATATACAAAACTAAAAAGAAAAAATACAAAACAAGAGGACTTAGAACGAAAATACAACTTTTTCCCCAATCATGTGGCACAAAGCCTGGTTTTTACAAAACAATTCAACAAAATCATCATCATTATTATTATTATTATTATTATTATTATTTTATTTATTTTTTTTGGGGGGGAAGGGGGGCAGGGCCAAGTACGCCCCTGTATTGGTATTGCCCCCCTTTTGTGACGAAAATTGTAGTCGTGATTGCGTAACAACAGCCTCCTCACACCACTGAGCAATTTCACACCGCACCTGAGCTCCGCATTTAGTACATGTATATCGGGGACTTCCTGTTTATGGTTCATAAATCGAGAAACTTCTTGCGTCTCTAGTCACATTCTCAAAAACAGTTCTGCTCCATAAATGGCACTTGCAATAACCAGAGTAAGGGATCTTTTCCAACTGAATTCAACTGACAAGGTATCCGTGGAAGTTGCCACTAGGGTAATTTTGGAGACTCTACCGGGTACGAGCAAACGACGAGCGAGTATTCTTTTGAAGGAGGCTTTTCCCAACGGGTTAGTCAAACGTTTCCGACCAGGCCGCACAAAAAATTGTCCTAAGCCAAATTATCATTATTACGGATTACAACTGGCTCCTTCTTTCATACCGGCGGTAACGATAGCAGTGCCATATGCACCAGAGGACTTGGCCAACTTGAGAAAAGATAAGAGTGAACTTGAGAGACTTCAAAAAGAAACAACTGAAAAACTCCGAAGCAACGAGGCTGATAAACGTGAACTGGAAAACGTAAAAGCTGAACTGCAGATTCTAAGGACCCACAATGAACTACTTAAACAAAAGACAAGGAGAACAGTAAGAGAATCGGGGTTGACCCAAAAACTTCCTGTGTCAATGCAACTTTCCTTGAACATGTTGAATTTTCAGAACGTATCGTTAGGAAAAGGTACTTATGGTACCTGCGATTTGGTTATTTATAGAGGATTGCCTGCAGTTGCCAAGACGTTTAGTAACCCCGAAGCGCTTTCCAATAACAGATTGAGAAAAGTTGTGGAAACGGAAGCCATGAGTATACTTCGCCTGGAAGCACACCTAAACCTCCCAACGCTCTTTGGCGTCTGTACAGACTCACAGCCGTTCTGCTTAGTCACACAATTCTATGGGATTTCTGCTACGACATCTTTGACTCTTTTCCAGAGTTTAAGAGACAGCCAACTCAAAATACGGGTGCCATGGATCGGTGTTATTAAGCAGGTCGCAGGTGGTCTTTCAGCAATTCATAGAACGCGGTCATGCAGATTGGGTTTTTTGAGAGGTTGCTGCATGAAGCATCTGTGGTAACTTTAAAATTAAATGCAACATGGCAAGGACGAGTAATGTCCACACAGATCGCCGCCGAGGAGAGGGTCCGTCAAGCCGCCAAAGGTCGTGCCTATGAAGTGACCAAGCAGCAAAGAAAAGTCAGCTTGCGGAGAGCAATAGTCGCTCACACCATTAAGTCGCTCTCAGGCAAGGCGAGGCAGGTCAAGTTTGACATACCCTATATTGCCGTTGACTCCGAATTGCTCGGCTTGTGTGCAGCCAACGGGTTTGCGGAAGAATACTCGCCAGAATCCTTCTCGTTCTTAGATGATTTGCTTGGACAGAACTGGGATTTCAGATATCTTCCCGGGAGTGAACGATATGGATTTGCAACGCGAGTGAAAGTTGCACTGAAACCGGGATCTCAGCAACTTAAGTTTTGTATAAGTTTCAGGGGGTCATCAGCAGCTGACTGGAACACTGAGTACCGTCAGGATATTTTGAAGGAAATATTAAATGCAAATTATTAAGTGAAATGACGAACAAAACATGCATTTGGGGAACCCTTTTTGGCCAAAAGGCACTGGACACTATTGATAATTAGGCCTACTCAAAATATTTGTTAGCACAAAACACTTACTTGCGAGCAATGGAGAGCTGTTGAAAGTATAAAACGCGGCCCCTTCTGAAGTAATGTAGTTTTTGAGAAAGAAACTGTTAACTAAAGTATTTGAATTGAATAAGAGACACCATCTGAGGGTCTCGTATTCAAGAAATCTGAAAGCACACAACTTCGTGCGACAAGGGTGTTTTTTCTTCCATAATGTTCTCCCGAAAATTCGACGATCGATTGAGTCCAAATTTTCACAGGTTTGGTATTTTATACATGTTGAGATACACCAAGCCAAAATGGTCTTTGACAATTACCAAATGTGTCCAGTGCCTTTAAAATTGTTTAACTAAAGTCGTTATAAAGTTTGATGTCATTGTGTAACCCGCGTTTCAAAAAATTGTATGAGGTACTATATATAATATGTTTTATTTGTGAAGGTTTTGTTTTGCCTAATTTAGAAGATGTTAAAGGTACTGTCATTTGTTTTCAAGTTTTAGTGTGGATTCTCAAAGCCGGTTTAAAAGTTTATACTAATAAACAATCTTCCTGTTAATTTATTTGCATCGTCAAATGCTATTATCTTCGAGAAAATAATGTCTGTAAAAACTACAGCTTATTTCGATTGTAACAATGGAAATTAATAAAGGATCTGGGTAATATTATTGTTAGTAAAGGTTTCTCACAAATTTTGCTGACATTTCACACATAATTTTTAAGAAATGTATTTTGGAAAACAAGATGATTGGAATGAATGCTCATCTAAAAAAATGATTATGCCATCACACCGTTATTATTTATTGTTTATTCGTATTATACACGTCGGCCTATCGTGTGTTTTACTTAATATTACTACAATCACATGGTATTGAGTTTCTATTAGAACAACCATTCAGACAATCAATCCAGTTAGAATTTGACATTGAACACATTATATCAATTACGCCATTGTTGTTGTTTTGAACTTGTGCATGGCAGACTGGCCAGGTATTTTTCTGACATAAACCTGAAACGTTATTTTAAATGCATTTATATAAATCCCATTAGGATGTTCTTCGATAATTCAGAATACACACGTAAACATGTACTCAGTGAAGGTGAATGTTTGAATTAAACAGTAAATCAATGAAATCAATTATAATGCCACTTTGTCTTGCTATTGCTTGTTTGTTTGTTTACTAGTTTGTTTGTTAATTGGTTTGTTTGTTTGTTTGGTTCCCCCCCCCCCCAAATAATGAATGTGTTAGCCCTGTTTCCTTTGCTGTTTTAATTCGAGGTAAATCATTAATGCGCGTACCTAAAACTCTGTACAGGAGTCCGGTAATCGGATTAGCCCGATCTGTGTGAAGCTGTGCGTTCGTCCGTAAAGCATAAAGCTTGGGCCATTCCATTCACAATTAAGGTGTTAAAACACTTCTTAAACTTTGCAATTAAATCAAACGTAGAAAAATAAATAATAACAAACTGTTTACATCTGTAATAAACTGCAACTTTTGCTCTGTTGCAAAACTATACTGCAGAAGCGTGCGGAAAAATGCACTGTACTAAAAAAGAAAATCACACCACACGGCAACATTACCCCCTTCTTAAGATTGGTATGCCCCTAACGCGTAGCAGGTTTGAGTTCCAAACTTGTGTTGACGTTACTTCTCATTTTCGAGAAATTTTCCACATGATCATAACTATTCCAGCTTACGGTGGGATAAAAACCAAAATAATATCACATAAATCTTCAAGAATTGGACTTTCCAATAGTATACTTGCACGCTTAAATCACGTTTAAAAGGACGGAATATACCTCTTAACCCTTTCAGCCCAAGGGTGACTATAGTCGACTGTGCACTATACCCTGCTTCAGCCCCAAGGGCGACTATAGTCGCCCAAGATAACACACAACAAAGCACTCAAGCCTGGGCACAAGGGCCATTTGTTAAAAAGCTGTAGTTTTGTCCATGTTCACCCTCCATACCCAAGCTTACCATCATTGGAAAGAGAAAGATCGGATCTTTCCAATGATGGTAAAATAAAATAGGGTTGTTATTTTGCAATCACTTCAAATTAGAGTAGAAAGATCCGAAGAGCCAAACACCTACGGAGCGCCATAAGGTTGTGTGCAAAAAAGTGTTTGGTTTTTCAGAAAACACTGAAGAAACAAAGACCAAGAACTTGGAATTTTTTTGGCTGATTTCAATGATTTTTGAATTATATGAAAGGAAATTCAATAAGTAAGACAATTATTATTATTCATTATGCTATAAAATAAAATCTTCAAGGTAATAACAGAGTTTGTAAAATCAAACTTTGAACACCAGCTTCCTGTTGTGTAAGAAAGTGTGATTCACGCTTGAGTGGTCAAAGAACGTGGGCTCCAGCAGTTGTTTATGTCAAAAGAACTTGGGGCTGACGTTACTTCTCATTTTCGAGAAATTGTCCACATGATCATAACTATTCCAGCTTACGGTGGGATAAAAACCAAAATAATATCACATAAATCTTCAAGAATTGGACTTTCCAATAGTATACTTGCACGCTTAAATCACGTTTAAAAGGACGGAATATACCTCTTAAACCGGTACATTTTTAAACATGTGAACATGTAAGTGCACTTATTATGTTGTTATGTGGAGATTTGGAAATGTGCACTTTAATTGTATTGAATTTAATTGAATTAAACGGAGCATTCTCTGCCACCGCCGAATAGTGCTGTGTAGGTGCATTCAATGGGATCTCAAACAACCACCGGTATCCCGATCGCTATTTGGTCTAACCATACGGCAGATGGCAAACAACTGTAGTTTAACATCACCTTCTTGAGAGGGACCAACCTCCATTTTAAAGCTCGAAAAACGATATTTTTGTGGTGCTTTCTGGAGACGGCTTCCTGCCGTTTCCGTAGTTGGTTGCATAAGTTGTACACGGAAATTTCATATATTGTTACTTGAAACTTCTCATTCTTTTTGGCTGAAGAGTTGTAGTGTGGATCTCTGTCCCTGTACAGTATTCTACTTTTAAAACATAATATTTCTAATATAAACATTTCATAACGAATGCCATTCGAATGTTTACAATGCTTTTTATCAACTCGCCCGATCAAGGCAATGTGTCCCGTAAAAGAAGAGGTTCTGATTTATGAAGGGTGCATCAATGAAGTCCCAAATCTCTTTTCCATTTTGAGCTTCGTTGTTTTGCTGTAACAACATTCTGTTATTTGGCCAGTTGCATCAGGATAGCAGCATGGAGGTAGAAATATTGAAATAGTTTCTACCTCCATGGCCGAAACCTTGTACTATTGGGGTACTATGGGGACTGCATAATGAGACCGTGTGCTAGTGTGCTAATAGGATCAAGCAGCAGGTTGTGCATGGACTCACACGTTCTCTCCACACAATTTAGATTGACATGATCTAGGACTCATCTGCGGTCAACCATGGGACCCTTGTTTACATTACTGAAACCAATACCGGGCTTTTCTATCCTACGATGTAAGGGATAGTGCAAAGTCGCTAATAACCTCCAGCGTGACATTAGACTGGGCTCGTTTCCCTAATGTTAATCACTATACTAGCCAAGAACCCCATGAAGAGAAGACAAAGAAGGAAGTTACAGTCTTGTACATGTAGATATGGGAGGAAAACCCCAAAGAAATATTCCAGGGAAAAACCCAAGCAATCAGGGTGATGAGAAGCAAATATGTTCAAGTGTCTTGCCCAAGGACAAAAGTGTCCAGACCAGGATTTGAACCCACACTCTGTTGACTCCACCATCACAAACTGATTCTGATGCTGCACTGCTCGGCCTAGACCTAATATTCATGTTTTCCTTTACTTTTTCTTCTTCTCTCTCCTTGACATCCCGTGGCCGAATATGAACTGGGGTCCCAGAGGTGTAAGGCGAAGAAAGATACCACCTACACCAACCCGACTTACCTTGATAACCATCCTGAAGACAGCCTCCACCTGGTTCCGTATCGGCACAGAGTCGTCCACGAAGGCCCTGATGGCATCCAGATGGTTGAGTGTCACCAGGAGGATGTCTGATGGACGTAGACAGAGAGAGATCTGATACTTCAGCGCCATCGTCATTAAATCATACAGCTGGGGAAATAACAACAAAAAATAACGACATAAAAACAAACCATTCAAATAAAGGGAAAGTGTAACAGTTAAGCTCAGTTCATACATTGTATATCACGTGAAAGCAAATGCGCAGCAAATTACATGATGCAAACAATCATGAGCAAGTTCAGGTGCTAACCTTGAGTCAATTTGCAATTTAAATTAGGCATGCGTGGTCCCTATTTTACTCGAACAAATTTAGTGATGGGCATCTTAAATAAAGACTACACTAAGCTGGAACTATATTTTTAATGATGCATGAAACAAGATATTGCAGCGATCAGATCCAAACGCGAGATTTGTGGGATTAAAATTTTCTTTGGATACAAAATTAGAAGATTGGATTGGATCAGAAGTACTTAAAAATTGTGTCTATTTCTCAGTTTCAGGCACACAGAGGCTTGATTTTTCACCCCTCAAAATGCCAAAAGCTCAGAGCTTCCAGGGGCTTCGCCCCTGGACTCCCACCGGGGCTTCACCCCTGGACCCCACCATCAATGTTCCAGAAAATTTCCAGTAAATTTAGAAGATTTATATGGATCTGATTTCCAATAAGAGTGTGTCTATTTCTCTGTTTTAGGCACATGGAGGCTTGATTTTTCACCCCACAGAACGCCAAAGGCTCAGAGCTTCAGGGGGCTTCGCCCCCTGAACCCCCACGGGGCTTCGCACCTGGACCCCACCAGGGGCCGTAAGGCCGGCCCCTGGACCCCACCCATTTGATTTTTACCCTCTAATACAAAATCCTGGTTGCGCCGTTGTGCCCCCCCGGTTTAAAAAATCCTGGATCCGCCCCTGTTTTAGGTCAGTATTTATCTTATTTTTGGCTCATAACTGGATTATTGATTTATCGTAATTTTGGGGTACCAAAATGTTAAAAAATTGTTATTCTGACTATAAATCTTGAAAATATAGACAGTTAGCTTTCAATTGACACGTAATTTGTTTTTGTGATACATTTCAATTTTGTTATGTCATGTCCGCTTTGGTTTGGAATTGCCCCCAAGTATATTCAGGCCTATGAGTTACATTGCTAGTTGCTTTTGATAAAATTAGAGGGTTTCATTACCAGAAATACATAATAATAATAATAATAATCTATATTGAGTGAGCGTACTGTACAAATACTGGGCATACAATCATGTTTACAACTACATGTATACACACCAACTGGAAAGCTAAACAAATGTACACATACAATGTAGACATGTATGTTATGTCCCTCTCACAATCACATGCACAACTTTCATTTAGTCAAGAATGCTAAATGGGTATAGACTGTGCAAGTCTCGCGCGTATCCGAACGAGAAAACACGTCAAACGAAGAACATTTTTATTTCTGAAATCAAATCTTTGTTTTAAATTATATCTCATGACAAAATCTGAACAACAAAAATAAATCATTACAATTTTATGAAATTAGTTTTAGCTTTTTAAAAAAAATACGCCAAAGTGTGTTAATTATTATTAAAAACAAATTAAAACTCTGGGACAAGGATGCTTTTTTGATGTTAACTTTTTAGAAACCCCTTATACGCAGATTCGTGAAGGTCAAACAAGTTTTAAATTGACCCGTATCGCAGTTTAAAGAGGAATGCCGACGCCTCAACACCATAGACTGCAATGAAAAGGGTTCGCTTTGCAATTACAGCATCTGGCGATTATAATCGCGCATCCAAAACAAGCTTTTACGTAAGTTTTATGATCGGAGGTGAGCACAAAATTCTTAATTTTTTGCAATAACCGGAAGCTGAGGTCAAGTTTAATTCTCGGGTTTTCTTCGTTATATTGTTGAATTGGTTTTACTTTCATATGTTGTTATCACTTAGTATTACATTCCCAACAACATGTATAATTTTCTAGGTCATAAACTACGTTAAACTAAAATAATTGACGAAACAAAATCTCGCCCACGTAAAACTCCATATGGTTGGGACCACTATGGTCCCGGAAGTTTGAATGCGCGCGAGACTTGCACAGTCTATTCACATGGACATTAGTCTGCAACTAACAGGTAACCATGACAACCATCCAATTATGCCTCGTTTTCCTAAAGCGGAGCATCGAAACATTGCATGCACTTATACATACCATGTATGTAGTACGTGGTACAATGTATAGTTTGTGTATTAAGGACAAGTAATACATATTTGAAAGTATTGTACAGGTACAGTATGTACTTGACGTGGTATTATTTACATGTAATGTACGTGTTGGCCTCAATTTCATTTTTATGCTTGCAAGTTAATGTTGGCGTACCTTGTCAGCTTTTTTCTTCTAGTATGATAGTGGGGCTAAAACCATCCGGTCCCAATGTATTTTTTTATTAAGAACGATTTAAGAAAAATCACAAAATTTGGCATTGAACTTAAAGTCTTACATTCTTGAACTTAAATTATTGTACTCATTAACTTTCTCACCAATTTTCAGGTTCGAACACGTGTCAGTAAAAATATAGGTTTTCTCGGTCAATTTCAGCAAATGATCAGCCAATTTAACCACTGCGCCATTTTTATTTCGCGCGAAATCGAATGCTACTGAAAAGGGTCATTTGATTTCGTTTTATGACTAGTCAAATGTACTGTTGTGTCATTCGATTTAACAAAATAATCATTCAATTTAACAATTCAACAAAGCAGCATTCAAATTCGCAGGAGCTTTTTGAGGCGTGTGTTTAGTCATTCAAATTCATTTTTGGGCAGTCATTTCTGTAATTTGTGCAATCTAAAAAACGCTCTGTGAAACTTTTGTTTCCTTTTGAATGTTAAAGGCATAAATACGGTTCACTTATTGGCACTTGAGTCACTTTGCCGATGTACTTCGAAGACAAGCTTTCGCTACAGTTTTACACACATATTTCTAGAAACGGCAGCTCGTGGTCGCTACGCAAGAGTGTCCCATGTAGATCGAGAAAGGTTGACTAAGGCCTTCGAGGGAAATGAGCAAGACTACCTTGAGCTTGCCAACATATTGATGGATGAGGAAGAAACAAAATAAACAATGAGAAACCAAGAAAAACATAAAGAAACACCCCCATGCAAACACAATACAATATTAGGTCTTGGTCAGTTAACCAATAAAGATCCCCCCAAAAAATCAAGAAAAGAATAAAGAAGCAAACAAAGAAGAAGAAAAAACCTAATGGGGCCCATGTAAAATCTACTGGAAACATAAATAAAGAAAAAAAAGGTTTGCCTGAATTAAAGTGAAGATACGAAACAGTTGCCTAGTACAGTTTATCTGTTTATTCGCATTTCTTTATCGTACTTATTTTAACTCTCATTTAGTGAAATTGATTGCCTCTTTACAAAATTGAAAACAATTTCAGTCAGTAAAAATCTCCAGTCGAACCAGCTTTGCTAAATTGAATGATGATTGTGCGTCACGAAAAAGAATGACGATATGCTAAGTTGAACACAGTGCTAAAGGAATTTGAATGCCTCAAAACGAAATTGAATGCCCGAATTCTGAATTTGAAACGCAGTAAAAACTGGAGAGGCAAAATAGCTTTAAAGTCACCTGGAAATAGAATTTCTTTTTTTTAATATAAGAGTATATGTGTATATTAACAATAAAACAATTTTTTGAGTAATTGTTTGTCAGTATTTATATGTGTCATGACCAAGCAATCAAGCGCACTGAACCCAAGCTCTGGTGTTTCTGACCAGAAGAGTGTGGGTTCAAGTCCCGCTGTTGACGCTTGTGTCCTTAAGCAAGGCACTCAAACCATTATTGCTTCGTCCTGAAACCAAATGCCTCGGGCCTACAGTCCAGTGTAAATTTCGAGCCCTAATTAATGTAGCAAAGAATGAGTACATACCTTATCCATGCTCGCTGTATTGAGTCTCATGATAGAGGCATGAGCCAGTCTATCAAACACGGTGCGCATTCCTTTCTTGGAGTAAATCTCCTGCGGTCTAAACAGGTTCTCCATAAAGCGTTGGTTGAACATGGTGCTGATGATGTCATTCATAACTGTAAATAACAAATACAAAAACAATCCCAGTCGTCAATGAGGAATTGTGTGTTGCACTCAAACAACAATTGTTCTACTTCTATACTCTTAAGGAAACCAAGGATTCCTTCATTATTTAAGTGAACTTAATCACTGTAACTCTCAAGCCTAAACAAGGGCACTTGCCATGTGAACCAAAAACACCAGGGTTAACCCTTACTCTTCCACGATCAGAATTCAGGGTTCTTTTACGTGCAATACCATTCCCAGTGCGTTGGGCATCAGATAGCAAAACAAACTCAATTGTGCCAACCAACCATATATGAAATGATTTCACATTTTTGGATGATTTGCAATATTTATCAACCTTTCTTTTACATGTAAATCACCAGTGGGCAACTTTGGTGTCCTTAAACTACACTTTTGATGAGTTCACAACTAACAAATACATCAATGGATGACATTATTTCTGAAAATAAGTCATGTACCAATTGACCGTGTAAGGTCATGAGCGCATGCGCGACATGCATAGACCGCACCCCCTCTAAGTTAGACTGCGCCCTCTATCGTGGTTGCTATGTATCTACAAATTAAGTACGCACATGCGCGTAAGTCTTCACAAGCAAGTCAGTTCAGAAATTTCGTGAAATTAAGTCAAGCGTGGTCGTATGAAGTGCTCCATTTCCTCGTGCTCAGTTTCTTTGTGTTGCCCGATTTCCGGACGTGATTTTTTGTAGTACCTTCGGACTGTTCTTCTTACGCTAATCTGCCATGGCTGCCAAGAAAGACATGGCCGAGATTCGACTGGCTCTTGAGGAAAACAGAGCGGCCCTGGCTGAGGTTTTAGCAGTTACTAAAAGTAATGCACAAAAACTTGCAAGTTTCCAGGCCTCGCTTGACTTTGCTTCGTCACGTATTGACACTTGAAAATACATCTATTCCATCGCTGGAGGCTGAGATAGAAATGGTGAGGAATGATTTCAGGCAGCAGTCTCTTCTTTCTGAGGTCAGAAGTATGCAATTTAATCTAGTCTTCATAAATCCACCTCCATTCAACCCTGATGTTCCTGATCACAACAAAAAGGCTCGGCAACTTATTCAACTGTGCGGTGTTCCGGTGGCCAATGCCAGCTCCTTGTCGCTGAGAAGAGCTCATCCTCTGCCCAGCCGCAGTGTCCCTAGAGCTGCCAATCAACCACCAGCCAATTTCCTTGTTGCATTTAATTCCTGGGATGACAAGGAATTGGTCCTTTCAGCGGCAAGGGCCAGGCCTACCTCAATGAAAAACATGAGGGTCATCACGCAGTGGCCTAAGAAGATTAAGATGGCACATGCCCAGTTGAAGACCAGCGCTGAGGCTAAGGTGGCTAAGCAGGAAGGTACAGCTTTCTATGTCAAGATTAACTTCCGTGCTGGTAGTGTCAGTCTCGTCATTGCTGGCAAGGTCGTCAAGTCCGTTAACGCGTGGACATTAACCGATTAACTTATGTTCTTAACCATAACTTTAGTTCAGCTCGATGATGGGGAGCCCCAGTCTCCACTGTCACTGTCTTGCCCGTTCTTAGCCTTGTGTTTATTCCTCTCTTGCTACGACTGCTTTTTAGTTCCTTGTATTACTCTGATGTTATATCCACATCTTTTGTATTGAACTTATTATGTATGCATTTGAAATGTGTAGTTATGTACTCACTTATATTCCTTTCCCCAGGTTACATTTTGTATTCTAAATTATTAAACTTATGTATGCCCAAGAAACCTCCTTAGATTTTGATAGTGTCTTGCTGATTTACTTGAAAATGATGCTGATACAGACAGTTCTAGTTATATTCCATCACCTTATCAGCTGGATTACCCGTCTATTACGAGTCCTTATGTCTCTTATCAAGATTTTTATGATCAAATTGATCATTTCAGTGCACCGATCATTTTCATGCAGCTGAATATATTCAGTTTACCCAGTAAATGGGATGATTTTAAAATGCATTTAGATTTACTTAGCGTTAAAGGTAAAATCAATTTTATCGCTCTTTCTGAGACTTATTTAAATGATCGGAACTGCTGCAACTTTGATGATCTTCCAGGCTACCACCCTCCGTTCCTCCGACAGGAAAGGAGGCAGTGTGGCCATTCTTATTGACAATTGTTTTAACTTCATTGTCCGGGAGGACTTGTCTTATTTTTCCGATAACATTGAACTCATTGCTGCAGAAATTAATCCTGGTTCCAAAGATAGTTTTATTATTTGTTCTTTGTAAAGACCACCAGGTGTGGCAGTTTCAGAGCTGATTCAGTTCAAAGATTTTTTGTTTAATTTAATTTTAAAGATCCAAAAATCTAAATCTAAAGCGTATGGCGTATAAATCTAAGTATGGCTGTCCAAGTGCATATGGCAATTTTGTAAGTGAATTCGTTGATAGTCTATTTGCGGATAATTATGTGCCTCTGATATTAAGACCGTCTAGGGTCGACGGTAACAAGTTTTCTTTGATTGATAATATTCTTACAAATAGAATTGATAAAAATGCAGCATCTTTTATTATTAAGAGTGATTTATCTGACCATTTTATTATGGTATATGCTTTCGAAAATGGACGCATTCAACATCTAGCAATGAAGCAAAGCAGATCTATTAGAATATTTAATAATGTTAATCGTCTAGCTTTCTGTAGATTGCTGTCTACAGTTAACTGGTCTCAAGTTTTTAATTCTCATCAACTTGATGATAAAATGACTGCTTTTACTGATAAATTTGGCAATCAGTTTTTGATCTAGCTTTCCCACTTGTCCAGAAGAAAATACCAAGGCGTCAGCTGATAAGATCACCCTGGATGACGCCAGGATTAATGAAGCGTGTTGTAACAAACAAAAGTATTATGCCCGCAGGAATAAGAATCAGAACAGTCTTGTTTTCTATCGAAAGTACAATAATTTATTTAATAAAATAAAACGTAATGCCAAAATCACTTATCATAATAAGCTAAATGAGCTTAAAGGTAACGTTAAAGAAACTTGATTTTGGGTTGAACAAGGAAACTTGGCGACTTCTTAATTTAATCACAAAGGGCAAGAAATCGTCTTCTAAAATCAACAGTATTATTTTTAATAATGAGTTATTTTTGAATTCCAAGGATATTGCAGATATACTCAATCAACATTTTTGTTCTGTAGGGGACGTTACTTCTAGAACCGTTCCAGATTCTGAAAAAGATTTTAATTTTTATGTTAATTTTGCAACTTCTTCTCCTAATGCATTTTTTCTTACACCTACTGATCCAGGGGAAATTGTCCAAATTGTTTCTAAGTTTCAGAACAAAAACAGTTTTGGCTCTGATGAAGTTAGTAACTCAATTTTAAAGGATGTTGTTGACTTGATTTCAGTTCCATTATCTAATATTTTTAATACTTCCTTTGAACAGGGTGCATTTCCAAACATGTATAAATTAGCTAAAGTTGTTCCTGTTTTTAAGAAAGGTAATCCCCAGGATCCAGGTAATAGATCGATCCATTAAGCCCCGCCTCCTTACGAGTTGACCAATCACAGCCGCGAAACCCGATCACCATTAGTGCAAAGATCACCAAACGGCTCAAATGGTGATCAGATTTCGCGGTTGTGATTGGTCAATGAGAAATGGGTGTGGCTTAATGGATCGGTGTATTACCGTCCTATCACATTAATTAATACCTTCTCCAAAGTTCTAGAAAAACTTATGCACTTATCGTATTTTGTATTTTTATTTTAGATGGTGTCAAATCCAGTACTTGTAATATCACTTGTGGAATACCCCAGGGTTCTACACTAGGGCCTTTGTTATTTTTGATTTATGTAAATGATATGCCTAGATGTGTTGCTCCTTGTTAAAACCGATTCTCTTTGCTGATGATACTACACTTTTTGCCTCCGGACAGAATCTGCGGGTTCTGGCAAATGCTGTGAATGATGATTTGAGGGTGCTTCAAGATTGGTTTAGAGCCAATAAGTTGAAAATCCATCCTGATAAAACTCACTATATTTGTTCTTCTTTGCAGCAAAGAGAGCGATTTTTACCAGATGTCTCACTTTATCTAATGTAGAAAATGTTATTGTCAATAAGGTTTCCTCTACTACTTTTCTTGTATGTAATAAAATTTCTAAATGTAATTACATTATCAACAGATCAGGGATTTTCATCCTTTTGCTACGGGACAAGATAATCTTATCCGTCTTTCTGATATTTGTAGAGTGGATGTGGTTACTTCCAATTATCGTAAACTTCTACCAAATATTGTTAACTCCCTTCCTGTTTGCCTGAGAAACGAATTTCCAAGTATATCTAGGAAGCTTTTCCTTACCCATCTTAAAGAGTTTTATTTGGACAAGTATAAAAGTTTTCTTTGCACTATAACTTATGATCATGTCATTCATGTTCAAAATCAGCAGGGCATTAGTATTTCTTTTTTTATATTTTTTATTATGCATTTTTGCATGCAATTAGCCAATAGCAGTCTGGGTACTCCACTACAGGAGGGTTATACCTCCTCTGGATGTTACCTCCATTTGTACCTTAATTATTTTCTTTTTCTTTCTATTATAACTTTTGTTATTTAATGTTTTATTCGAGTTGTGCAAATGGAAATAAACCAAACAAACAAACAAACAAGTTCAGGATTTCACAACGGAGGCATCAATTTCCATTTTATTTTCACAAATAATGTCATCCAAGGATAAAATTAACAATTCTGAACCCAGCAGGCTGGTAGTTCCGGACACAAGGAATATGTGAACAAAGCTTCAACTTCCTCCATCAGGTAAAAATATGAAAAATGTTTGTTATAAATTTGTTTGCAATGGTACGGGACCTTTATATAGTTATACCTTAATGAGAGTACAAAGAACGGAAGCCCAAAGAACATATAGAGCCTAATTTTGGCAATATTTGATTTCACAAAAGAACTGTAGGCATGTATCATGTAAACGTGAAGGGCAAAAAGTTTCGAATAGGATTTTGTACATGTCACTCTATGAGGGTAATGGAGACGATAGCGGAACGAACCTCATAAAATATAGTTCTAGGAGTAGGTAAACCCTAGCCCTGGTACTGGTAGGACGTCAGACAGCTGGTCAGTGCCACTGCACTGACGTCCTGGGTATAAAGCTCCTGTACAATGCGAACACAATTTTAAGTACAAATTTTTCATATTTTTTACCTTATTTGAGAAGCTGAAACTCCATTCATATATTCTTGGTGTCCATAACTACACTTTTGATGAGTTCACAACGAAGTAACAAATACATCCATGGATGACATTATTTCCGAAAATAAGTCCGAGTTGTGCACTGGCGTTGTGACCGTCGTGTACCAATTATTGTTAAGGCTCATGTGCGCATGCGCGACATGCATAGCATCTACAAAGAACGCGCATGCGTGTAAGCATTCACAAGCTGTAAAGTTTTGGCTGTCAGTGTCACAACGGATGTGTCAATTTCCATTTAATTTTCACAATATTAAATGTTATCCAAGGATAAAATTTACAGCTCTGAATCCAGCAGACTTAAAGCTTAGGAAACAAGGAATATGTGAGTCAAGTTTCAGCTTCCTAAAAAGGGTAAAAATGTGAAAAAATGTTGTTATAAAGTGTTTCGCAATGGTATGGGACATTTATACCCTGGACTCCGTCGCGTTGTATGCAACGGAGGAGTCCAACCTGTGCTAGGTAAACCCAAACCGTAAACGTGAATGTACAATAACAATGTACAATAATAATCATTAGCAAGCAAACCTTTCTTTGATTTGTCTCCAGGAATATTCTGTGCCCGCAGTCGCTGGTCCAGAATGTACAGCATCTCACCTCCCAGATTAATGAACAAGATAGGTAGCGGTCGAAAAGACATCTTGAAATCACTTTCCTACAGCCCGATAAACTAGAACGAAGTAATGAAGTCAACCAGAGAAACAGCTTCCCCAGTTTCCGTGGAGAATTTTTTCCACTCAATCGCGGTGTAGACAAGTGGTAATCAAACTTTCAGCTTGTGAATGCATTGGAAATTAAATCATCTGCTGAGATGAGTACCAGTGAATCAAAAATGAGCTCATTTTCACCTCTTGGTGGCGCTCAATCATCAGACATCGATATCGTCGTAGACTAGTTTTACAAGTCTCTTGGCGTATTCGAACTTTTTGGGGCCCCCCAAGATCTAAGCCCTGAGTTGGGCGGGCTATTCTGGGTTGGAGCAACGGGCGCCTGTCAAAATATGATGAAAAATAATCCCCGAAATGAAAACACAAAATTTGAGAAGCGTTTCTGACAGAAACGTTTCTCAGATTAGGGGGCATAAAAGCTAGTATACAAAACTTCGAAGTGATATTATTTCTCAAAATGCTTTATACTGTCAAAACTGCTGTGGGATTCTAACCAAAAGGTTTTTATTGCTATTTAATTTAATTATTACCAAAGGTATACAGTAACTTTAATTTAAGGTTATTTTTCAACCCCAAAAAATGAATCTGAAAAAGGTTTCAGGGTTCGGGTTAGGGTTAGGGTAAGGGTTAGGTCAGGGTTAGAGTTAGGGTTAGGGTTAGGGTTAGGGGTTTTAGAGTTATAGGGTTAGGGGTAAGGGTCATCCTATCTACGTATCCGAACCTATTCTGAACCCTAACCCTGACCAGTTAGGGTTTGGGTTTTGGTTCGTGTTTGGGTCAGGGTTAGGGTTATAGGTGTTTATATTATTTGTTTTGGATTTGCTTTCGGGAGGGGGAATGGGCTTGGGTTTTGGGTTTTGTTTTGGGGGCTGTGTGACGTTTGGAGTCAGTTGTTGGTTAAGTTAAAGGCAAAGTAGGGCCATACCTTCGTTTTTGGAATAGTTCAAGTGTTTTAATCCTTTCTAAATGTCGACAATATACAATAAAACTAATTGTGAAAATTTCACTTCAAATTATGATTGTCTTTATTGAGATATTGCCGAAAAACGAGAGCGAATAATGTCCACGCACGAGGTCAAATCATCTTTTTAGTAATACACAATCTGAGAAAATAAAACGTTTTTAACAGAAATTACGCTTTTCGGAGTTGAAATTTGGGGGCATAAAACCTGATTTTTCTATAACCACATTTTATACTTCAAAGTGAAATTATTCTCAAATGCTTTAAACAATCAAAAGCTGGGTGACTCACCAAACGTATATCTTCCCTTTAAGTTTTATGATTTCATGTATCAAGAGTGTTCTGTAAATGATAATTTTTGACCCTTTTGGGTAAGTTATAAATGTTGCTGAAAATAAAGAATAATTGATGCTGGAATTACCAAACTACATTTCAACTGTCTTCGGCCAAGTTTGAAACAAGTCTATTATTATAACCATAGCAAATTTACATCTCTACACATACAGAACTTTATGCAAAGGACATAAAGGGGGTGCATTACATAATTATTGGTAAGATTGAAAATATAAATGTTCACAGATTTTCACATTTAAAAACAGTGAAAACATTTATTGGGGGTTTTCACTGCTTTCTCATGACTCCGAAGACCGATTCACAGGTTTATTTATAACTTGTTAATAGGACTGTGGAGTTAAGCAGGTCCATTGGGGGATCCAAATTAGTGTCGATTGCACCCTTTGTGATGTTTTGTATGAGAACAGTCGCTTCAAGGCTTATAATTAGGTATAGAAAAGTTCCCTCTTAGGCGAGTGTGGGGGGAGCGACAGCAAATACATTAGGGGACTCAGAATAGCAAACCATTCATTTGTGCATTCATTAACCCTCCTCTTTTCGGGGGGGGGGGGGGGGGGGTCTGAGGAAGGCAGTCGAACTCTCCCCACCCTGCTCTGCTGGTATGTGCCTGGAATAGTCCACCACATCTTGTCAGTACGACTCTCTTTTATAACATCGTTCTAATCATAGTAACCATAATTAAGACCTATGTTAAATTGTATAATAATTTATTGTATTTTTTCAAGCGAAGGCCCCTCGTACTTTTGCCAACAGTGCCCCCAACCCATCGCGCCTCTCAATATCATAGAGCTGCATTCAGCAGAAAAGTTGGCCAAACAATTTCATGAATTTTATAATAAGTTAACTTTCAAATATCATTTTATATCATTTTGAACCCTAGCTTCATTTTCAACTGGGTAACCAAAATAACCAGGTTGTGCAAGAAAGGGAATGATGGAAACAAATTTTAATTTGTTTAGGATGGCAAATGTTAGATCTCACAAATAAAAAGAACTATTTTTCAAACATGCGGAGTAAAAAAAATAAAGTTTATAGAAATGCAATTCATTTTATGCATTACCATTAACAGCGCTTCCAACACACATCAACAATTCACTCTGAAGAATAAACAAGTTTGAGTCTCTCCTCTATTGTTCTTTTTTACACTTTATTATTTAACAAAATAATTCTCCAAATAATTTTCACTCATGAATGCATTCCATCCGTTTTTATGTCATTGACTTTAGAGGTTTTTAAATAAATTCTCAATGATGGACAATCAAAGAGGGAAATTTGATTGGAATAATTAGACTTGAAATACAAGGACAAGAGCTCACTGCACAACACAAATCATGGAGTTAGCATTGATAGTACAGAATAGTTATGCAGCCAAATAGCTAATTAAAGAATCATACATTTATTGAGTCAGACGTGTGACTTGTACTGTGATCTAAAGCCCTTTTCACACTGTATCTCTTAGTCTTATCCCCATGGAATACATCCCCGGGGAGGTGTCTGAGGAGTTTTGTTAAACAATGGTTCCCGGCACACTTTCACACTGTCTCTGCCTAGGTCCCTATTCCACTGGCTTGCTCTATGGTTGCTTGTTTCAATAATACCCCAGGGTTTTATCACACCACTACCCCAGCTAGAGCAGGGGTGGCTATTCCCCTGGGTATGCCCAATTGCCCGGGAAGATCAGGGGTAAAGCGATCAAGTGTGAAAGTGCCGGCAGTTAATCCCCATCCAGAGACTTAACAGAAACTAAATTTTCCAAGTTTGCTGCAATAAGCATTGACAATTTACTCTACTTTTCTGATAAAGTCCCAAATGGCCATATGCAACTCTTTACATGATCTCTTTTGATTGTAATATAACTACCATTAGATCTGTTATCTTTTCTAAAATGTTCTCACTTTATTAACGAAAGAAGAGAGTGATATTGATTAAAGGAAAGGTATACTTTTGGTAGTTGTCAAGGAACAGTTTCTCAAATTGCTGTTTTGAAAATTCTGGCTCAATTTGTCATCGAAGATGCAGGAAAATAGTGAAAGAAAGAAACACCCTTGTCGCAAACTTTTTACCTCTTTCACTAAGACTACATTAGGGTGTTGTTTCTAACAATTTTGTTTTATAGTATCAACAGCTCTCCTGTGCTCTTTATCTAGTGTTTATACATTTTTTTGAGAAATTTCCAAAGGTATACCCTCCCTTTAAAGGTCTTTGACCTATTAATCCTGTTTAAGAAAAGTTCACATTAGTGGCCCAAAAAAATAAAAGAGAGTGATATAGATTGAAGGTCTTTGATCTATTATACCCTGTAAGGGGCAATGAGTTTCAATTTAAAAAAACACCCTATGCGATACTTTGGGGACAGCCCTATATTCCGACACCCCTATGTTCCAACAACTCAACCTATGTTCCGACGCCCCTATATTATGACACCCTATTTTCCAACAACCCTAGTCTTCCGACACTCCTATATTCCGATAATCCTATGTTCCGACAACCCGCTTAGCTTATTAATGCCAAAATACTAACATGGAAGTTTGTGACCATGTGCTTTTTGGTTGGAAACAGAAACTATTATCAAGATAATAATGTGGAAAAATTATGTGTCAGAACATAGGAGTGTTGGAATGGGTGGGTGGTCAGAACATAGGTTTGGCAGTCGGAATATAGGGGTGTCGGAAGACAGGGGTGTCGGAAGACAGGGGTGTCACTGTAGGGATGTCGGAACATAGGGTTGTCGGAATATAGGTTGAGCTGCCGGAACATAGGGGTGTAACTGACACTTAACTGCACGACACATATACAATTTGAAGCATGGTACACATTTTGGAGAATTTTTAGAACACTTGTATTTTGCTCTTGTAAGTTCTCAGTTTCACAAAAAGTGTTTAAATTTGACAGAAATTGTATTTGTTTTTGAAACTGCATTTAGAAAGGCAGAAAAGACTGTTAAAAGAAAACAGGTAATGTGCAGTTCATAACCAAAGTGTACCATACTCAAATGTACCTGGCAGAGGCACAAACCACATTTAAAAAAAACAATTGGGGATTACAATCTGGAAATTCCTCTTCCGATCCTTAGAGAAGAGCGATCAGGCTTTTAATTTGCTCAATGTTTGCCGCATGCAGCTGCACACACTAAATCAACTGAGAGGATGGGAAGGCAGTGTGTTCTGGTAGGAGTTGATCTAGAAACTAGGAGTCTCTGCGATAGAAAATAGAGAACAATGATCTGTTTTAAGACAAGTGAAGTTTGACCCTGATTTGGAAACAGTGAAAGTTGAAAAAATAGCAATTGATAACCTGAAACAGTTCAAGACTAGAATTTGGCATAGACTGGGCAAGTCTCGAGTGTATCTGAATGACAAACCACGTCAAGCAAAGAACATACTTTTTCTGAAACAAAATCACTGTTTTCAATTAGATCTATGAACAAATCTGAACAAAAACATTTTAATTGCAATTTGTATAAAATGAGTTTTAGCTTTCATATTTGGAATCGATAAAATATTGTTGAAGTTGTGAGTTCAGGGAGCCTGAAAAAAACCAAATTGTGTGTTTATTACTAATACACTTACTGATTTTTTATTTGAAATCTTTAAGGTGGTTTCCGATGGGAAAACAATTATTATAATAATGCAAGACACAATTATCTTGGTTTCCACCTTTAAGGATCACAGTAACATTATCTAGTACATCTTTCATGGTAAGGCAAGTGTCACCAAAGATTAAATCCAGCAAAAAGAATTCAAAGTTACCAAACTTGTTTATTTCTCTCACAAGCACTTTACTTACTTACCAGCATCAGAAGAAATGAAGGTTAGGAAGGACAGTGGAGCAGATGTTGCTATCCATTCATCTGTACGAGGGCTCTCCTTTGGTGTAAATCTGTAAAACTTTAAAATAAATAATCGGCCTAGCTTTGCTATATCACTATTGTTATACATATTGAAGAAAGAGTTGTAAATTTTCCTCACCAATATTCTGCAAACTTACCATCAGAACATAAGAATATACAATGGGTAGGAAAATTTGAGCAAATAATGGTTAGTAAACGTTAACCCAAGAAGATGTTTTGGTAACAGAAATTTGTTCCTTTTTTAATATTCTGAAGCATGGAATTTTACTGTGATTGAAGATCTTGAAAAAAAAATATGGTAGAAAAAGAAACTTATTGTATTTTCCATATACTTCTTGTGAGACACGATACGAACACTGCATGTCATTTACACATGAATGATAACAACTTAAGAAGTGAGTTACTGAAGACAAGTTCCAAATGAAAATCTTGGTGATTGAAGCAGATAATGAAGGAGAACTTTTATAAACCTTCCTTTTCAAGTTTCCATTTTTAGCAATAGAGGAACTCTTTCAAAATAAACAGTGCTACAAATATGCACTGAAGAGTTTAGTCTCCAAGCAACAGTTACTTGAAAAGGAGGAATGAAGGAGACTTGAGATGTTCAGGAAGATGAGCCTCAAACTGGTGGAGATCTTAGTTGCTGACATAGAATATTATTATCTCATCTGAGATCTTGCTGTCTTAAGAAAAATCTACCATTTTAATGGTACGTTGAAGTTTGAAACAATAGCGGCTGAACACACAGATGAAATTTACCGGTGCTGATGAACATTTTGAAGGAGACTTCAGATGGTTATGTAGAAATGCATCTACAAAAAATGCTGTTTATAGAGAAATCTGACCTCTGAACTGTGTTTTCCACTTTGAAGCACATGAATGATGAAAGCTTGAGTCGTGAGTTACAGATTGAAGAAGAGTTCCAAATGAAAATCTTCAGGGTTGAAGGAGAAAGTAAGCTCAAAATGAAGGAGAACTTTTAAATCCTTCCTTTTCAAGTTTCTAATTTGAGCAAAAGAGGAACTCTTTCAAAATAAACAGTGCTACAAATATGCACTGAAGAGTTTAGTCTCTAAGCAACAGTTACTTGAAAAGGAGGAATGAAGGAGACTTGAGATGTTCAGGAAGCTGAGCCTCAAATTGAAGGAGATCCTAGTTGCTGATATAGAATATGAATCTAGTTCATCTGAGATCTTGCTGTCTTAAGAAGAATCTACCATTTTATTAGTACGTTGAAGTTTGAAACAATGGCGGCTGAACACACAGATGAGACTTACCGGTGCTGATGAACATTTTGAAGGAGACTTCAGATGAATATGAAGAAGTAAATCCATAAAAAATGCTGTTTGTAGAGAAATCTGACCTCTGAACTGTGTTTTGCACTTTGACGCACAAGATTGATGAAAGCTTGAGTCACGAGTTACTGATTGAAGTAGGGTTCCAAATGAAAATCTTCAGGGTTGAAGGAGAAAGTAAGCTCAAAATGAAGGAGAACTTTTAAATCCTTCCTTTTCAAGTTTCTATTTTGAGCAAAAGAGGAACTCTTTCAAAATAAACAGTGCTACAAATATGCACTGAAGAGTTTAGTCTCCAAGCAACAGTTACTTGAAAAGGAGGAATGAAGGAGACTTGAGATGTTCAGGAAGATGAGCCTCAAACTGATGAAGATCCTAGTTGCTGACATAGAATATTATTATCTCATCTGAGATCTTGCTGTCTTAAGAAAAATCTATCATTTTATTAGTACGTTGAAGTTTGAAACAATGGCGGCTGAACACACAGATGAGACTTACCGGTGCTGATGAACATTTTGAAGGAGACTTCAGATGAATATGAAGAAGTAAATCCATAAAAAATGCTGTTTGTAGAGAAATCTGACCTCTGAACTGTGTTTTGCACTTTGACGCACAAGATTGATGAAAGCTTGAGTCACGAGTTACTGATTGAAATAGAGTTCCAAATGAAAATCTTCAGGGTTGAAGGAGAACTTTTCAAAATGAAGGAGAACTTTTAAATCCTTCCTTTTCAAGTTTCCATTTTGAGCAAAAGAGGAACTCTTTCAAAATAAACAGTGCTACAAATATGCACTGAAGAGTTTAGTTTCCAAGCAACAGTTACTTGAAAAGGAGGAATGAAGGAAACTTGAGATGTTCAGGAAGATGAGCCTCAAATTGAAGGAGATCCTACTTGCTGACATAGAATATTATTATCTCATCTGAGATCTTGCTGTCTGAAGAAGAGTCTACCATTTTAATGGTACGTTGAAGTTTGAAACAATGGCGGCTGAACACACAGATGAGATTTACCGGTGCTGATGAACATTTTGAAGGAGACTTCAGATGGTTATGAAGAAATGCATCCATCAAAAATGCTGTTTGTAAAGAAAATCTGACCTCTGAACTGTGTTTTGCACTTTGAAGCACAAGAATGATGAAAGCTTGAGTCGTGAGTTACTGATGAAGTAGAGTTCCAAATGAAAATCTTCAGGGTTGAAGGAGAAAGTAAGCTCAAAATGAAGGAGAACTTTTAAATCCTTCCTTTTCAAGTTTCCATTTTGAGCAAAAGAGGAACTCTTTCAAAATAAACAGTGCTACAAATATGCACTGAACAGTTTAGTCTCCAAGCAACAGTTACTTGAAAAGGAGGAATGAAGGAGACTTGAGATGTTCAGGAAGCTGAGCCTCAAATTGAAGGAGATCCTAGTTGCTGATATAGAATATGAATCTAGTTCATCTGAGATCTTGCTGTCTGAAAAAGAATCTACCATTTGAATGGTACGTTGAAGTTTGAAACAATGGCGGCTGAACACACAGATGAGACTTACCGGTGCTGATGAACATTTTGAAGGAGACTTCAGATGAATATGAAGAAGTAAATCCATAAAAAATGCTGTTTGTAGAGAAATCTGACCTCTGAACTGTGTTTTGCACTGTGACGCACAAGATTGATGAAAGCTTGAGTCATGAGTTACAGATTGAAGTAGAGTTCCAAATGAAAATCTTCAGGGTTGAAGGAGAAAGTAAGCTGAAAATGAAGGAGAACTTTTAAATCCTTCCTTTTCAAGTTTCCATTTTGAGCAAAAGAGGCACTCTTTCAAAATAAACAGTGCTACAAATATGCACTGAAGAGTTTAGTCTCCAAGCAACAGTTACTTGAAAAGGAGGAATGAAGGAGACTTGAGATGTTCAGGAAGCTGAGCCTCAAATTGAAGGAGATCCTAGTTGCTGATATAGAATATGAATCTAGTTCATCTGAGATCTTGCTGTCTTAAGAAGAATCTACCATTTTATTAGTACGTTGAAGTTTGAAACAATGGCGGCTGAACACACAGATGAGACTTACCGGTGCTGATGAACATTTTGAAGGAGACTTGAGATGAATATGAAGAAGTAAATACATAAAAAATGCTGTTTGTAGAGAAATCTGACCTCTGAACTGTGTTTTGCACTTTGACGCACAAGATTGATGAAAGCTTGAGTCACGAGTTACTGATTGAAGTAGGGTTCCAAATGAAAATCTTCAGGGTTGAAGGAGAAAGTAAGCTCAAAATGAAGGAGAACTTTTAAATCCTTCCTTTTCAAGTTTCTATTTTGAGCAAAAGAGGAACTCTTTCAAAATAAACAGTGCTACAAATATGCACTGAACAGTTTAGTCTCCAAGCAACAGTTACTTGAAAAGGAGGAATGAAGGAGACTTGAGATGTTCAGGAAGCTGAGCCTCAAATTGAAGGAGATCCTAGTTGCTGATATAGAATATGAATATAGTTCATCTGAGATCTTGCTGTCTTAAGAAAAATCTACCATTTTATTAGTACGTTGAAGTTTGAAACAATGGCGACTGAACACACAGATGAGACTTACCGGTGCTGATGAACATTTTGAAGGAGACTTCAGATGAATATGAAGAAGTAAATCCATAAAAAATGCTGTTTGTAGAGAAATCTGACCTCTGAACTGTGTTTTGCACTTTGACGCACAAGATTGATGAAAGCTTGAGTCACGAGTTACTGATTGAAGTAGAGTTCCAAATGAAAATCTTCAGGGTTGAAGGAGAACTTTTCAAAATGAAGGAGAACTTTTAAATCCTTCCTTTTCAAGTTTCCATTTTGAGCAAAAGAGGAACTCTTTCAAAATAAACAGTGCTACAAATATGCACTGAAGAGTTTAGTCTCCAAGCAACAGTTACTTGAAAAGGAGGAATGAAGGAGACTTGAGATGTTCAGGAAGATGAGCCTCAAACTGATGAAGATCCTAGTTGCTGACATAGAATATTATTATCTCATCTGAGATCTTGCTGTCTTAAGAAAAATCTATCATTTTATTAGTACGTTGAAGTTTGAAACAATGGCGGCTGAACACACAGATGAGACTTACCGGTGCTGATGAACATTTTGAAGGAGACTTCAGATGAATATGAAGAAGTAAATCCATAAAAAATGCTGTTTGTAGAGAAATCTGACCTCTGAACTGTGTTTTGCACTTTGACGCACAAGATTGATGAAAGCTTGAGTCACGAGTTACTGATTGAAATAGAGTTCCAAATGAAAATCTTCAGGGTTGAAGGAGAACTTTTCAAAATGAAGGAGAACTTTTAAATCCTTCCTTTTCAAGTTTCCATTTTGAGCAAAAGAGGAACTCTTTCAAAATAAACAGTGCTACAAATATGCACTGAAGAGTTTAGTCTCCAAGCAACAGTTACTTGAAAAGGAGGAATGAAGGAGACTTGAGATGTTCAGGAAGATGAGCCTCAAATTGAAGGAGATCCTACTTGCTGACATAGAATATTATTATCTCATCTGAGATCTTGCTGTTTGAAGAAGAGTCTACCATTTTAATGGTACGTTGAAGTTTGAAACAATGGCGGCTGAACACACAGATGAGACTTACCGGTGCTGATGAACATTTTGAAGGAGACTTCAGATGGTTATGTAGAAATGCATCTACAAAAAATGCTGTTTGTAGAGAAATCTGACCTCTGAACTGTGTTTTCCACTTTGAAGCACATGAATGATGAAAGCTTGAGTCGTGAGTTACAGATTGAAGAAGAGTTCCAAATGAAAATCTTCAGGGTTGAAGAAGAAAGTAAGCTCAAAATGAAGGAGAACTTTTAAATCCTTCCTTTTCAAGTTTCCATTTTGAGCAAAAGAGGAACTCTTTCAAAATAAACAGTGCTACAAATATGCACTGAAGAGTTTAGTCTCTAAGCAACAGTTACTTGAAAAGGAGGAATGAAGGAGACTTGAGATGTTCAGGAAGCTGAGCCTCAAATTGAAGGAGATCCTAGTTGCTGATATAGAATATGAATCTAGTTCATCTGAGATCTTGCTGTCTTAAGAAGAATCTACCATTTTATTAGTACGTTGAAGTTTGAAACAATGGCGGCTGAACACACAGATGAGACTTACCGGTGCTGATGAACATTTTGAAGGAGACTTGAGATGAATATGAAGAAGTAAATACATAAAAAATGCTGTTTGTAGAGAAATCTGACCTCTGAACTGTGTTTTGCACTTTGACGCACAAGATTGATGAAAGCTTGAGTCACGAGTTACTGATTGAAGTAGGGTTCCAAATAAAAATCTTCAGGGTTGAAGGAGAAAGTAAGCTCAAAATGAAGGAGAACTTTTAAATCCTTCCTTTTCAAGTTTCCATTTTGAGCCAAAGAGGAACTCTTTCAAAATAAACAGTGCTACAAATATGCACTGAACAGTTTAGTCTCCAAGCAACAGTTACTTGAAAAGGAGGAATGAAGGAGACTTGAGATGTTCAGGAAGCTGAGCCTCAAATTGAAGGAAATCCTAGTTGCTGATATAGAATATGAATCTAGTTCATCTGAGATCTTGCTGTCTGAAAAAGAATCTACCATTTGAATGGTACGTTGAAGTTTGAAACAATGGCGGCTGAACACACAGATGAGATTTACCGGTGCTGATGAACATTTTGAAGGAGACTTCAGATGAATATGAAGAAGTAAATCCATAAAAAATGCTGTTTGTAGAGAAATCTGACCTCTGAACTGTGTTTTGCACTGTGACGCACAAGATTGATGAAAGCTTGAGTCATGAGTTACAGATTGAAGTAGAGTTCCAAATGAAAATCTTCAGGGTTGAAGGAGAAAGTAAGCTCAAAATGAAGGAGAACTTTTAAATCCTTCCTTTTCAAGTTTCCATTTTGAGCAAAAGAGGCACTCTTTCAAAATAAACAGTGCTACAAATATGCACTGAAGAGTTTAGTCTCCAAGCAACAGTTGAAAAGGAGGAATGAAGGAGACTTGAGATGTTCAGGAAGATGAGCCTCAAATTGAAGGAGATCCTTTGCTGATATAGAATATGAATATAGTTCATCTGAGATCTTGCTGTCTTAAGAAAAAGTACCATTTTATTAGTACGTTGAAGTTTGAAACAATGGAGGCTCAACGCACAAATGAGACTTACCGGTGCTGATGAACATTTTGAAGGAGACTTCAGATGGTTATGAAGAAATGCATCCACCAAAAATGCTGTTTGTAGAGAAATCTGACCTCTGAACTGTGTTTTGCACTTTGACGCACAAGATTGATGAAAGCTTGAGTCGTGAGTTACAGATTGAAGTAGAGTTCCAAATGAAAATCTTCAGGGTTGAAGGAGAAAGTAAGCTCAAAATGAAGGAGAACTTTTAAATCCTTCCTTTTCAAGTTTCCATTTTGAGCAAAAGAGGAACTCTTTCAAAATAAACAGTGCTACAAATATGCACTGAAGAGTTTAGTCTCCAAGCAACAGTTACTTGAAAAGGAGGAATGAAGGAGACTTGAGATGTTCAGGAAGATGAGCCTCAAATTGAAGGAGATCCTAGTTGCTGACATAGAATATTATTATCTCATCTGAGATCTTGCTGTCTGAAGAAGAGTCTACCATTTTAATGGTACGTTGAAGTTTGAAACAATGGCGGCTGAACACACAGATGAGATTTACCGGTGCTGATGAACATTTTGAAGGAGACTTCAGATGGTTATGTAGAAATGCATCTACAAAAAATGCTGTTTGTAGAGAAATCTGACCTCTGAACTGTGTTTTCCACTTTGAAGCACATGAATGATGAAAGCTTGAGTCGTGAGTTACAGATTGAAGAAGAGTTCCAAATGAAAATCTTCAGGGTTGAAGGAGAAAGTAAGCTCAAAATGAAGGAGAACTTTTAAATCCTTCCTTTTCAAGTTTCCATTTTGAGCAAAAGAGGAACTCTTTCAAAATAAACAGTGCTACAAATATGCACTGAAGAGTTTAGTCTCTAAGCAACAGTTACTTGAAAAGGAGGAATGAAGGAGACTTGAGATGTTCAGGAAGCTGAGCCTCAAATTGAAGGAGATCCTAGTTGCTGATATAGAATATGAATCTAGTTCATTTGAGATCTTGCTGTCTTAAGAAGAATCTACCATTTTATTAGTACGTTGAAGTTTGAAACAATGGCGGCTGAACACACAGATGAGACTTACCGGTGCTGATGAACATTTTGAAGGAGACTTGAGATGAATATGAAGAAGTAAATACATAAAAAATGCTGTTTGTAGAGAAATCTGACCTCTGAACTGTGTTTTGCACTTTGACGCACAAGATTGATGAAAGCTTGAGTCACGAGTTACTGATTGAAGTAGGGTTCCAAATGAAAATCTTCAGGGTTGAAGGAGAAAGTAAGCTCAAAATGAAGGAGAACTTTTAAATCCTTCCTTTTCAAGTTTCCATTTTGAGCAAAAGAGGAACTCTTTCAAAATAAACAGTGCTACAAATATGCACTGAACAGTTTAGTCTCCAAGCAACAGTTACTTGAAAAGGAGGAATGAAGGAGACTTGAGATGTTCAGGAAGCTGAGCCTCAAATTGAAGGAGATCCTAGTTGCTGATATAGAATATGAATCTAGTTCATCTGAGATCTTGCTGTCTGAAAAAGAATCTACCATTTGAATGGTACGTTGAAGTTTGAAACAATGGCGGCTGAACACACAGATGAGATTTACCGGTGCTGATGAACATTTTGAAGGAGACTTCAGATGAATATGAAGAAGTAAATCCATAAAAAATGCTGTTTGTAGAGAAATCTGACCTCTGAACTGTGTTTTGCACTGTGACGCACAAGATTGATGAAAGCTTGAGTCATGAGTTACAGATTGAAGTAGAGTTCCAAATGAAAATCTTCAGGGTTGAAGGAGAAAGTAAGCTCAAAATGAAGGAGAACTTTTAAATCCTTCCTTTTCAAGTTTCCATTTTGAGCAAAAGAGGCACTCTTTCAAAATAAACAGTGCTACAAATATGCACTGAAGAGTTTAGTCTCCAAGCAACAGTTGAAAAGGAGGAATGAAGGAGACTTGAGATGTTCAGGAAGATGAGCCTCAAATTGAAGGAGATCCTTTGCTGATATAGAATATGAATATAGTTCATCTGAGATCTTGCTGTCTTAAGAAAAAGTACCATTTTATTAGTACGTTGAAGTTTGAAACAATGGCGGCTCAACGCACAAATGAGACTTACCGGTGCTGATGAACATTTTGAAGGAGACTTCAGATGGTTATGAAGAAATGCATCCACCAAAAATGCTGTTTGTAGAGAAATCTGACCTCTGAACTGTGTTTTGCACTTTGACGCACAAGATTGATGAAAGCTTGAGTCGTGAGTTACAGATTGAAGTAGAGTTCCAAATGAAAATCTTCAGGGTTGAAGGAGAAAGTAAGCTCAAAATGAAGGAGAACTTTTAAATCCTTCCTTTTCAAGTTTCCATTTTGAGCAAAAGAGGAACTCTTTCAAAATAAACAGTGCTACAAATATGCACTGAAGAGTTCAGTCTCCAAGCAACAGTTACTTGAAAAGGAGGAATGAAGGAGACTTGAGATGTTCAGGAAGCTGAGCCTCAAATTGAAGGAGATCCTAGTTGCTGATATAGAATATGAATCTAGTTCATCTGAGATCTTGCTGTCTTAAGAAAAATCTATCATTTTATTAGTACGTTGAAGTTTGAAACAATGGCGGCTGAACACACAGATGAGACTTACCGGTGCTGATGAACATTTTGAAGGAGACTTCAGATGAATATGAAGAAGTAAATCCATAAAAAATGCTGTTTGTAGAGAAATCTGACCTCTGAACTGTGTTTTGCACTTTGACGCACAAGATTGATGAAAGCTTGAGTCACGAGTTACTGATTGAAATAGAGTTCCAAATGAAAATCTTCAGGGTTGAAGGAGAACTTTTCAAAATGAAGGAGAACTTTTAAATCCTTCCTTTTCAAGTTTCCATTTTGAGCAAAAGAGGAACTCTTTCAAAATAAACAGTGCTACAAATATGCACTGAAGAGTTTAGTCTCCAAGCAACAGTTACTTGAAAAGGAGGAATGAAGAAGACTTGAGATGTTCAGGAAGATGAGCCTCAAATTGAAGGAGATCCTACTTGCTGACATAGAATATTATTATCTCATCTGAGATCTTGCTGTTTGAAGAAGAGTCTACCATTTTAATGGTACGTTGAAGTTTGAAACAATGGCGGCTGAACACACAGATGAGACTTACCGGTGCTGATGAACATTTTGAAGGAGACTTCAGATGGTTATGTAGAAATGCATCTACAAAAAATGCTGTTTGTAGAGAAATCTGACCTCTGAACTGTGTTTTCCACTTTGAAGCACATGAATGATGAAAGCTTGAGTCGTGAGTTACAGATTGAAGAAGAGTTCCAAATGAAAATCTTCAGGGTTGAAGAAGAAAGTAAGCTCAAAATGAAGGAGAACTTTTAAATCCTTCCTTTTCAAGTTTCCATTTTGAGCAAAAGAGGAACTCTTTCAAAATAAACAGTGCTACAAATATGCACTGAAGAGTTTAGTCTCTAAGCAACAGTTACTTGAAAAGGAGGAATGAAGGAGACTTGAGATGTTCAGGAAGCTGAGCCTCAAATTGAAGGAGATCCTAGTTGCTGATATAGAATATGAATCTAGTTCATCTGAGATCTTGCTGTCTTAAGAAGAATCTACCATTTTATTAGTACGTTGAAGTTTGAAACAATGGCGGCTGAACACACAGATGAGACTTACCGGTGCTGATGAACATTTTGAAGGAGACTTGAGATGAATATGAAGAAGTAAATACATAAAAAATGCTGTTTGTAGAGAAATCTGACCTCTGAACTGTGTTTTGCACTTTGACGCACAAGATTGATGAAAGCTTGAGTCACGAGTTACTGATTGAAGTAGGGTTCCAAATAAAAATCTTCAGGGTTGAAGGAGAAAGTAAGCTCAAAATGAAGGAGAACTTTTAAATCCTTCCTTTTCAAGTTTCCATTTTGAGCCAAAGAGGAACTCTTTCAAAATAAACAGTGCTACAAATATGCACTGAACAGTTTAGTCTCCAAGCAACAGTTACTTGAAAAGGAGGAATGAAGGAGACTTGAGATGTTCAGGAAGCTGAGCCTCAAATTGAAGGAAATCCTAGTTGCTGATATAGAATATGAATCTAGTTCATCTGAGATCTTGCTGTCTGAAAAAGAATCTACCATTTGAATGGTACGTTGAAGTTTGAAACAATGGCGGCTGAACACACAGATGAGATTTACCGGTGCTGATGAACATTTTGAAGGAGACTTCAGATGAATATGAAGAAGTAAATCCATAAAAAATGCTGTTTGTAGAGAAATCTGACCTCTGAACTGTGTTTTGCACTGTGACGCACAAGATTGATGAAAGCTTGAGTCATGAGTTACAGATTGAAGTAGAGTTCCAAATGAAAATCTTCAGGGTTGAAGGAGAAAGTAAGCTCAAAATGAAGGAGAACTTTTAAATCCTTCCTTTTCAAGTTTCCATTTTGAGCAAAAGAGGCACTCTTTCAAAATAAACAGTGCTACAAATATGCACTGAAGAGTTTAGTCTCCAAGCAACAGTTGAAAAGGAGGAATGAAGGAGACTTGAGATGTTCAGGAAGATGAGCCTCAAATTGAAGGAGATCCTTTGCTGATATAGAATATGAATATAGTTCATCTGAGATCTTGCTGTCTTAAGAAAAAGTACCATTTTATTAGTACGTTGAAGTTTGAAACAATGGAGGCTCAACGCACAAATGAGACTTACCGGTGCTGATGAACATTTTGAAGGAGACTTCAGATGGTTATGAAGAAATGCATCCACCAAAAATGCTGTTTGTAGAGAAATCTGACCTCTGAACTGTGTTTTGCACTTTGACGCACAAGATTGATGAAAGCTTGAGTCGTGAGTTACAGATTGAAGTAGAGTTCCAAATGAAAATCTTCAGGGTTGAAGGAGAAAGTAAGCTCAAAATGAAGGAGAACTTTTAAATCCTTCCTTTTCAAGTTTCCATTTTGAGCAAAAGAGGAACTCTTTCAAAATAAACAGTGCTACAAATATGCACTGAAGAGTTTAGTCTCCAAGCAACAGTTACTTGAAAAGGAGGAATGAAGGAGACTTGAGATGTTCAGGAAGATGAGCCTCAAATTGAAGGAGATCCTAGTTGCTGACATAGAATATTATTATCTCATCTGAGATCTTGCTGTCTGAAGAAGAGTCTACCATTTTAATGGTACGTTGAAGTTTGAAACAATGGCGGCTGAACACACAGATGAGATTTACCGGTGCTGATGAACATTTTGAAGGAGACTTCAGATGGTTATGTAGAAATGCATCTACAAAAAATGCTGTTTGTAGAGAAATCTGACCTCTGAACTGTGTTTTCCACTTTGAAGCACATGAATGATGACAGCTTGAGTCGTGAGTTACAGATTGAAGAAGAGTTCCAAATGAAAATCTTCAGGGTTGAAGGAGAAAGTAAGCTCAAAATGAAGGAGAACTTTTAAATCCTTCCTTTTCAAGTTTCCATTTTGAGCAAAAGAGGAACTCTTTCAAAATAAACAGTGCTACAAATATGCACTGAAGAGTTTAGTCTCTAAGCAACAGTTACTTGAAAAGGAGGAATGAAGGAGACTTGAGATGTTCAGGAAGCTGAGCCTCAAATTGAAGGAGATCCTAGTTGCTGATATAGAATATGAATCTAGTTCATTTGAGATCTTGCTGTCTTAAGAAGAATCTACCATTTTATTAGTACGTTGAAGTTTGAAACAATGGCGGCTGAACACACAGATGAGACTTACCGGTGCTGATGAACATTTTGAAGGAGACTTGAGATGAATATGAAGAAGTAAATACATAAAAAATGCTGTTTGTAGAGAAATCTGACCTCTGAACTGTGTTTTGCACTTTGACGCACAAGATTGATGAAAGCTTGAGTCACGAGTTACTGATTGAAGTAGGGTTCCAAATGAAAATCTTCAGGGTTGAAGGAGAAAGTAAGCTCAAAATGAAGGAGAACTTTTAAATCCTTCCTTTTCAAGTTTCCATTTTGATCAAAAGAGGAACTCTTTCAAAATAAACAGTGCTACAAATATGCACTGAACAGTTTAGTCTCCAAGCAACAGTTACTTGAAAAGGAGGAATGAAGGAGACTTGAGATGTTCAGGAAGCTGAGCCTCAAATTGAAGGAGATCCTAGTTGCTGATATAGAATATGAATCTAGTTCATCTGAGATCTTGCTGTCTGAAAAAGAATCTACCATTTGAATGGTACGTTGAAGTTTGAAACAATGGCGGCTGAACACACAGATGAGATTTACCGGTGCTGATGAACATTTTGAAGGAGACTTCAGATGAATATGAAGAAGTAAATCCATAAAAAATGCTGTTTGTAGAGAAATCTGACCTCTGAACTGTGTTTTGCACTGTGACGCACAAGATTGATGAAAGCTTGAGTCATGAGTTACAGATTGAAGTAGAGTTCCAAATGAAAATCTTCAGGGTTGAAGGAGAAAGTAAGCTCAAAATGAAGGAGAACTTTTAAATCCTTCCTTTTCAAGTTTCCATTTTGAGCAAAAGAGGCACTCTTTCAAAATAAACAGTGCTACAAATATGCACTGAAGAGTTTAGTCTCCAAGCAACAGTTGAAAAGGAGGAATGAAGGAGACTTGAGATGTTCAGGAAGATGAGCCTCAAATTGAAGGAGATCCTTTGCTGATATAGAATATGAATATAGTTCATCTGAGATCTTGCTGTCTTAAGAAAAAGTACCATTTTATTAGTACGTTGAAGTTTGAAACAATGGCGGCTCAACGCACAAATGAGACTTACCGGTGCTGATGAACATTTTGAAGGAGACTTCAGATGGTTATGAAGAAATGCATCCACCAAAAATGCTGTTTGTAGAGAAATCTGACCTCTGAACTGTGTTTTGCACTTTGACGCACAAGATTGATGAAAGCTTGAGTCGTGAGTTACAGATTGAAGTAGAGTTCCAAATGAAAATCTTCAGGGTTGAAGGAGAAAGTAAGCTCAAAATGAAGGAGAACTTTTAAATCCTTCCTTTTCAAGTTTCCATTTTGAGCAAAAGAGGAACTCTTTCAAAATAAACAGTGCTACAAATATGCACTGAAGAGTTCAGTCTCCAAGCAACAGTTACTTGAAAAGGAGGAATGAAGGAGACTTGAGATGTTCAGGAAGATGAGCCTCAAACTGATGGAGATCCTAGTTGCTGACATAGAATATTATTATCTCATCTGAGATCTTGCTGTCTGAAGAAGAGTCTACCATTTTAATGGTACGTTGAAGTTTGAAACAATGGCGGCTGAACGCACAAATGAGACTTACCGGTGCTGATGAACATTTTGAAGGAGACTTCAGATGAATATGAAGAAGTAAATCCATAAAAAATGCTGTTTGTAGAGAAATCTGACCTCTGAACTGTGTTTTGCACTTTGACGCACAAGATTGATGAAAGCTTGAGTCGTGAGTTACAGATTGAAGTAGAGTTCCAAATGAAAATCTTCAGGGTTGAAGGAGAAAGTAAGCTCAAAATGAAGGAGAACTTTTAAATCCTTCCTTTTCAAGTTTCCATTTTGAGCAAAAGAGGAACTCTTTCAAAATAAACAGTTCTACAAATATGCACTGAAGAGTTTAGTCTCTAAGCAACAGTTACTTGAAAAGGAGGAATGAAGGAGACTTGAGATGTTCAGGAAGCTGAGCCTCAAATTGAAGGAGATCCTAGTTGCTGATATAGAATATGAATCTAGTTCATCTGAGATCTTGCTGTCTTAAGAAGAATCTACCATTTTATTAGTACGTTGAAGTTTGAAACAATGGCGGCTGAACACACAAATGAGACTTACCGGTGCTGATGAACATTTTGAAGGAGACTTCAGATGAATATGAAGAAGTAAATCCATAAAAAATGCTGTTTGTAGAGAAATCTGACCTCTGAACTGTGTTTTGCACTGTGACACACAAGATTGATGAAAGCTTGAGTCGTGAGTTACAGATTGAAGTAGAGTTCCAAATGAAAATCTTCAGGGTTGAAGGAGAAAGTAAGCTCAAAATGAAGGAGAACTTTTAAATCCTTCCTTTTCAAGTTTCCATTTTGAGCAAAAGAGGAACTCTTTCAAAATAAACAGTGCTACAAATATGCACTGAAGAGTTTAGTCTCCAAGCAACAGTTACTTGAAAAGGAGGAATGAAGGAGACTTGAGATGTTCAGCAAGATGAGCCTCAAATTGAAGGAGATCCTTTGCTGATATAGAATATGAATATAGTTCATCTGAGATCTTGCTGTCTTAAGAAAAAGTACCATTTTATTAGTACGTTGAAGTTTGAAACAATGGCGGCTGAACGCACAAATGAGACTTACCGGTGCTGATGAACATTTTGAAGGAGACTTCAGATGATTATGTAGAAATGCATCTACAAAAAATGCTGTTTGTAGAGAAATCTGACCTCTGAACTGTGTTTTGCACTTTGAAGCACAAGAATGATGAAAGCTTGAGACGTGAGTTACCGAAGACTAGTAAGTTGAAGCCAATGATGCAGGCCTATGAGGCCACTGAAAAATGTCGAGCCAGCTTATCCTTGGGAGCAGTTTTTTTTTTTATACTCCAGGACAAAATAGATTGTTATCATCCAAGGAGGGGGTGTCTAGTAGCTTGTCTTGTAGAGAATGCAGATGACTTTCCATTTCTACCAGTAGATGGGAGCTCTTGATGCACAGCTCTGAAGTTCTAACCAGGCACTGACAGATGTTGAGTCAGTTTAGCTTGTGGTGCAGTTTATTGTCTTACTCCAGGACAAAAGACAATGTGCTGATTTGGGAGGGGTGTCAACAAAATATTATTTGATCACCTATTGTTAAGACATAACTTTTTGCCCTTGAAGTGACAGATAATATGTTTTACTGATGAGCCTCAAAATGAAAAAGATCCTAATTGCTGATATAGGATATGATTAATTCATCTTAGATCTTGCTGTCTGAAGAAGAGTCTACCATTTTAATGGTACGTTGAAGTTTGAAACAATGGCGGCTGAACGCACAAATGAGACTTACCGGTGCTGATGAACATTTTGAAGGAGACTTCAGATGAATATGAAGAAGTAAATCCATAAAAAATGCTGTTTGTAGAGAAATCTGACCTCTGAACTGTGTTTTGCACTTTGACGCACAAGATTGATGAAAGCTTGAGTCGTGAGTTACAGATTGAAGTAGAGTTCCAAATGAAAATCTTCAGGGTTGAAGGAGAAAGTAAGCTCAAAATGAAGGAGAACTTTTAAATCCTTCCTTTTCAAGTTTCCATTTTGAGCAAAAGAGGAACTCTTTCAAAATAAACAGTGCTACAAATATGCACTGAAGAGTTTAGTCTCCAAGCAACAGTTACTTGAAAAGGAGGAATGAAGGAGACTTGAGATGTTCAGGAAGCTGAGCTTCAAATTGAAGGAGATCCTAGTTGCTGATATAGAATATGAATCTAGTTCATCTGAGATCTTGCAGTCTTAAGAAGAGTCTACCATTTTATTAGTACGTTGAAGTTTGAAACAATGGCGGCTGAACACACAGATGAGATTTACCGGTGCTGATGAACATTTTGAAGGAGACTTCAGATGAATATGAAGAAGTAAATCCATAAAAAATGCTGTTTGTAGAGAAATCTGACCTCTGAACTGTGTTTTGCACTTTGACGCACAAGATTGATGAATGCTTGAGTCGTGAGTTACAGATTGAAGTAGAGTTCCAAATGAAAATCTTCAGGGTTGAAGGAGAAAGTAAGCTCAAAATGAAGGAGAACTTTTAAATCCTTCCTTTTCAAGTTTCCATTTTGAGCAAAAGAGGAACTCTTTCAAAATAAACAGTTCTACAAATATGCACTGAAGAGTTTAGTCTCTAAGCAACAGTTACTTGAAAAGGAGGAATGAAGGAGACTTGAGATGTTCAGGAAGATGAGCCTCAAATTGAAGGAGATCCTAGTTGCTGACATAGAATATTATTATCTCATCTCAGATCTTGCTGTCTGAAGAAGAGTCTACCATTTTAATGGTACGTTGAAGTTTGAAACAATGGCGGCTGAACACACAGATGAGATTTACCGGTGCTGATGAACATTTTGAAGGAGACTTCAGATGGTTATGTAGAAATGCATCTACAAAAAATGCTGTTTATAGAGAAATCTGACCTCTGAACTGTGTTTTGCACTTTGAAGCACATGAATGATGAAAGCTTGAGTCGTGAGTTACAGATTGAAGAAGAGTTCCAAATGAAAATCTTCAGGGTTGAAGGAGAAAGTAAAGCTCAAAATGAAGGAGAACTTTTAAATCCTTCCTTTTCAAGTTTCCATTTTGAGCAAAAGAGGAACTCTTTCAAAATAAACAGTTCTACAAATATGCACTGAAGAGTTTAGTCTCTAAGCAACAGTTACTTGAAAAGGAGGAATGAAGGAGACTTGAGATGTTCAGGAAGCTGAGCCTCAAATTGAAGGAGATCCTAGTTGCTGATATAGAATATGAATCTAGTTCATCTGAGATCTTGCTGTCTTAAGAAGAATCTACCATTTTATTAGTACGTTGAAGTTTGAAACAATGGCGGCTGAACACACAAATGAGACTTACCGGTGCTGATGAACATTTTGAAGGAGACTTCAGATGAATATGAAGAAGTAAATCCATAAAAAATGCTGTTTGTAGAGAAATCTGACCTCTGAACTGTGTTTTGCACTTTGAAGCACATGAATGATGAAAGCTTGAGTCGTGAGTTACAGATTGAAGAAGAGTTCCAAATGAAAATCTTCAGGGTTGAAGGAGAAAGTAAAGCTCAAAATGAAGGAGAACTTTTAAATCCTTCCTTTTCAAGTTTCCATTTTGAGCAAAAGAGGAACTCTTTCAAAATAAACAGTTCTACAAATATGCACTTAAGAGTTTAGTCTCTAAGCAACAGTTACTTGAAAAGGAGGAATGAAGGAGACTTGAGATGTTCAGGAAGCTGAGCCTCAAATTGAAGGAGATCCTAGTTGCTGATATAGAATATGAATCTAGTTCATCTGAGATCTTGCTGTCTTAAGAAGAATCTACCATTTTATTAGTACGTTGAAGTTTGAAACAATGGCGGCTGAACACACAAATGAGACTTACCGGTGCTGATGAACATTTTGAAGGAGACTTCAGATGAATATGAAGAAGTAAATCCATAAAAAATGCTGTTTGTAGAGAAATCTGACCTCTGAACTGTGTTTTGCACTGTGACACACAAGATTGATGAAAGCTTGAGTCGTGAGTTACAGATTGAAGTAGAGTTCCAAATGAAAATCTTCAGGGTTGAAGGAGAAAGTAAGCTCAAAATGAAGGAGAACTTTTAAATCCTTCCTTTTCAAGTTTCCATTTTGAGCAAAAGAGGAACTCTTTCAAAATAAACAGTGCTACAAATATGCACTGAAGAGTTTAGTCTCCAAGCAACAGTTACTTGAAAAGGAGGAATGAAGGAGACTTGAGATGTTCAGCAAGATGAGCCTCAAATTGAAGGAGATCCTTTGCTGATATAGAATATGAATATAGTTCATCTGAGATCTTGCTGTCTTAAGAAAAAGTACCATTTTATTAGTACGTTGAAGTTTGAAACAATGGCGGCTGAACGCACAAATGAGACTTACCGGTGCTGATGAACATTTTGAAGGAGACTTCAGATGATTATGTAGAAATGCATCTACAAAAAATGCTGTTTGTAGAGAAATCTGACCTCTGAACTGTGTTTTGCACTTTGAAGCACAAGAATGATGAAAGCTTGAGACGTGAGTTACCGAAGACTAGTAAGTTGAAGCCAATGATGCAGGCCTATGAGGCCACTGAAAAATGTCGAGCCAGCTTATCCTTGGGAGCAGTTTTTTTTTTTATACTCCAGGACAAAATAGATTGTTATCATCCAAGGAGGGGGTGTCTAGTAGCTTGTCTTGTAGAGAATGCAGATGACTTTCCATTTCTACCAGTAGATGGGAGCTCTTGATGCACAGCTCTGAAGTTCTAACCAGGCACTGACAGATGTTGAGTCAGTTTAGCTTGTGGTGCAGTTTATTGTCTTACTCCAGGACAAAAGACAATGTGCTGATTTGGGAGGGGTGTCAACAAAATATTATTTGATCACCTATTGTTAAGACATAACTTTTTGCCCTTGAAGTGACAGATAATATGTTTTACTGATGAGCCTCAAAATGAAAAAGATCCTAATTGCTGATATAGGATATGATTAATTCATCTTAGATCTTGCTGTCTGAAGAAGAGTCTACCATTTTAATGGTACGTTGAAGTTTGAAACAATGGCGGCTGAACGCACAAATGAGACTTACCGGTGCTGATGAACATTTTGAAGGAGACTTCAGATGAATATGAAGAAGTAAATCCATAAAAAATGCTGTTTGTAGAGAAATCTGACCTCTGAACTGTGTTTTGCACTTTGACGCACAAGATTGATGAAAGCTTGAGTCGTGAGTTACAGATTGAAGTAGAGTTCCAAATGAAAATCTTCAGGGTTGAAGGAGAAAGTAAGCTCAAAATGAAGGAGAACTTTTAAATCCTTCCTTTTCAAGTTTCCATTTTGAGCAAAAGAGGAACTCTTTCAAAATAAACAGTGCTACAAATATGCACTGAAGAGTTTAGTCTCCAAGCAACAGTTACTTGAAAAGGAGGAATGAAGGAGACTTGAGATGTTCAGGAAGCTGAGCTTCAAATTGAAGGAGATCCTAGTTGCTGATATAGAATATGAATCTAGTTCATCTGAGATCTTGCAGTCTTAAGAAGAGTCTACCATTTTATTAGTACGTTGAAGTTTGAAACAATGGCGGCTGAACACACAGATGAGATTTACCGGTGCTGATGAACATTTTGAAGGAGACTTCAGATGAATATGAAGAAGTAAATCCATAAAAAATGCTGTTTGTAGAGAAATCTGACCTCTGAACTGTGTTTTGCACTTTGACGCACAAGATTGATGAATGCTTGAGTCGTGAGTTACAGATTGAAGTAGAGTTCCAAATGAAAATCTTCAGGGTTGAAGGAGAAAGTAAGCTCAAAATGAAGGAGAACTTTTAAATCCTTCCTTTTCAAGTTTCCATTTTGAGCAAAAGAGGAACTCTTTCAAAATAAACAGTTCTACAAATATGCACTGAAGAGTTTAGTCTCTAAGCAACAGTTACTTGAAAAGGAGGAATGAAGGAGACTTGAGATGTTCAGGAAGATGAGCCTCAAATTGAAGGAGATCCTAGTTGCTGACATAGAATATTATTATCTCATCTCAGATCTTGCTGTCTGAAGAAGAGTCTACCATTTTAATGGTACGTTGAAGTTTGAAACAATGGCGGCTGAACACACAGATGAGATTTACCGGTGCTGATGAACATTTTGAAGGAGACTTCAGATGGTTATGTAGAAATGCATCTACAAAAAATGCTGTTTATAGAGAAATCTGACCTCTGAACTGTGTTTTGCACTTTGAAGCACATGAATGATGAAAGCTTGAGTCGTGAGTTACAGATTGAAGAAGAGTTCCAAATGAAAATCTTCAGGGTTGAAGGAGAAAGTAAAGCTCAAAATGAAGGAGAACTTTTAAATCCTTCCTTTTCAAGTTTCCATTTTGAGCAAAAGAGGAACTCTTTCAAAATAAACAGTTCTACAAATATGCACTGAAGAGTTTAGTCTCTAAGCAACAGTTACTTGAAAAGGAGGAATGAAGGAGACTTGAGATGTTCAGGAAGCTGAGCCTCAAATTGAAGGAGATCCTAGTTGCTGATATAGAATATGAATCTAGTTCATCTGAGATCTTGCTGTCTTAAGAAGAATCTACCATTTTATTAGTACGTTGAAGTTTGAAACAATGGCGGCTGAACACACAAATGAGACTTACCGGTGCTGATGAACATTTTGAAGGAGACTTCAGATGAATATGAAGAAGTAAATCCATAAAAAATGCTGTTTGTAGAGAAATCTGACCTCTGAACTGTGTTTTGCACTGTGACACACAAGATTGATGAAAGCTTGAGTCGTGAGTTACAGATTGAAGTAGAGTTCCAAATGAAAATCTTCAGGGTTGAAGGAGAAAGTAAGCTCAAAATGAAGGAGAACTTTTAAATCCTTCCTTTTCAAGTTTCCATTTTGAGCAAAAGAGGAACTCTTTCAAAATAAACAGTGCTACAAATATGCACTGAAGAGTTTAGTCTCCAAGCAACAGTTACTTGAAAAGGAGGAATGAAGGAGACTTGAGATGTTCAGCAAGATGAGCCTCAAATTGAAGGAGATCCTTTGCTGATATAGAATATGAATATAGTTCATCTGAGATCTTGCTGTCTTAAGAAAAAGTACCATTTTATTAGTACGTTGAAGTTTGAAACAATGGAGGCTGAACGCACAAATGAGACTTACCGGTGCTGATGAACATTTTGAAGGAGACTTCAGATGATTATGTAGAAATGCATCTACAAAAAATGCTGTTTGTAGAGAAATCTGACCTCTGAACTGTGTTTTGCACTTTGAAGCACAAGAATGATGAAAGCTTGAGACGTGAGTTACCGAAGACTAGTAAGTTGAAGCCAATGATGCAGGCCTATGAGGCCACTGAAAAATGTCGAGCCAGCTTATCCTTGGGAGCAGTTTTTTTTTTTATACTCCAGGACAAAATAGATTGTTATCATCCAAGGAGGGGGTGTCTAGTAGCTTGTCTTGTAGAGAATGCAGATGACTTTCCATTTCTACCAGTAGATGGGAGCTCTTGATGCACAGCTCTGAAGTTCTAACCAGGCACTGACAGATGTTGAGTCAGTTTAGCTTGTGGTGCAGTTTATTGTCTTACTCCAGGACAAAAGACAATGTGCTGATTTGGGAGGGGTGTCAACAAAATATTATTTGATCACCTATTGTTAAGACATAACTTTTTGCCCTTGAAGTGACAGATAATATGTTTTACTGATGAGCCTCAAAATGAAAAAGATCCTAATTGCTGATATAGGATATGATTAATTCATCTTAGATCTTGCTGTCTGAAGAAGAGTCTACCATTTTAATGGTACGTTGAAGTTTGAAACAATGGCGGCTGAACGCACAAATGAGACTTACCGGTGCTGATGAACATTTTGAAGGAGACTTCAGATGAATATGAAGAAGTAAATCCATAAAAAATGCTGTTTGTAGAGAAATCTGACCTCTGAACTGTGTTTTGCACTTTGACGCACAAGATTGATGAAAGCTTGAGTCGTGAGTTACAGATTGAAGTAGAGTTCCAAATGAAAATCTTCAGGGTTGAAGGAGAAAGTAAGCTCAAAATGAAGGAGAACTTTTAAATCCTTCCTTTTCAAGTTTCCATTTTGAGCAAAAGAGGAACTCTTTCAAAATAAACAGTGCTACAAATATGCACTGAAGAGTTTAGTCTCCAAGCAACAGTTACTTGAAAAGGAGGAATGAAGGAGACTTGAGATGTTCAGGAAGCTGAGCTTCAAATTGAAGGAGATCCTAGTTGCTGATATAGAATATGAATCTAGTTCATCTGAGATCTTGCAGTCTTAAGAAGAGTCTACCATTTTATTAGTACGTTGAAGTTTGAAACAATGGCGGCTGAACACACAGATGAGATTTACCGGTGCTGATGAACATTTTGAAGGAGACTTCAGATGAATATGAAGAAGTAAATCCATAAAAAATGCTGTTTGTAGAGAAATCTGACCTCTGAACTGTGTTTTGCACTTTGACGCACAAGATTGATGAATGCTTGAGTCGTGAGTTACAGATTGAAGTAGAGTTCCAAATGAAAATCTTCAGGGTTGAAGGAGAAAGTAAGCTCAAAATGAAGGAGAACTTTTAAATCCTTCCTTTTCAAGTTTCCATTTTGAGCAAAAGAGGAACTCTTTCAAAATAAACAGTTCTACAAATATGCACTGAAGAGTTTAGTCTCTAAGCAACAGTTACTTGAAAAGGAGGAATGAAGGAGACTTGAGATGTTCAGGAAGATGAGCCTCAAATTGAAGGAGATCCTAGTTGCTGACATAGAATATTATTATCTCATCTCAGATCTTGCTGTCTGAAGAAGAGTCTACCATTTTAATGGTACGTTGAAGTTTGAAACAATGGCGGCTGAACACACAGATGAGATTTACCGGTGCTGATGAACATTTTGAAGGAGACTTCAGATGGTTATGTAGAAATGCATTTAAAAAAAATGCTGTTTATAGAGAAATCTGACCTCTGAACTGTGTTTTGCACTTTGAAGCACATGAATGATGAAAGCTTGAGTCGTGAGTTACAGATTGAAGAAGAGTTCCAAATGAAAATCTTCAGGGTTGAAGGAGAAAGTAAAGCTCAAAATGAAGGAGAACTTTTAAATCCTTCCTTTTCAAGTTTCCATTTTGAGCAAAAGAGGAACTCTTTCAAAATAAACAGTGCTACAAATATGCACTGAAGAGTTTAGTCTCCAAGCAACAGTTACTTGAAAAGGAGGAATGAAGGAGACTTGAGATGTTCAGGAAGCTGAGCTTCAAATTGAAGGAGATCCTAGTTGCTGATATAGAATATGAATCTAGTTCATCTGAGATCTTGCAGTCTTAAGAAGAGTCTACCATTTTATTAGTACGTTGAAGTTTGAAACAATGGCGGCTGAACACACAGATGAGATTTACCGGTGCTGATGAACATTTTGAAGGAGACTTCAGATGAATATGAAGAAGTAAATCCATAAAAAATGCTGTTTGTAGAAATCTGACCTCTGAACTGTGTTTTGCACTTTGACGCACAAGATTGATGAATGCTTGAGTCGTGAGTTACAGATTGAAGTAGAGTTCCAAATGAAAATCTTCAGGGTTGAAGGAGAAAGTAAGCTCAAAATGAAGGAGAACTTTTAAATCCTTCCTTTTCAAGTTTCCATTTTGAGCAAAAGAGGAACTCTTTCAAAATAAACAGTGCTACAAATATGCACTGAAGAGTTTAGTCTCCAAGCAACAGTTACTTGAAAAGGAGGAATGAAGGAGACTTGAGATGTTCAGGAAGATGAGCCTCAAATTGAAGGAGATCCTAGTTGCTGACATAGAATATTATTATCTCATCTCAGATCTTGCTGTCTGAAGAAGAGTCTACCATTTTAATGGTACGTTGAAGTTTGAAACAATGGCGGCTGAACACACAGATGAGATTTACCGGTGCTGATGAACATTTTGAAGGAGACTTCAGATGGTTATGTAGAAATGCATCTACAAAAAATGCTGTTTATAGAGAAATCTGACCTCTGAACTGTGTTTTGCACTTTGAAGCACATGAATGATGAAAGCTTGAGTCGTGAGTTACAGATTGAAGAAGAGTTCCAAATGAAAATCTTCAGGGTTGAAGGAGAAAGTAAAGCTCAAAATGAAGGAGAACTTTTAAATCCTTCCTTTTCAAGTTTCCATTTTGAGCAAAAGAGGAACTCTTTCAAAATAAACAGTTCTACAAATATGCACTGAAGAGTTTAGTCTCCAAGCAACAGTTACTTGAAAAGGAGGAATGAAGGAGACTTGAGATGTTCAGGAAGCTGAGCCTCAAATTGAAGGAGATCCTAGTTGCTGATATAGAATATGAATCTAGTTCATCTGAGATCTTGCTGTCTTAAGAAGAATCTACCATTTTATTAGTACGTTGAAGTTTGAAACAATGGCGGCTGAACACACAAATGAGACTTACCGGTGCTGATGAACATTTTGAAGGAGACTTCAGATGAATATGAAGAAGTAAATCCATAAAAAATGCTGTTTGTAGAGAAATCTGACCTCTGAACTGTGTTTTGCACTGTGACACACAAGATTGATGAAAGCTTGAGTCGTGAGTTACAGATTGAAGTAGAGTTCCAAATGAAAATCTTCAGGGTTGAAGGAGAAAGTAAGCTCAAAATGAAGGAGAACTTTTAAATCCTTCCTTTTCAAGTTTCCATTTTGAGCAAAAGAGGAACTCTTTCAAAATAAACAGTGCTACAAATATGCACTGAAGAGTTTAGTCTCCAAGCAACAGTTACTTGAAAAGGAGGAATGAAGGAGACTTGAGATGTTCAGCAAGATGAGCCTCAAATTGAAGGAGATCCTTTGCTGATATAGAATATGAATATAGTTCATCTGAGATCTTGCTGTCTTAAGAAAAAGTACCATTTTATTAGTACGTTGAAGTTTGAAACAATGGCGGCTGAACGCACAAATGAGACTTACCGGTGCTGATGAACATTTTGAAGGAGACTTCAGATGATTATGTAGAAATGCATCTACAAAAAATGCTGTTTGTAGAGAAATCTGACCTCTGAACTGTGTTTTGCACTTTGAAGCACAAGAATGATGAAAGCTTGAGACGTGAGTTACCGAAGACTAGTAAGTTGAAGCCAATGATGCAGGCCTATGAGGCCACTGAAAAATGTCGAGCCAGCTTATCCTTGGGAGCAGTTTTTTTTTTTATACTCCAGGACAAAATAGATTGTTATCATCCAAGGAGGGGGTGTCTAGTAGCTTGTCTTGTAGAGAATGCAGATGACTTTCCATTTCTACCAGTAGATGGGAGCTCTTGATGCACAGCTCTGAAGTTCTAACCAGGCACTGACAGATGTTGAGTCAGTTTAGCTTGTGGTGCAGTTTATTGTCTTACTCCAGGACAAAAGACAATGTGCTGATTTGGGAGGGGTGTCAACAAAATATTATTTGATCACCTATTGTTAAGACATAACTTTTTGCCCTTGAAGTGACAGATAATATGTTTTACTGATGAGCCTCAAAATGAAAAAGATCCTAATTGCTGATATAGGATATGATTAATTCATCTTAGATCTTGCTGTCTGAAGAAGAGTCTACCATTTTAATGGTACGTTGAAGTTTGAAACAATGGCGGCTGAACGCACAAATGAGACTTACCGGTGCTGATGAACATTTTGAAGGAGACTTCAGATGAATATGAAGAAGTAAATCCATAAAAAATGCTGTTTGTAGAGAAATCTGACCTCTGAACTGTGTTTTGCACTTTGACGCACAAGATTGATGAAAGCTTGAGTCGTGAGTTACAGATTGAAGTAGAGTTCCAAATGAAAATCTTCAGGGTTGAAGGAGAAAGTAAGCTCAAAATGAAGGAGAACTTTTAAATCCTTCCTTTTCAAGTTTCCATTTTGAGCAAAAGAGGAACTCTTTCAAAATAAACAGTGCTACAAATATGCACTGAAGAGTTTAGTCTCCAAGCAACAGTTACTTGAAAAGGAGGAATGAAGGAGACTTGAGATGTTCAGGAAGCTGAGCTTCAAATTGAAGGAGATCCTAGTTGCTGATATAGAATATGAATCTAGTTCATCTGAGATCTTGCAGTCTTAAGAAGAGTCTACCATTTTATTAGTACGTTGAAGTTTGAAACAATGGCGGCTGAACACACAGATGAGATTTACCGGTGCTGATGAACATTTTGAAGGAGACTTCAGATGAATATGAAGAAGTAAATCCATAAAAAATGCTGTTTGTAGAGAAATCTGACCTCTGAACTGTGTTTTGCACTTTGACGCACAAGATTGATGAATGCTTGAGTCGTGAGTTACAGATTGAAGTAGAGTTCCAAATGAAAATCTTCAGGGTTGAAGGAGAAAGTAAGCTCAAAATGAAGGAGAACTTTTAAATCCTTCCTTTTCAAGTTTCCATTTTGAGCAAAAGAGGAACTCTTTCAAAATAAACAGTTCTACAAATATGCACTGAAGAGTTTAGTCTCTAAGCAACAGTTACTTGAAAAGGAGGAATGAAGGAGACTTGAGATGTTCAGGATGATGAGCCTCAAATTGAAGGAGATCCTAGTTGCTGACATAGAATATTATTATCTCATCTCAGATCTTGCTGTCTGAAGAAGAGTCTACCATTTTAATGGTACGTTGAAGTTTGAAACAATGGCGGCTGAACACACAGATGAGATTTACCGGTGCTGATGAACATTTTGAAGGAGACTTCAGATGGTTATGTAGAAATGCATCTACAAAAAATGCTGTTTATAGAGAAATCTGACCTCTGAACTGTGTTTTGCACTTTGAAGCACATGAATGATGAAAGCTTGAGTCGTGAGTTACAGATTGAAGAAGAGTTCCAAATGAAAATCTTCAGGGTTGAAGGAGAAAGTAAGCTCAAAATGAAGGAGAACTTTTAAATCCTTCCTTTTCAAGTTTCCATTTTGAGCAAAAGAGGAACTCTTTCAAAATAAACAGTGCTACAAATATGCACTGAAGAGTTTAGTCTCCAAGCAACAGTTACTTGAAAAGGAGGAATGAAGGAGACTTGAGATGTTCAGGAAGCTGAGCTTCAAATTGAAGGAGATCCTAGTTGCTGATATAGAATATGAATCTAGTTCATCTGAGATCTTGCAGTCTTAAGAAGAGTCTACCATTTTATTAGTACGTTGAAGTTTGAAACAATGGCGGCTGAACACACAGATGAGATTTACCGGTGCTGATGAACATTTTGAAGGAGACTTCAGATGAATATGAAGAAGTAAATCCATAAAAAATGCTGTTTGTAGAGAAATCTGACCTCTGAACTGTGTTTTGCACTTTGACGCACAAGATTGATGAATGCTTGAGTCGTGAGTTACAGATTGAAGTAGAGTTCCAAATGAAAATCTTCAGGGTTGAAGGAGAAAGTAAGCTCAAAATGAAGGAGAACTTTTAAATCCTTCCTTTTCAAGTTTCCATTTTGAGCAAAAGAGGAACTCTTTCAAAATAAACAGTTCTACAAATATGCACTGAAGAGTTTAGTCTCTAAGCAACAGTTACTTGAAAAGGAGGAATGAAGGAGACTTGAGATGTTCAGGAAGATGAGCCTCAAATTGAAGGAGATCCTAGTTGCTGACATAGAATATTATTATCTCATCTCAGATCTTGCTGTCTGAAGAAGAGTCTACCATTTTAATGGTACGTTGAAGTTTGAAACAATGGCGGCTGAACACACAGATGAGATTTACCGGTGCTGATGAACATTTTGAAGGAGACTTCAGATGGTTATGTAGAAATGCATCTACAAAAAATGCTGTTTATAGAGAAATCTGACCTCTGAACTGTGTTTTGCACTTTGAAGCACATGAATGATGAAAGCTTGAGTCGTGAGTTACAGATTGAAGAAGAGTTCCAAATGAAAATCTTCAGGGTTGAAGGAGAAAGTAAAGCTCAAAGTGAAATCCTTCCTTTTCAAGTTTCCATTTTGAGCAAAAGAGGAACTCTTTCAAAATAAACAGTTCTACAAATATGCACTGAAGAGTTTAGTCTCTAAGCAACAGTTACTTGAAAAGGAGGAATGAAGGAGACTTGAGATGTTCAGGAAGCTGAGCCTCAAATTGAAGGAGATCCTAGTTGCTGATATAGAATATGAATCTAGTTCATCTGAGATCTTGCTGTCTTAAGAAGAATCTACCATTTTATTAGTACGTTGAAGTTTGAAACAATGGCGGCTGAACACACAAATGAGACTTACCGGTGCTGATGAACATTTTGAAGGAGACTTCAGATGAATATGAAGAAGTAAATCCATAAAAAATGCTGTTTGTAGAGAAATCTGACCTCTGAACTGTGTTTTGCACTGTGACACACAAGATTGATGAAAGCTTGAGTCGTGAGTTACAGATTGAAGTAGAGTTCCAAATGAAAATCTTCAGGGTTGAAGGAGAAAGTAAGCTCAAAATGAAGGAGAACTTTTAAATCCTTCCTTTTCAAGTTTCCATTTTGAGCAAAAGAGGAACTCTTTCAAAATAAACAGTGCTACAAATATGCACTGAAGAGTTTAGTCTCCAAGCAACAGTTACTTGAAAAGGAGGAATGAAGGAGACTTGAGATGTTCAGCAAGATGAGCCTCAAATTGAAGGAGATCCTTTGCTGATATAGAATATGAATATAGTTCATCTGAGATCTTGCTGTCTTAAGAAAAAGTACCATTTTATTAGTACGTTGAAGTTTGAAACAATGGCGGCTGAACGCACAAATGAGACTTACCGGTGCTGATGAACATTTTGAAGGAGACTTCAGATGATTATGTAGAAATGCATCTACAAAAAATGCTGTTTGTAGAGAAATCTGACCTCTGAACTGTGTTTTGCACTTTGAGGCACAAGAATGATGAAAGCTTGAGACGTGAGTTACCGAAGACTAGTAAGTTGAAGCCAATGATGCAGGCCTATGAGGCCACTGAAAAATGTCGAGCCAGCTTATCCTTGGGAGCAGTTTTTTTTTTTATACTCCAGGACAAAATAGATTGTTATCATCCAAGGAGGGGGTGTCTAGTAGCTTGTCTTGTAGAGAATGCAGATGACTTTCCATTTCTACCAGTAGATGGGAGCTCTTGATGCACAGCTCTGAAGTTCTAACCAGGCACTGACAGATGTTGAGTCAGTTTAGCTTGTGGTGCAGTTTATTGTCTTACTCCAGGACAAAAGACAATGTGCTGATTTGGGAGGGGTGTCAACAAAATATTATTTGATCACCTATTGTTAAGACATAACTTTTTGCCCTTGAAGTGACAGATAATATGTTTTACTGATGAGCCTCAAAATGAAAAAGATCCTAATTGCTGATATAGGATATGATTAATTCATCTTAGATCTTGCTGTCTGAAGAAGAGTCTACCATTTTAATGGTACGTTGAAGTTTGAAACAATGGCGGCTGAACGCACAAATGAGACTTACCGGTGCTGATGAACATTTTGAAGGAGACTTCAGATGAATATGAAGAAGTAAATCCATAAAAAATGCTGTTTGTAGAGAAATCTGACCTCTGAACTGTGTTTTGCACTTTGACGCACAAGATTGATGAAAGCTTGAGTCGTGAGTTACAGATTGAAGTAGAGTTCCAAATGAAAATCTTCAGGGTTGAAGGAGAAAGTAAGCTCAAAATGAAGGAGAACTTTTAAATCCTTCCTTTTCAAGTTTCCATTTTGAGCAAAAGAGGAACTCTTTCAAAATAAACAGTGCTACAAATATGCACTGAAGAGTTTAGTCTCCAAGCAACAGTTACTTGAAAAGGAGGAATGAAGGAGACTTGAGATGTTCAGGAAGCTGAGCTTCAAATTGAAGGAGATCCTAGTTGCTGATATAGAATATGAATCTAGTTCATCTGAGATCTTGCAGTCTTAAGAAGAGTCTACCATTTTATTAGTACGTTGAAGTTTGAAACAATGGCGGCTGAACACACAGATGAGATTTACCGGTGCTGATGAACATTTTGAAGGAGACTTCAGATGAATATGAAGAAGTAAATCCATAAAAAATGCTGTTTGTAGAGAAATCTGACCTCTGAACTGTGTTTTGCACTTTGACGCACAAGATTGATGAATGCTTGAGTCGTGAGTTACAGATTGAAGTAGAGTTCCAAATGAAAATCTTCAGGGTTGAAGGAGAAAGTAAGCTCAAAATGAAGGAGAACTTTTAAATCCTTCCTTTTCAAGTTTCCATTTTGAGCAAAAGAGGAACTCTTTCAAAATAAACAGTTCTACAAATATGCACTGAAGAGTTTAGTCTCTAAGCAACAGTTACTTGAAAAGGAGGAATGAAGGAGACTTGAGATGTTCAGGAAGATGAGCCTCAAATTGAAGGAGATCCTAGTTGCTGACATAGAATATTATTATCTCATCTCAGATCTTGCTGTCTGAAGAAGAGTCTACCATTTTAATGGTACGTTGAAGTTTGAAACAATGGCGGCTGAACACACAGATGAGATTTACCGGTGCTGATGAACATTTTGAAGGAGACTTCAGATGGTTATGTAGAAATGCATTTACAAAAAATGCTGTTTATAGAGAAATCTGACCTCTGAACTGTGTTTTGCACTTTGAAGCACATGAATGATGAAAGCTTGAGTCGTGAGTTACAGATTGAAGAAGAGTTCCAAATGAAAATCTTCAGGGTTGAAGGAGAAAGTAAAGCTCAAAATGAAGGAGAACTTTTAAATCCTTCCTTTTCAAGTTTCCATTTTGAGCAAAAGAGGAACTCTTTCAAAATAAACAGTGCTACAAATATGCACTGAAGAGTTTAGTCTCCAAGCAACAGTTACTTGAAAAGGAGGAATGAAGGAGACTTGAGATGTTCAGGAAGCTGAGCTTCAAATTGAAGGAGATCCTAGTTGCTGATATAGAATATGAATCTAGTTCATCTGAGATCTTGCAGTCTTAAGAAGAGTCTACCATTTTATTAGTACGTTGAAGTTTGAAACAATGGCGGCTGAACACACAGATGAGATTTACCGGTGCTGATGAACATTTTGAAGGAGACTTCAGATGGTTATGTAGAAATGCATCTACAAAAAATGCTGTTTATAGAGAAATCTGACCTCTGAACTGTGTTTTGCACTTTGAAGCACATGAATGATGAAAGCTTGAGTCGTGAGTTACAGATTGAAGAAGAGTTCCAAATGAAAATCTTCAGGGTTGAAGGAGAAAGTAAAGCTCAAAATGAAGGAGAACTTTTAAATCCTTCCTTTTCAAGTTTCCATTTTGAGCAAAAGAGGAACTCTTTCAAAATAAACAGTTCTACAAATATGCACTGAAGAGTTTAGTCTCCAAGCAACAGTTACTTGAAAAGGAGGAATGAAGGAGACTTGAGATGTTCAGGAAGCTGAGCCTCAAATTGAAGGAGATCCTAGTTGCTGATATAGAATATGAATCTAGTTCATCTGAGATCTTGCTGTCTTAAGAAGAATCTACCATTTTATTAGTACGTTGAAGTTTGAAACAATGGCGGCTGAACACACAAATGAGACTTACCGGTGCTGATGAACATTTTGAAGGAGACTTCAGATGAATATGAAGAAGTAAATCCATAAAAAATGCTGTTTGTAGAGAAATCTGACCTCTGAACTGTGTTTTGCACTGTGACACACAAGATTGATGAAAGCTTGAGTCGTGAGTTACAGATTGAAGTAGAGTTCCAAATGAAAATCTTCAGGGTTGAAGGAGAAAGTAAGCTCAAAATGAAGGAGAACTTTTAAATCCTTCCTTTTCAAGTTTCCATTTTGAGCAAAAGAGGAACTCTTTCAAAATAAACAGTGCTACAAATATGCACTGAAGAGTTTAGTCTCCAAGCAACAGTTACTTGAAAAGGAGGAATGAAGGAGACTTGAGATGTTCAGCAAGATGAGCCTCAAATTGAAGGAGATCCTTTGCTGATATAGAATATGAATATAGTTCATCTGAGATCTTGCTGTCTTAAGAAAAAGTACCATTTTATTAGTACGTTGAAGTTTGAAACAATGGTGGCTGAACGCACAAATGAGACTTACCGGTGCTGATGAACATTTTGAAGGAGACTTCAGATGATTATGTAGAAATGCATCTACAAAAAATTCTGTTTGTAGAGAAATCTGACCTCTGAACTGTGTTTTGCACTTTGAAGCACAAGAATGATGAAAGCTTGAGACGTGAGTTACCGAAGACTAGTAAGTTGAAGCCAATGATGCAGGCCTATGAGGCCACTGAAAAATGTCGAGCCAGCTTATCCTTGGGAGCAGTTTTTTTTTTTATACTCCAGGACAAAATAGATTGTTATCATCCAAGGAGGGGGTGTCTAGTAGCTTGTCTTGTAGAGAATGCAGATGACTTTCCATTTCTACCAGTAGATGGGAGCTCTTGATGCACAGCTCTGAAGTTCTAACCAGGCACTGACAGATGTTGAGTCAGTTTAGCTTGTGGTGCAGTTTATTGTCTTACTCCAGGACAAAAGACAATGTGCTGATTTGGGAGGGGTGTCAACAAAATATTATTTGATCACCTATTGTTAAGACATAACTTTTTGCCCTTGAAGTGACAGATAATATGTTTTACTGATGAGCCTCAAAATGAAAAAGATCCTAATTGCTGATATAGGATATGATTAATTCATCTTAGATCTTGCTGTCTGAAGAAGAGTCTACCATTTTAATGGTACGTTGAAGTTTGAAACAATGGCGGCTGAACGCACAAATGAGACTTACCGGTGCTGATGAACATTTTGAAAGAGACTTCAGATGAATATGAAGAAGTAAATCCATAAAAAATGCTGTTTGTAGAGAAATCTGACCTCTGAACTGTGTTTTGCACTTTGACGCACAAGATTGATGAAAGCTTGAGTCGTGAGTTACAGATTGAAGTAGAGTTCCAAATGAAAATCTTCAGGGTTGAAGGAGAAAGTAAGCTCAAAATGAAGGAGAACTTTTAAATCCTTCCTTTTCAAGTTTCCATTTTGAGCAAAAGAGGAACTCTTTCAAAATAAAAAGTGCTACAAATATGCACTGAAGAGTTTAGTCTCCAAGCAACAGTTACTTGAAAAGGAGGAATGAAGGAGACTTGAGATGTTCAGGAAGCTGAGCCTCAAATTGAAGGAGATCCTAGTTGCTGATATAGAATATGAATCTAGTTCATCTGATATCTTGCAGTCTTAAGAAGAGTCTACCATTTTATTAGTACGTTGAAGTTTGAAACAATGGCGGCTGAACACACAGATGAGATTTACCGGTGCTGATGAACATTTTGAAGGAGACTTCAGATGAATATGAAGAAGTAAATCCATAAAAAATGCTGTTTGTAGAGAAATCTGACCTCTGAACTGTGTTTTGCACTTTGACGCACAAGATTGATGAATGCTTGAGTCGTGAGTTACAGATTGAAGTAGAGTTCCAAATGAAAATCTTCAGGGTTGAAGGAGAAAGTAAGCTCAAAATGAAGGAGAACTTTTAAATCCTTCCTTTTCAAGTTTCCATTTTGAGCAAAAGAGGAACTCTTTCAAAACAAACAGTGCTACAAATATGCACTGAAGAGTTTAGTCTCCAAGCAACAGTTACTTGAAAAGGAGGAATGAAGGAGACTTGAGATGTTCAGGAAGATGAGCCTCAAATTGAAGGAGATCCTAGTTGCTGACATAGAATATTATTATCTCATCTCAGATCTTGCTGTCTGAAGAAGAGTCTACCATTTTAATGGTACGTTGAAGTTTGAAACAATGGCGGCTGAACACACAGATGAGATTTACCGGTGCTGATGAACATTTAGAAGGAGACTTCAGATGGTTATGTAGAAATGCATCTAAAAAAAATGCTGTTTGTAGAGAAATCTGACCTCTGAACTGTGTTTTCCACTTTGAAGCACATGAATGATGAAAGCTTGAGTCGTGAGTTACAGATTGAAGTAGAGTTCCAAATAAAAATCTTCAGGGTTGAAGGAGAAAGTAAGCTCAAAATGAAGGAGAACTTTTAAATCCTTCCTTTTCAAGTTTCCATTTTGAGCAAAAGAGGAACTCTTTCAAAATAAACAGTGCTACAAATATGCACTGAAGAGTTTAGTCTCCAAGCAACAGTTACTTGAAAAGGAGGAATGAAGGAGACTTGAGATGTTCAGGAAGCTGAGCCTCAAATTGAAGGAGATCCTAGTTGCTGATATAGAATATGAATCTAGTTCATCTGAGATCTTGCTGTCTGAAGAAGAGTCTACCATTTTAATGGTACGTTGAAGATTGAAACAATGGCGGCTGAACGCACAAATGAGACTTACCGGTGCTGATGAACATTTTGAAGGAGACTTCAGATGAATATGAAGAAGTAAATCCATAAAAAATGCTGTTTGTAGAGAAATCTGACCTCTGAACTGTGTTTTGCACTTTGACGCACAAGATTGATGAAAGCTTGAGTCGTGAGTTACAGATTGAAGTAGAGTTCCAAGTGAAAATCTTCAGGGTTGAAGGAGAAAGTAAGCTCAAAATGAAGGAGAACTTTTAAATCCTTCCTTTTCAAGTTTCCATTTTGAGCAAAAGAGGAACTCTTTCAAAATAAACAGTGCTACAAATATGCACTGAAGAGTTTAGTCTCCAAGCAACAGTTACTTGAAAAGGAGGAATGAAGGAGACTTGAGATGTTCAGGAAGCTGAGCCTCAAATTGAAGGAGATCCTAGTTGCTGATATAGAATATGAATCTAGTTCATCTGAGATCTTGCAGTCTTAAGAAGAGTCTACCATTTTATTAGTACGTTGAAGTTTGAAACAATGGCGGCTGAACACACAGATGAGATTTACCTGTGCTGATGAACATTTTGAAGGAGACTTCAGATGAATATGAAGAAGTAAATCCATAAAAAATGCTGTTTGTAGAGAAATCTGACCTCTGAACTGTGTTTTGCACTTTGAAGCACAAGAATGATGAAAGCTTGAGTCGTGAGTTACTGATGAAGTAGAGTTCCAAATGAAAATCTTCAGGGTTGAAGGAGAAAGTAAGCTGAAAATGAAGGAGAACTTTTAAATCCTTCCTTTTCAAGTTTCCATTTTGAGCAAAAGAGGAACTCTTTCAAAATAAACAGTGCTACAAATATGCACTGAAGAGTTTAGTCTCCAAGCAACAGTTACTTGAAAAGGAGGAATGAAGGAGACTTGAGATGTTCAGGAAGATGAGCCTCAAATTGAAGGAGATCCTTTGCTGATATAGAATATGAATATAGTTCATCTGAGATCTTGCTGTCTTAAGAAGAGTCTACCATTTTAATGGTACGTTGAAGTTTGAAACAATGGCGGCTGAACACACAGATGAGACTTACCGGTGCTGATGAACATTTTGAAGGAGACTTCAGATGAATATGAAGAAGTAAATCCATAAAAAATGCTGTTTGTAGAGAAATCTGACCTCTGAACTGTGTTTTGCACTTTGAAGCACAAGAATGATGAAAGCTTGAGTCGTGAGTTACTGATGAAGTAGAGTTCCAAATGAAAATCTTCAGGGTTGAAGGAGAAAGTAAGCTGAAAATGAAGGAGAACTTTTAAATCCTTCCTTTTCAAGTTTCTATTTTGAGCAAAAGAGGAACTCTTTCAAAATAAACAGTGCTGCAAATATGCACTGAAGAGTTTAGTCTCTAAGCAACAGTTACTTGAAAAGGAGGAATGAAGGAGACTTGAGATGTTCAGGAAGCTGAGCCTCAAATTGAAGGAGATCCTAGTTGCTGATATAGAATATGAATCTAGTTCATCTGAGATCTTGCTGTCTGAAGAAGAGTCTACCATTTTAATGGTACGTTGAAGTTTGAAACAATGGCGGCTGAACACACAGATGAGATTTACCGGTGCTGATGAACATTTTGAAGGAGACTTCAGATGGTTATGTAGAAATGCATCTACAAAAAATGCTGTTTATAGAGAAATCTGACCTCTGAACTGTGTTTTGCACTTTGAAGCACATGAATGATGAAAGCTTGAGTCGTGAGTTACAGATTGAAGAAGAGTTCCAAATGAAAATCTTCAGGGTTGAAGGAGAAAGTAAAGCTCAAAATGAAGGAGAACTTTTAAATCCTTCCTTTTCAAGTTTCCATTTTGAGCAAAAGAGGAACTCTTTCAAAATAAACAGTTCTACAAATATGCACTGAAGAGTTTAGTCTCTAAGCAACAGTTACTTGAAAAGGAGGAATGAAGGAGACTTGAGATGTTCAGGAAGCTGAGCCTCAAATTGAAGGAGATCCTAGTTGCTGATATAGAATATGAATCTAGTTCATCTGAGATCTTGCTGTCTTAAGAAGAATCTACCATTTTATTAGTACGTTGAAGTTTGAAACAATGGCGGCTGAACACACAAATGAGACTTACCGGTGCTGATGAACATTTTGAAGGAGACTTCAGATGAATATGAAGAAGTAAATCCATAAAAAATGCTGTTTGTAGAGAAATCTGACCTCTGAACTGTGTTTTGCACTGTGACACACAAGATTGATGAAAGCTTGAGTCGTGAGTTACAGATTGAAGTAGAGTTCCAAATGAAAATCTTCAGGGTTGAAGGAGAAAGTAAGCTCAAAATGAAGGAGAACTTTTAAATCCTTCCTTTTCAAGTTTCCATTTTGAGCAAAAGAGGAACTCTTTCAAAATAAACAGTGCTACAAATATGCACTGAAGAGTTTAGTCTCCAAGCAACAGTTACTTGAAAAGGAGGAATGAAGGAGACTTGAGATGTTCAGCAAGATGAGCCTCAAATTGAAGGAGATCCTTTGCTGATATAGAATATGAATATAGTTCATCTGAGATCTTGCTGTCTTAAGAAAAAGTACCATTTTATTAGTACGTTGAAGTTTGAAACAATGGCGGCTGAACGCACAAATGAGACTTACCGGTGCTGATGAACATTTTGAAGGAGACTTCAGATGATTATGTAGAAATGCATCTACAAAAAATGCTGTTTGTAGAGAAATCTGACCTCTGAACTGTGTTTTGCACTTTGAAGCACAAGAATGATGAAAGCTTGAGTCGTGAGTTACTGATGAAGTAGAGTTCCAAATGAAAATCTTCAGGGTTGAAGGAGAAAGTAAGCTGAAAATGAAGGAGAACTTTTAAATCCTTCCTTTTCAAGTTTCCATTTTGAGCAAAAGAGGAACTCTTTCAAAATAAACAGTGCTACAAATATGCACTGAAGAGTTTAGTCTCCAAGCAACAGTTACTTGAAAAGGAGGAATGAAGGAGACTTGAGATGTTCAGGAAGATGAGCCTCAAATTGAAGGAGATCCTTTGCTGATATAGAATATGAATATAGTTCATCTGAGATCTTGCTGTATTAAGAAGAGTCTACCATTTTAATGGTACGTTGAAGTTTGAAACAATGGCGGCTGAACACACAGATGAGACTTACCGGTGCTGATGAACATTTTGAAGGAGACTTCAGATGAATATGAAGAAGTAAATCCATAAAAAATGCTGTTTGTAGAGAAATCTGACCTCTGAACTGTGTTTTGCACTTTGAAGCACAAGAATGATGAAAGCTTGAGTCGTGAGTTACTGATGAAGTAGAGTTCCAAATGAAAATCTTCAGGGTTGAAGGAGAAAGTAAGCTGAAAATGAAGGAGAACTTTTAAATCCTTCCTTTTCAAGTTTCTATTTTGAGCAAAAGAGGAACTCTTTCAAAATAAACAGTGCTGCAAATATGCACTGAAGAGTTTAGTCTCTAAGCAACAGTTACTTGAAAAGGAGGAATGAAGGAGACTTGAGATGTTCAGGAAGCTGAGCCTCAAATTGAAGGAGATCCTAGTTGCTGATATAGAATATGAATCTAGTTCATCTGAGATCTTGCTGTCTGAAGAAGAGTCTACCATTTTAATGGTACGTTGAAGTTTGAAACAATGGCGGCTGAACACACAGATGAGATTTACCGGTGCTGATGAACATTTTGAAGGAGACTTCAGATGGTTATGTAGAAATGCATCTACAAAAAATGCTGTTTATAGAGAAATCTGACCTCTGAACTGTGTTTTGCACTTTGAAGCACATGAATGATGAAAGCTTGAGTCGTGAGTTACAGATTGAAGAAGAGTTCCAAATGAAAATCTTCAGGGTTGAAGGAGAAAGTAAAGCTCAAAATGAAGGAGAACTTTTAAATCCTTCCTTTTCAAGTTTCCATTTTGAGCAAAAGAGGAACTCTTTCAAAATAAACAGTTCTACAAATATGCACTGAAGAGTTTAGTCTATAAGCAACAGTTACTTGAAAAGGAGGAATGAAGGAGACTTGAGATGTTCAGGAAGCTGAGCCTCAAATTGAAGGAGATCCTAGTTGCTGATATAGAATATGAATCTAGTTCATCTGAGATCTTGCTGTCTTAAGAAGAATCTACCATTTTATTAGTACGTTGAAGTTTGAAACAATGGCGGCTGAACACACAAATGAGACTTACCGGTGCTGATGAATATTTTGAAGGAGACTTCAGATGAATATGAAGAAGTAAATCCATAAAAAATGCTGTTTGTAGAGAAATCTGACCTCTGAACTGTGTTTTGCACTGTGACACACAAGATTGATGAAAGCTTGAGTCGTGAGTTACAGATTGAAGTAGAGTTCCAAATGAAAATCTTCAGGGTTGAAGGAGAAAGTAAGCTCAAAATGAAGGAGAACTTTTAAATCCTTCCTTTTCAAGTTTCCATTTTGAGCAAAAGAGGAACTCTTTCAAAATAAACAGTGCTACAAATATGCACTGAAGAGTTTAGTCTCCAAGCAACAGTTACTTGAAAAGGAGGAATGAAGGAGACTTGAGATGTTCAGCAAGATGAGCCTCAAATTGAAGGAGATCCTTTGCTGATATAGAATATGAATATAGTTCATCTGAGATCTTGCTGTCTTAAGAAAAAGTACCATTTTATTAGTACGTTGAAGTTTGAAACAATGGCGGCTGAACGCACAAATGAGACTTACCGGTGCTGATGAACATTTTGAAGGAGACTTCAGATGATTATGTAGAAATGCATCTACAAAAAATGCTGTTTGTAGAGAAATCTGACCTCTGAACTGTGTTTTGCACTTTGAAGCACAAGAATGATGAAAGCTTGAGACGTGAGTTACCGAAGACTAGTAAGTTGAAGCCAATGATGCAGGCCTATGAGGCCACTGAAAAATGTCGAGCCAGCTTATCCTTGGGAGCAGTTTTTTATTTTATACTCCAGGACAAAATAGATTGTTATCATCCAAGGAGGGGGTGTCTAGTAGCTTGTCTTGTAGAGAATGCAGATGACTTTCCATTTCTACCAGTAGATGGGAGCTCTTGATGCACAGCTCTGAAGTTCTAACCAGGCACTGACAGATGTTGAGTCAGTTTAGCTTGTGGTGCAGTTTATTGTCTTACTCCAGGACAAAAGACAATGTGCTGATTAGGGAGGGGTGTCAACAAAATATTATTTGATCACCTATTGTTAAGACATAACTTTTTGCCCTTGAAGTGACAGATAATATGTTTTACTGATGAGCCTCAAAATGAAAAAGATCCTAATTGCTGATATAGGATATGATTAATTCATCTTAGATCTTGCTGTCTGAAGAAGAGTCTACCATTTTAATGGTACGTTGAAGTTTGAAACAATGGCGGCTGAACGCACAAATGAGACTTACCGGTGCTGATGAACATTTTGAAAGAGACTTCAGATGAATATGAAGAAGTAAATCCATAAAAAATGCTGTTTGTAGAGAAATCTGACCTCTGAACTGTGTTTTGCACTTTGACGCACAAGATTGATGAAAGCTTGAGTCGTGAGTTACAGATTGAAGTAGAGTTCCAAATGAAAATCTTCAGGGTTGAAGGAGAAAGTAAGCTCAAAATGAAGGAGAACTTTTAAATCCTTCCTTTTCAAGTTTCCATTTTGAGCAAAAGAGGAACTCTTTCAAAATAAACAGTGCTACAAATATGCACTGAAGAGTTTAGTCTCCAAGCAACAGTTACTTGAAAAGGAGGAATGAAGGAGACTTGATCTGAGATGTTCAGGAAGCTGAGCCTCAAATTGAAGGAGATCCTAGTTGCTGATATAGAATATGAATCTAGTTCATCTGAGATCTTGCAGTCTTAAGAAGAGTCTACCATTTTATTAGTACGTTGAAGTTTGAAACAATGGCGGCTGAACACACAGATGAGATTTACCGGTGCTGATGAACATTTTGAAGGAGACTTCAGATGAATATGAAGAAGTAAATCCATAAAAAATGCTGTTTGTAGAGAAATCTGACCTCTGAACTGTGTTTTGCACTTTGACGCACAAGATTGATGAATGCTTGAGTCGTGAGTTACAGATTGAAGTAGAGTTCCAAATGAAAATCTTCAGGGTTGAAGGAGAAAGTAAGCTCAAAATGAAGGAGAACTTTTAAATCCTTCCTTTTCAAGTTTCCATTTTGAGCAAAAGAGGAACTCTTTCAAAACAAACAGTGCTACAAATATGCACTGAAGAGTTTAGTCTCCAAGCAACAGTTACTTGAAAAGGAGGAATGAAGGAGACTTGAGATGTTCAGGAAGATGAGCCTCAAATTGAAGGAGATCCTAGTTGCTGACATAGAATATTATTATCTCATCTCAGATCTTGCTGTCTGAAGAAGAGTCTACCATTTTAATGGTACGTTGAAGTTTGAAACAATGGCGGCTGAACACACAGATGAGATTTACCGGTGCTGATGAACTTTTGAAGGAGACTTCAGATGGTTATGTAGAAATGCATCTAAAAAAAATGCTGTTTGTAGAGAAATCTGACCTCTGAACTGTGTTTTCCACTTTGAAGCACATGAATGATGAAAGCTTGAGTCGTGAGTTACAGATTGAAGTAGAGTTCCAAATGAAAATCTTCAGGGTTGAAGGAGAAAGTAAGCTCAAAATGAAGGAGAACTTTTAAATCCTTCCTTTTCAAGTTTCCATTTTGAGCAAAAGAGGAACTCTTTCAAAATAAACAGTGCTACAAATATGCACTGAAGAGTTTAGTCTCCAAGCAACAGTTACTTGAAAAGGAGGAATGAAGGAGACTTGAGATGTTCAGGAAGCTGAGCCTCAAATTGAAGGAGATCCTAGTTGCTGATATAGAATATGAATCTAGTTCATCTGAGATCTTGCTGTCTGAAGAAGAGTCTACCATTTTAATGGTACGTTGAAGTTTGAAACAATGGCGGCTGAACGCACAAATGAGACTTACCGGTGCTGATGAACATTTTGAAGGAGACTTCAGATGAATATGAAGAAGTAAATCCATAAAAAATGCTGTTTGTAGAGAAATCTGACCTCTGAACTGTGTTTTGCACTTTGACTCACAAGATTGATGAAAGCTTGAGTCGTGAGTTACAGATTGAAGTAGAGTTCCAAATGAAAATCTTCAGGGTTGAAGGAGAAAGTAAGCTCAAAATGAAGGAGAACTTTTAAATCCTTCCTTTTCAAGTTTCCATTTTGAGCAAAAGAGGAACTCTTTCAAAATAAACAGTGCTACAAATATGCACTGAAGAGTTTAGTCTCCAAGCAACAGTTACTTGAAAAGGAGGAATGAAGGAGACTTGAGATGTTCAGGAAGCTGAGCCTCAAATTGAAGGAGATCCTAGTTGCTGATATAGAATATGAATCTAGTTCATCTGAGATCTTGCAGTCTTAAGAAGAGTCTACCATTTTATTAGTACGTTGAAGTTTGAAACAATGGCGGCTGAACACACAGATGAGATTTACCGGTGCTGATGAACATTTTGAAGGAGACTTCAGATGAATATGAAGAAGTAAATCCATAAAAAATGCTGTTTGTAGAGAAATCTGACCTCTGAACTGTGTTTTGCACTTTGAAGCACAAGAATGATGAAAGCTTGAGTCGTGAGTTACTGATGAAGTAGAGTTCCAAATGAAAATCTTCAGGGTTGAAGGAGAAAGTAAGCTGAAAATGAAGGAGAACTTTTAAATCCTTCCTTTTCAAGTTTCCATTTTGAGCAAAAGAGGAACTCTTTCAAAATAAACAGTGCTACAAATATGCACTGAAGAGTTTAGTCTCCAAGCAACAGTTACTTGAAAAGGAGGAATGAAGGAGACTTGAGATGTTCAGGAAGATGAGCCTCAAATTGAAGGAGATCCTTTGCTGATATAGAATATGAATATAGTTCATCTGAGATCTTGCTGTCTTAAGAAAAAGTACCATTTTATTAGTACGTTGAAGTTTGAAACAATGGCGGCTGAACGCACAAATGAGACTTACCGGTGCTGATGAACATTTTGAAGGAGACTTCAGATGATTATGTAGAAATGCATCTACAAAAAATGCTGTTTGTAGAGAAATCTGACCTCTGAACTGTGTTTTGCACTTTGAAGCACAAGAATGATGAAAGCTTGAGACGTGAGTTACCGAAGACTAGTAAGTTGAAGCCAATGATGCAGGCCTATGAGGCCACTGAAAAATGTCGAGCCAGCTTATCCTTGGGAGCAGTTTTTTATTTTATACTCCAGGACAAAATAGATTGTTATCATCCAAGGAGGGGGTGTCTAGTAGCTTGTCTTGTAGAGAATGCAGATGACTTTCCATTTCTACCAGTAGATGGGAGCTCTTGATGCACAGCTCTGAAGTTCTAACCAGGCACTGACAGATGTTGAGTCAGTTTAGCTTGTGGTGCAGTTTATTGTCTTACTCCAGGACAAAAGACAATGTGCTGATTTGGGAGGGGTGTCAACAAAATATTATTTGATCACCTATTGTTAAGACATAACTTTTTGCCCTTGAAGTGACAGATAATATGTTTTACTGATGAGCCTCAAAATGAAAAAGATCCTAATTGCTGATATAGGATATGATTAATTCATCTTAGATCTTGCTGTCTGAAGAAGAGTCTACCATTTTAATGGTACGTTGAAGTTTGAAACAATGGCGGCTGAACGCACAAATGAGACTTACCGGTGCTGATGAACATTTTGAAAGAGACTTCAGATGAATATGAAGAAGTAAATCCATAAAAAATGCTGTTTGTAGAGAAATCTGACCTCTGAACTGTGTTTTGCACTTTGACGCACAAGATTGATGAAAGCTTGAGTCGTGAGTTACAGATTGAAGTAGAGTTCCAAATGAAAATCTTCAGGGTTGAAGGAGAAAGTAAGCTCAAAATGAAGGAGAACTTTTAAATCCTTCCTTTTCAAGTTTCCATTTTGAGCAAAAGAGGAACTCTTTCAAAATAAACAGTGCTACAAATATGCACTGAAGAGTTTAGTCTCCAAGCAACAGTTACTTGAAAAGGAGGAATGAAGGAGACTTGATCTGAGATGTTCAGGAAGCTGAGCCTCAAATTGAAGGAGATCCTAGTTGCTGATATAGAATATGAATCTAGTTCATCTGAGATCTTGCAGTCTTAAGAAGAGTCTACCATTTTATTAGTACGTTGAAGTTTGAAACAATGGCAGCTGAACACACAGATGAGATTTACCGGTGCTGATGAACATTTTGAAGGAGACTTCAGATGAATATGAAGAAGTAAATCCATAAAAAATGCTGTTTGTAGAGAAATCTGACCTCTGAACTGTGTTTTGCACTTTGACGCACAAGATTGATGAATGCTTGAGTCGTGAGTTACAGATTGAAGTAGAGTTCCAAATGAAAATCTTCAGGGTTGAAGGAGAAAGTAAGCTCAAAATGAAGGAGAACTTTTAAATCCTTCCTTTTCAAGTTTCCATTTTGAGCAAAAGAGGAACTCTTTCAAAACAAACAGTGCTACAAATATGCACTGAAGAGTTTAGTCTCCAAGCAACAGTTACTTGAAAAGGAGGAATGAAGGAGACTTGAGATGTTCAGGAAGATGAGCCTCAAATTGAAGGAGATCCTAGTTGCTGACATAGAATATTATTATCTCATCTCAGATCTTGCTGTCTGAAGAAGAGTCTACCATTTTAATGGTACGTTGAAGTTTGAAACAATGGCGGCTGAACACACAGATGAGATTTACCGGTGCTGATGAACTTTTGAAGGAGACTTCAGATGGTTATGTAGAAATGCATCTAAAAAAAATGCTGTTTGTAGAGAAATCTGACCTCTGAACTGTGTTTTCCACTTTGAAGCACATGAATGATGAAAGCTTGAGTCGTGAGTTACAGATTGAAGTAGAGTTCCAAATGAAAATCTTCAGGGTTGAAGGAGAAAGTAAGCTCAAAATGAAGGAGAACTTTTAAATCCTTCCTTTTCAAGTTTCCATTTTGAGCAAAAGAGGAACTCTTTCAAAATAAACAGTGCTACAAATATGCACTGAAGAGTTTAGTCTCCAAGCAACAGTTACTTGAAAAGGAGGAATGAAGGAGACTTGAGATGTTCAGGAAGCTGAGCCTCAAATTGAAGGAGATCCTAGTTGCTGATATAGAATATGAATCTAGTTCATCTGAGATCTTGCTGTCTGAAGAAGAGTCTACCGTTTTAATGGTACGTTGAAGTTTGAAACAATGGCGGCTGAACGCACAAATGAGACTTACCGGTGCTGATGAACATTTTGAAGGAGACTTCAGATGAATATGAAGAAGTAAATCCATAAAAAATGCTGTTTGTAGAGAAATCTGACCTCTGAACTGTGTTTTGCACTTTGACTCACAAGATTGATGAAAGCTTGAGTCGTGAGTTACAGATTGAAGTAGAGTTCCAAATGAAAATCTTCAGGGTTGAAGGAGAAAGTAAGCTCAAAATGAAGGAGAACTTTTAAATCCTTCCTTTTCAAGTTTCCATTTTGAGCAAAAGAGGAACTCTTTCAAAATAAACAGTGCTACAAATATGCACTGAAGAGTTTAGTCTCCAAGCAACAGTTACTTGAAAAGGAGGAATGAAGGAGACTTGAGATGTTCAGGAAGCTGAGCCTCAAATTGAAGGAGATCCTAGTTGCTGATATAGAATATGAATCTAGTTCATCTGAGATCTTGCAGTCTTAAGAAGAGTCTACCATTTTATTAGTACGTTGAAGTTTGAAACAATGGCGGCTGAACACACAGATGAGATTTACCGGTGCTGATGAACATTTTGAAGGAGACTTCAGATGAATATGAAGAAGTAAATCCATAAAAAATGCTGTTTGTAGAGAAATCTGACCTCTGAACTGTGTTTTGCACTTTGAAGCACAAGAATGATGAAAGCTTGAGTCGTGAGTTACTGATGAAGTAGAGTTCCAAATGAAAATCTTCAGGGTTGAAGGAGAAAGTAAGCTGAAAATGAAGGAGAACTTTTAAATCCTTCCTTTTCAAGTTTCCATTTTGAGCAAAAGAGGAACTCTTTCAAAATAAACAGTGCTACAAATATGCACTGAAGAGTTTAGTCTCCAAGCAACAGTTACTTGAAAAGGAGGAATGAAGGAGACTTGAGATGTTCAGGAAGATGAGCCTCAAATTGAAGGAGATCCTTTGCTGATATAGAATATGAATATAGTTCATCTGAGATCTTGCTGTCTTAAGAAGAGTCTACCATTTTAATGGTACGTTGAAGTTTGAAACAATGGCGGCTGAACACACAGATGAGACTTACCGGTGCTGATGAACATTTTGAAGGAGACTTCAGATGAATATGAAGAAGTAAATCCATAAAAAATGCTGTTTGTAGAGAAATCTGACCTCTGAACTGTGTTTTGCACTTTGAAGCACAAGAATGATGAAAGCTTGAGTCGTGAGTTACTGATGAAGTAGAGTTCCAAATGAAAATCTTCAGGGTTGAAGGAGAAAGTAAGCTGAAAATGAAGGAGAACTTTTAAATCCTTCCTTTTCAAGTTTCTATTTTGAGCAAAAGAGGAACTCTTTCAAAATAAACAGTGCTGCAAATATGCACTGAAGAGTTTAGTCTCTAAGCAACAGTTACTTGAAAAGGAGGAATGAAGGAGACTTGAGATGTTCAGGAAGCTGAGCCTCAAATTGAAGGAGATCCTAGTTGCTGATATAGAATATGAATCTAGTTCATCTGAGATCTTGCTGTCTGAAGAAGAGTCTACCATTTTAATGGTACGTTGAAGTTTGAAACAATGGCGGCTGAACACACAGATGAGATTTACCGGTGCTGATGAACATTTTGAAGGAGACTTCAGATGGTTATGTAGAAATGCATCTACAAAAAATGCTGTTTATAGAGAAATCTGACCTCTGAACTGTGTTTTGCACTTTGAAGCACATGAATGATGAAAGCTTGAGTCGTGAGTTACAGATTGAAGAAGAGTTCCAAATGAAAATCTTCAGGGTTGAAGGAGAAAGTAAAGCTCAAAATGAAGGAGAACTTTTAAATCCTTCCTTTTCAAGTTTCCATTTTGAGCAAAAGAGGAACTCTTTCAAAATAAACAGTTCTACAAATATGCACTGAAGAGTTTAGTCTCTAAGCAACAGTTACTTGAAAAGGAGGAATGAAGGAGACTTGAGATGTTCAGGAAGCTGAGCCTCAAATTGAAGGAGATCCTAGTTGCTGATATAGAATATGAATCTAGTTCATCTGAGATCTTGCTGTCTTAAGAAGAATCTACCATTTTATTAGTACGTTGAAGTTTGAAACAATGGCGGCTGAACACACAAATGAGACTTACCGGTGCTGATGAACATTTTGAAGGAGACTTCAGATGAATATGAAGAAGTAAATCCATAAAAAATGCTGTTTGTAGAGAAATCTGACCTCTGAACTGTGTTTTGCACTGTGACGCACAAGATTGATGAAAGCTTGAGTCATGAGTTACAGATTGAAGTAGAGTTCCAAATGAAAATCTTCAGGGTTGAAGGAGAAAGTAAGCTCAAAATGAAGGAGAACTTTTAAATCCTTCCTTTTCAAGTTTCCATTTTGAGCAAAAGAGGAACTCTTTCAAAATAAACAGTGCTACAAATATGCACTGAAGAGTTTAGTCTCCAAGCAACAGTTACTTGAAAAGGAGGAATGAAGGAGACTTGAGATGTTCAGGAAGATGAGCCTCAAACTGATGGAGATCCTAGTTGCTGACATAGAATATTATTATCTCATCTGAGATCTTGCTGTCTGAAGAAGAGTCTACCATTTTAATGGTACGTTGAAGTTTGAAACAATGGCGGCTGAACACACAGATGAGACTTACCGGTGCTGATGAACATTTTGAAGGAGACTTCAGATGAATATGAAGAAGTAAATCCATAAAAAATGCTGTTTGTAGAGAAATCTGACCTCTGAACTGTGTTTTGCACTGTGACACACAAGATTGATGAAAGCTTGAGTCGTGAGTTACAGATTGAAGTAGAGTTCCAAATGAAAATCTTCAGGGTTGAAGGAGAAAGTAAGCTGAAAATGAAGGAGAACTTTTAAATCCTTCCTTTTCAAGTTTCCATTTTGAGCAAAAGAGGAACTCTTTCAAAATAAACAGTGCTACAAATATGCACTGAAGAGTTTAGTCTCCAAGCAACAGTTACTTGAAAAGGAGGAATGAAGGAGACTTGAGATGTTCAGGAAGCTGAGCCTCAAATTGAAGGAGATCCTAGTTGCTGATATAGAATATGAATCTAGTTCATCTGAGATCTTGCTGTCTTAAGAAGAATCTACCATTTTATTAGTACGTTGAAGTTTGAAACAATGGCGGCTGAACACACAAATGAGACTTACCGGTGCTGATGAACATTTTGAAGGAGACTTCAGATGAATATGAAGAAGTAAATCCATAAAAAATGCTGTTTGTAGAGAAATCTGACCTCTGAACTGTGTTTTGCACTGTGACACACAAGATTGATGAAAGCTTGAGTCGTGAGTTACAGATTGAAGTAGAGTTCCAAATGAAAATCTTCAGGGTTGAAGGAGAAAGTAAGCTCAAAATGAAGGAGAACTTTTAAATCCTTCCTTTTCAAGTTTCCATTTTGAGCAAAAGAGGAACTCTTTCAAAATAAACAGTGCTACAAATATGCACTGAAGAGTTTAGTCTCCAAGCAACAGTTACTTGAAAAGGAGGAATGAAGGAGACTTGAGATGTTCAGCAAGATGAGCCTCAAATTGAAGGAGATCCTTTGCTGATATAGAATATGAATATAGTTCATCTGAGATCTTGCTGTCTTAAGAAAAAGTACCATTTTATTAGTACGTTGAAGTTTGAAACAATGGCGGCTGAACGCACAAATGAGACTTACCGGTGCTGATGAACATTTTGAAGGAGACTTCAGATGATTATGTAGAAATGCATCTACAAAAAATGCTGTTTGTAGAGAAATCTGACCTCTGAACTGTGTTTTGCACTTTGAAGCACAAGAATGATGAAAGCTTGAGACGTGAGTTACCGAAGACTAGTAAGTTGAAGCCAATGATGCAGGCCTATGAGGCCACTGAAAAATGTCGAGCCAGCTTATCCTTGGGAGCAGTTGTTTTTTTTATACTCCAGGACAAAATAGATTGTTATCATCCAAGGAGGGGGTGTCTAGTAGCTTGTCTTGTAGAGAATGCAGATGACTTTCCATTTCTACCAGTAGATGGGAGCTCTTGATGCACAGCTCTGAAGTTCTAACCAGGCACTGACAGATGTTGAGTCAGTTTAGCTTGTGGTGCAGTTTATTGTCTTACTCCAGGACAAAAGACAATGTGCTGATTTGGGAGGGGTGTCAACAAAATATTATTTGATCACCTATTGTTAAGACATAACTTTTTGCCCTTGAAGTGACAGATAATATGTTTTACTGATGAGCCTCAAAATGAAAAAGATCCTAATTGCTGATATAGGATATGATTAATTCATCTTAGATCTTGCTGTCTGAAGAAGAGTCTACCATTTTAATGGTACGTTGAAGTTTGAAACAATGGCGGCTGAACGCACAAATGAGACTTACCGGTGCTGATGAACATTTTGAAAGAGACTTCAGATGAATATGAAGAAGTAAATCCATAAAAAATGCTGTTTGTAGAGAAATCTGACCTCTGAACTGTGTTTTGCACTTTGACGCACAAGATTGATGAAAGCTTGAGTCGTGAGTTACAGATTGAAGTAGAGTTCCAAATGAAAATCTTCAGGGTTGAAGGAGAAAGTAAGCTCAAAATGAAGGAGAACTTTAAATCCTTCCTTTTCAAGTTTCCATTTTGAGCAAAAGAGGAACTCTTTCAAAATAAACAGTGCTACAAATATGCACTGAAGAGTTTAGTCTCTAAGCAACAGTTACTTGAAAAGGAGGAATGAAGGAGACTTGAGATGTTCAGGAAGCTGAGCCTCAAATTGAAGGAGATCCTAGTTGCTGATATAGAATATGAATCTAGTTCATCTGAGATCTTGCTGTCTGAAGAAGAGTCTACCATTTTAATGGTACGTTGAAGTTTGAAACAATGGCGGCTGAACACACAGATGAGATTTACCGGTGCTGATGAACATTTTGAAGGAGACTTCAGATGGTTATGTAGAAATGCATCTACAAAAAATGCTGTTTATAGAGAAATCTGACCTCTGAACTGTGTTTTGCACTTTGAAGCACATGAATGATGAAAGCTTGAGTCGTGAGTTACAGATTGAAGAAGAGTTCCAAATGAAAATCTTCAGGGTTGAAGGAGAAAGTAAAGCTCAAAATGAAGGAGAACTTTTAAATCCTTCCTTTTCAAGTTTCCATTTTGAGCAAAAGAGGAACTCTTTCAAAATAAACAGTTCTACAAATATGCACTGAAGAGTTTAGTCTCTAAGCAACAGTTACTTGAAAAGGAGGAATGAAGGAGACTTGAGATGTTCAGGAAGCTGAGCCTCAAATTGAAGGAGATCCTAGTTGCTGATATAGAATATGAATCTAGTTCATCTGAGATCTTGCAGTCTTAAGAAGAGTCTACCATTTTATTAGTACGTTGAAGTTTGAAACAATGGCGGCTGAACACACAGATGAGATTTACCGGTGCTGATGAACATTTTGAAGGAGACTTCAGATGAATATGAAGAAGTAAATCCATAAAAAATGCTGTTTGTAGAGAAATATGACCTCTGAACTGTGTTTTGCACTTTGAAGCACAAGAATGATGAAAGCTTGAGTCGTGAGTTACTGATGAAGTAGAGTTCCAAATGAAAATCTTCAGGGTTGAAGGAGAAAGTAAGCTGAAAATGAAGGAGAACTTTTAAATCCTTCCTTTTCAAGTTTCCATTTTGAGCAAAAGAGGAACTCTTTCAAAATAAACAGTGCTACAAATATGCACTGAAGAGTTTAGTCTCCAAGCAACAGTTACTTGAAAAGGAGGAATGAAGGAGACTTGAGATGTTCAGGAAGATGAGCCTCAAATTGAAGGAGATCCTTTGCTGATATAGAATATGAATATAGTTCATCTGAGATCTTGCTGTCTTAAGAAGAGTCTACCATTTTAATGGTACGTTGAAGTTTGAAACAATGGCGGCTGAACACACAGATGAGACTTACCGGTGCTGATGAACATTTTGAAGGAGACTTCAGATGAATATGAAGAAGTAAATCCATAAAAAATGCTGTTTGTAGAGAAATCTGACCTCTGAACTGTGTTTTGCACTTTGAAGCACAAGAATGATGAAAGCTTGAGTCGTGAGTTACTGATGAAGTAGAGTTCCAAATGAAAATCTTCAGGGTTGAAGGAGAAAGTAAGCTGAAAATGAAGGAGAACTTTTAAATCCTTCCTTTTCAAGTTTCTATTTTGAGCAAAAGAGGAACTCTTTCAAAATAAACAGTGCTGCAAATATGCACTGAAGAGTTTAGTCTCTAAGCAACAGTTACTTGAAAAGGAGGAATGAAGGAGACTTGAGATGTTCAGGAAGCTGAGCCTCAAATTGAAGGAGATCCTAGTTGCTGATATAGAATATGAATCTAGTTCATCTGAGATCTTGCTGTCTGAAGAAGAGTCTACCATTTTAATGGTACGTTGAAGTTTGAAACAATGGCGGCTGAACACACAGATGAGATTTACCGGTGCTGATGAACATTTTGAAGGAGACTTCAGATGGTTATGTAGAAATGCATCTACAAAAAATGCTGTTTATAGAGAAATCTGACCTCTGAACTGTGTTTTGCACTTTGAAGCACATGAATGATGAAAGCTTGAGTCGTGAGTTACAGATTGAAGAAGAGTTCCAAATGAAAATCTTCAGGGTTGAAGGAGAAAGTAAAGCTCAAAATGAAGGAGAACTTTTAAATCCTTCCTTTTCAAGTTTCCATTTTGAGCAAAAGAGGAACTCTTTCAAAATAAACAGTTCTACAAATATGCACTGAAGAGTTTAGTCTCTAAGCAACAGTTACTTGAAAAGGAGGAATGAAGGAGACTTGAGATGTTCAGGAAGCTGAGCCTCAAATTGAAGGAGATCCTAGTTGCTGATATAGAATATGAATCTAGTTCATCTGAGATCTTGCTGTCTTAAGAAGAATCTACCATTTTATTAGTACGTTGAAGTTTGAAACAATGGCGGCTGAACACACAAATGAGACTTACCGGTGCTGATGAACATTTTGAAGGAGACTTCAGATGAATATGAAGAAGTAAATCCATAAAAAATGCTGTTTGTAGAGAAATCTGACCTCTGAACTGTGTTTTGCACTGTGACGCACAAGATTGATTAAAGCTTGAGTCATGAGTTACAGATTGAAGTAGAGTTCCAAATGAAAATCTTCAGGGTTGAAGGAGAAAGTAAGCTCAAAATGAAGGAGAACTTTTAAATCCTTCCTTTTCAAGTTTCCATTTTGAGCAAAAGAGGAACTCTTTCAAAATAAACAGTGCTACAAATATGCACTGAAGAGTTTAGTCTCCAAGCAACAGTTACTTGAAAAGGAGGAATGAAGGAGACTTGAGATGTTCAGGAAGATGAGCCTCAAACTGATGGAGATCCTAGTTGCTGACATAGAATATTATTATCTCATCTGAGATCTTGCTGTCTGAAGAAGAGTCTACCATTTTAATGGTACGTTGAAGTTTGAAACAATGGCGGCTGAACACACAGATGAGACTTACCGGTGCTGATGAACATTTTGAAGGAGACTTCAGATGAATATGAAGAAGTAAATCCATAAAAAATGCTGTTTGTAGAGAAATCTGACCTCTGAACTGTGTTTTGCACTGTGACACACAAGATTGATGAAAGCTTGAGTCGTGAGTTACAGATTGAAGTAGAGTTCCAAATGAAAATCTTCAGGGTTGAAGGAGAAAGTAAGCTGAAAATGAAGGAGAACTTTTAAATCCTTCCTTTTCAAGTTTCCATTTTGAGCAAAAGAGGAACTCTTTCAAAATAAACAGTGCTACAAATATGCACTGAAGAGTTTAGTCTCCAAGTAACAGTTACTTGAAAAGGAGGAATGAAGGAGACTTGAGATGTTCAGGAAGCTGAGCCTCAAATTGAAGGAGATCCTAGTTGCTGATATAGAATATGAATCTAGTTCATCTGAGATCTTGCTGTCTTAAGAAGAATCTACCATTTTATTAGTACGTTGAAGTTTGAAACAATGGCGGCTGAACACACAAATGAGACTTACCGGTGCTGATGAACATTTTGAAGGAGACTTCAGATGAATATGAAGAAGTAAATCCATAAAAAATGCTGTTTGTAGAGAAATCTGACCTCTGAACTGTGTTTTGCACTGTGACACACAAGATTGATGAAAGCTTGAGTCGTGAGTTACAGATTGAAGTAGAGTTCCAAATGAAAATCTTCAGGGTTGAAGGAGAAAGTAAGCTCAAAATGAAGGAGAACTTTTAAATCCTTCCTTTTCAAGTTTCCATTTTGAGCAAAAGAGGAACTCTTTCAAAATAAACAGTGCTACAAATATGCACTGAAGAGTTTAGTCTCCAAGCAACAGTTACTTGAAAAGGAGGAATGAAGGAGACTTGAGATGTTCAGCAAGATGAGCCTCAAATTGAAGGAGATCCTTTGCTGATATAGAATATGAATATAGTTCATCTGAGATCTTGCTGTCTTAAGAAAAAGTACCATTTTATTAGTACGTTGAAGTTTGAAACAATGGCGGCTGAACGCACAAATGAGACTTACCGGTGCTGATGAACATTTTGAAGGAGACTTCAGATGATTATGTAGAAATGCATCTACAAAAAATGCTGTTTGTAGAGAAATCTGACCTCTGAACTGTGTTTTGCACTTTGAAGCACAAGAATGATGAAAGCTTGAGACGTGAGTTACCGAAGACTAGTAAGTTGAAGCCAATGATGCAGGCCTATGAGGCCACTGAAAAATGTCGAGCCAGCTTATCCTTGGGAGCAGTTTTTTTTTTTATACTCCAGGACAAAATAGATTGTTATCATCCAAGGAGGGGGTGTCTAGTAGCTTGTCTTGTAGAGAATGCAGATGACTTTCCATTTCTACCAGTAGATGGGAGCTCTTGATGCACAGCTCTGAAGTTCTAACCAGGCACTGACAGATGTTGAGTCAGTTTAGCTTGTGGTGCAGTTTATTGTCTTACTCCAGGACAAAAGACAATGTGCTGATTTGGGAGGGGTGTCAACAAAATATTATTTGATCACCTATTGTTAAGACATAACTTTTTGCCCTTGAAGTGACAGATAATATGTTTTACTGATGAGCCTCAAAATGAAAAAGATCCTAATTGCTGATATAGGATATGATTAATTCATCTTAGATCTTGCTGTCTGAAGAAGAGTCTACCATTTTAATGGTACGTTGAAGTTTGAAACAATGGCGGCTGAACGCACAAATGAGACTTACCGGTGCTGATGAACATTTTGAAAGAGACTTCAGATGAATATGAAGAAGTAAATCCATAAAAAATGCTGTTTGTAGAGAAATCTGACCTCTGAACTGTGTTTTGCACTTTGACGCACAAGATTGATGAAAGCTTGAGTCGTGAGTTACAGATTGAAGTAGAGTTCCAAATGAAAATCTTCAGGGTTGAAGGAGAAAGTAAGCTCAAAATGAAGGAGAACTTTTAAATCCTTCCTTTTCAAGTTTCCATTTTGAGCAAAAGAGGAACTCTTTCAAAATAAACAGTGCTACAAATATGCACTGAAGAGTTTAGTCTCCAAGCAACAGTTACTTGAAAAGGAGGAATGAAGGAGACTTGAGATGTTCAGGAAGCTGAGCCTCAAATTGAAGGAGATCCTAGTTGCTGATATAGAATATGAATCTAGTTCATCTGAGATCTTGCAGTCTTAAGAAGAGTCTACCATTTTATTAGTACGTTGAAGTTTGAAACAATGGCGGCTGAACACACAGATGAGATTTACCGGTGCTGATGAACATTTTGAAGGAGACTTCAGATGAATATGAAGAAGTAAATCCATAAAAAATGCTGTTTGTAGAGAAATCTGACCTCTGAACTGTGTTTTGCACTTTGACGCACAAGATTGATGAATGCTTGAGTCGTGAGTTACAGATTGAAGTAGAGTTCCAAATGAAAATCTTCAGGGTTGAAGGAGAAAGTAAGCTCAAAATGAAGGAGAACTTTTAAATCCTTCCTTTTCAAGTTTCCATTTTGAGCAAAAGAGGAACTCTTTCAAAACAAACAGTGCTACAAATATGCACTGAAGAGTTTAGTCTCCAAGCAACAGTTACTTGAAAAGGAGGAATGAAGGAGACTTGAGATGTTCAGGAAGATGAGCCTCAAATTGAAGGAGATCCTAGTTGCTGACATAGAATATTATTATCTCATCTCAGATCTTGCTGTCTGAAGAAGAGTCTACCATTTTAATGGTACGTTGAAGTTTGAAACAATGGCGGCTGAACACACAGATGAGATTTACCGGTGCTGATGAACATTTTGAAGGAGACTTCAGATGGTTATGTACAAATGCATCTAAAAAAAATGCTGTTTGTAGAGAAATCTGACCTCTGAACTGTGTTTTCCACTTTGAAGCACATGAATGATGAAAGCTTGAGTCGTGAGTTACAGATTGAAGTAGAGTTCCAAATGAAAATCTTCAGGGTTGAAGGAGAAAGTAAGCTCAAAATGAAGGAGAACTTTTAAATCCTTCCTTTTCAAGTTTCCATTTTGAGCAAAAGAGGAACTCTTTCAAAATAAACAGTGCTACAAATATGCACTGAAGAGTTTAGTCTCCAAGCAACAGTTACTTGAAAAGGAGGAATGAAGGAGACTTGAGATGTTCAGGAAGCTGAGCCTCAAATTGAAGGAGATCCTAGTTGCTGATATAGAATATGAATCTAGTTCATCTGAGATCTTGCTGTCTGAAGAAGAGTCTACCATTTTAATGGTACGTTGAAGTTTGAAACAATGGCGGCTGAACGCACAAATGAGACTTACCGGTGCTGATGAACATTTTGAAGGAGACTTCAGATGAATATGAAGAAGTAAATCCATAAAAAATGCTGTTTGTAGAGAAATCTGACCTCTGAACTGTGTTTTGCACTTTGACGCACAAGATTGATGAAAGCTTGAGTCGTGAGTTACAGATTGAAGTAGAGTTCCAAATGAAAATCTTCAGGGTTGAAGGAGAAAGTAAGCTCAAAATGAAGGAGAACTTTTAAATCCTTCCTTTTCAAGTTTCCATTTTGAGCAAAAGAGGAACTCTTTCAAAATAAACAGTGCTACAAATATGCACTGAAGAGTTTAGTCTCCAAGCAACAGTTACTTGAAAAGGAGGAATGAAGGAGACTTGAGATGTTCAGGAAGCTGAGCCTCAAATTGAAGGAGATCCTAGTTGCTGATATAGAATATGAATCTAGTTCATCTGAGATCTTGCAGTCTTAAGAAGAGTCTACCATTTTATTAGTACGTTGAAGTTTGAAACAATGGCGGCTGAACACACAGATGAGATTTACCGGTGCTGATGAACATTTTGAAGGAGACTTCAGATGAATATGAAGAAGTAAATCCATAAAAAATGCTGTTTGTAGAGAAATCTGACATCTGAACTGTGTTTTGCACTTTGAAGCACAAGAATGATGAAAGCTTGAGTCGTGAGTTACTGATGAAGTAGAGTTCCAAATGAAAATCTTCAGGGTTGAAGGAGAAAGTAAGCTGAAAATGAAGGAGAACTTTTAAATCCTTCCTTTTCAAGTTTCCATTTTGAGCAAAAGAGGAACTCTTTCAAAATAAACAGTGCTACAAATATGCACTGAAGAGTTTAGTCTCCAAGCAACAGTTACTTGAAAAGGAGGAATGAAGGAGACTTGAGATGTTCAGGAAGATGAGCCTCAAATTGAAGGAGATCCTTTGCTGATATAGAATATGAATATAGTTCATCTGAGATCTTGCTGTCTTAAGAAGAGTCTACCATTTTAATGGTACGTTGAAGTTTGAAACAATGGCGGCTGAACACACAGATGAGACTTACCGGTGCTGATGAACATTTTGAAGGAGACTTCAGATGAATATGAAGAAGTAAATCCATAAAAAATGCTGTTTGTAGAGAAATCTGACCTCTGAACTGTGTTTTGCACTTTGAAGCACAAGAATGATGAAAGCTTGAGTCGTGAGTTACTGATGAAGTAGAGTTCCAAATGAAAATCTTCAGGGTTGAAGGAGAAAGTAAGCTGAAAATGAAGGAGAACTTTTAAATCCTTCCTTTTCAAGTTTCTATTTTGAGCAAAAGAGGAACTCTTTCAAAATAAACAGTGCTGCAAATATGCACTGAAGAGTTTAGTCTCTAAGCAACAGTTACTTGAAAAGGAGGAATGAAGGAGACTTGAGATGTTCAGGAAGCTGAGCCTCAAATTGAAGGAGATCCTAGTTGCTGATATAGAATATGAATCTAGTTCATCTGAGATCTTGCTGTCTGAAGAAGAGTCTACCATTTTAATGGTACGTTGAAGTTTGAAACAATGGCGGCTGAACACACAGATGAGATTTACCGGTGCTGATGAACATTTTGAAGGAGACTTCAGATGGTTATGTAGAAATGCATCTACAAAAAATGCTGTTTATAGAGAAATCTGACCTCTGAACTGTGTTTTGCACTTTGAAGCACATGAATGATGAAAGCTTGAGTCGTTAGTTACAGATTGAAGAAGAGTTCCAAATGAAAATCTTCAGGGTTGAAGGAGAAAGTAAAGCTCAAAATGAAGGAGAACTTTTAAATCCTTCCTTTTCAAGTTTCCATTTTGAGCAAAAGAGGAACTCTTTCAAAATAAACAGTTCTACAAATATGCACTGAAGAGTTTAGTCTCTAAGCAACAGTTACTTGAAAAGGAGGAATGAAGGAGACTTGAGATGTTCAGGAAGCTGAGCCTCAAATTGAAGGAGATCCTAGTTGCTGATATAGAATATGAATCTAGTTCATCTGAGATCTTGCTGTCTTAAGAAGAATCTACCATTTTATTAGTACGTTGAAGTTTGAAACAATGGCGGCTGAACACACAAATGAGACTTACCGGTGCTGATGAACATTTTGAAGGAGACTTCAGATGAATATGAAGAAGTAAATCCATAAAAAATGCTGTTTGTAGAGAAATCTGACCTCTGAACTGTGTTTTGCACTGTGACGCACAAGATTGATGAAAGCTTGAGTCATGAGTTACAGATTGAAGTAGAGTTCCAAATGAAAATCTTCAGGGTTGAAGGAGAAAGTAAGCTCAAAATGAAGGAGAACTTTTAAATCCTTCCTTTTCAAGTTTCCATTTTGAGCAAAAGAGGAACTCTTTCAAAATAAACAGTGCTACAAATATGCACTGAAGAGTTTAGTCTCCAAGCAACAGTTACTTGAAAAGGAGGAATGAAGGAGACTTGAGATGTTCAGGAAGATGAGCCTCAAACTGATGGAGATCCTAGTTGCTGACATAGAATATTATTATCTCATCTGAGATCTTGCTGTCTGAAGAAGAGTCTACCATTTTAATGGTACGTTGAAGTTTGAAACAATGGCGGCTGAACACACAGATGAGACTTACCGGTGCTGATGAACATTTTGAAGGAGACTTCAGATGAATATGAAGAAGTAAATCCATAAAAAATGCTGTTTGTAGAGAAATCTGACCTCTGAACTGTGTTTTGCACTGTGACACACAAGATTGATGAAAGCTTGAGTCGTGAGTTACAGATTGAAGTAGAGTTCCAAATGAAAATCTTCAGGGTTGAAGGAGAAAGTAAGCTGAAAATGAAGGAGAACTTTTAAATCCTTCCTTTTCAAGTTTCCATTTTGAGCAAAAGAGGAACTCTTTCAAAATAAACAGTGCTACAAATATGCACTGAAGAGTTTAGTCTCCAAGCAACAGTTACTTGAAAAGGAGGAATGAAGGAGACTTGAGATGTTCAGGAAGATGAGCCTCAAATTGAAGGAGATCCTTTGCTGATATAGAATATGAATATAGTTCATCTGAGATCTTGCTGTCTTAAGAAGAGTCTACCATTTTAATGGTACGTTGAAGTTTGAAACAATGGCGGCTGAACACACAGATGAGACTTACCGGTGCTGATGAACATTTTGAAGGAGACTTCAGATGAATATGAAGAAGTAAATCCATAAAAAATGCTGTTTGTAGAGAAATCTGACCTCTGAACTGTGTTTTGCACTTTGAAGCACAAGAATGATGAAAGCTTGAGTCGTGAGTTACTGATGAAGTAGAGTTCCAAATGAAAATCTTCAGGGTTGAAGGAGAAAGTAAGCTGAAAATGAAGGAGAACTTTTAAATCCTTCCTTTTCAAGTTTCTATTTTGAGCAAAAGAGGAACTCTTTCAAAATAAACAGTGCTACAAATATGCACTGAAGAGTTTAGTCTCCAAGCAACAGTTACTTGAAAAGGAGGAATGAAGGAGACTTGAGATGTTCAGCAAGATGAGCCTCAAATTGAAGGAGATCCTTTGCTGATATAGAATATGAATATAGTTCATCTGAGATCTTGCTGTCTTAAGAAAAAGTACCATTTTATTAGTACGTTGAAGTTTGAAACAATGGCGGCTGAACGCACAAATGAGACTTACCGGTGCTGATGAACATTTTGAAGGAGACTTCAGATGATTATGTAGAAATGCATCTACAAAAAATGCTGTTTGTAGAGAAATCTGACCTCTGAACTGTGTTTTGCACTTTGAAGCACAAGAATGATGAAAGCTTGAGACGTGAGTTACCGAAGACTAGTAAGTTGAAGCCAATGATGCAGGCCTATGAGGCCACTGAAAAATGTCGAGCCAGCTTATCCTTGGGAGCAGTTTTTTTTTTTATACTCCAGGACAAAATAGATTGTTATCATCCAAGGAGGGGGTGTCTAGTAGCTTGTCTTGTAGAGAATGCAGATGACTTTCCATTTCTACCAGTAGATGGGAGCTCTTGATGCACAGCTCTGAAGTTCTAACCAGGCACTGACAGATGTTGAGTCAGTTTAGCTTGTGGTGCAGTTTATTGTCTTACTCCAGGACAAAAGACAATGTGCTGATTTGGGAGGGGTGTCAACAAAATATTATTTGATCACCTATTGTTAAGACATAACTTTTTGCCCTTGAAGTGACAGATAATATGTTTTACTGATGAGCCTCAAAATGAAAAAGATCCTAATTGCTGATATAGGATATGATTAATTCATCTTAGATCTTGCTGTCTGAAGAAGAGTCTACCATTTTAATGGTACGTTGAAGTTTGAAACAATGGCGGCTGAACGCACAAATGAGACTTACCGGTGCTGATGAACATTTTGAAAGAGACTTCAGATGAATATGAAGAAGTAAATCCATAAAAAATGCTGTTTGTAGAGAAATCTGACCTCTGAACTGTGTTTTGCACTTTGACGCACAAGATTGATGAAAGCTTGAGTCGTGAGTTACAGATTGAAGTAGAGTTCCAAATGAAAATCTTCAGGGTTGAAGGAGAAAGTAAGCTCAAAATGAAGGAGAACTTTTAAATCCTTCCTTTTCAAGTTTCCATTTTGAGCAAAAGAGGAACTCTTTCAAAATAAACAGTGCTACAAATATGCACTGAAGAGTTTAGTCTCCAAGCAACAGTTACTTGAAAAGGAGGAATGAAGGAGACTTGAGATGTTCAGGAAGCTGAGCCTCAAATTGAAGGAGATCCTAGTTGCTGATATAGAATATGAATCTAGTTCATCTGAGATCTTGCAGTCTTAAGAAGAGTCTACCATTTTATTAGTACGTTGAAGTTTGAAACAATGGCGGCTGAACACACAGATGAGATTTACCGGTGCTGATGAACATTTTGAAGGAGACTTCAGATGAATATGAAGAAGTAAATCCATAAAAAATGCTGTTTGTAGAGAAATCTGACCTCTGAACTGTGTTTTGCACTTTGACGCACAAGATTGATGAATGCTTGAGTCGTGAGTTACAGATTGAAGTAGAGTTCCAAATGAAAATCTTCAGGGTTGAAGGAGAAAGTAAGCTCAAAATGAAGGAGAACTTTTAAATCCTTCCTTTTCAAGTTTCCATTTTGAGCAAAAGAGGAACTCTTTCAAAACAAACAGTGCTACAAATATGCACTGAAGAGTTTAGTCTCCAAGCAACAGTTACTTGAAAAGGAGGAATGAAGGAGACTTGAGATGTTCAGGAAGATGAGCCTCAAATTGAAGGAGATCCTAGTTGCTGACATAGAATATTATTATCTCATCTCAGATCTTGCTGTCTGAAGAAGAGTCTACCATTTTAATGGTACGTTGAAGTTTGAAACAATGGCGGCTGAACACACAGATGAGATTTACCGGTGCTGATGAACATTTTGAAGGAGACTTCAGATGGTTATGTACAAATGCATCTAAAAAAAATGCTGTTTGTAGAGAAATCTGACCTCTGAACTGTGTTTTCCACTTTGAAGCACATGAATGATGAAAGCTTGAGTCGTGAGTTACAGATTGAAGTAGAGTTCCAAATGAAAATCTTCAGGGTTGAAGGAGAAAGTAAGCTCAAAATGAAGGAGAACTTTTAAATCCTTCCTTTTCAAGTTTCCATTTTGAGCAAAAGAGGAACTCTTTCAAAATAAACAGTGCTACAAATATGCACTGAAGAGTTTAGTCTCCAAGCAACAGTTACTTGAAAAGGAGGAATGAAGGAGACTTGAGATGTTCAGGAAGCTGAGCCTCAAATTGAAGGAGATCCTAGTTGCTGATATAGAATATGAATCTAGTTCATCTGAGATCTTGCTGTCTGAAGAAGAGTCTACCATTTTAATGGTACGTTGAAGTTTGAAACAATGGCGGCTGAACGCACAAATGAGACTTACCGGTGCTGATGAACATTTTGAAGGAGACTTCAGATGAATATGAAGAAGTAAATCCATAAAAAATGCTGTTTGTAGAGAAATCTGACCTCTGAACTGTGTTTTGCACTTTGACGCACAAGATTGATGAAAGCTTGAGTCGTGAGTTACAGATTGAAGTAGAGTTCCAAATGAAAATCTTCAGGGTTGAAGGAGAAAGTAAGCTCAAAATGAAGGAGAACTTTTAAATCCTTCCTTTTCAAGTTTCCATTTTGAGCAAAAGAGGAACTCTTTCAAAATAAACAGTGCTACAAATATGCACTGAAGAGTTTAGTCTCCAAGCAACAGTTACTTGAAAAGGAGGAATGAAGGAGACTTGAGATGTTCAGGAAGCTGAGCCTCAAATTGAAGGAGATCCTAGTTGCTGATATAGAATATGAATCTAGTTCATCTGAGATCTTGCAGTCTTAAGAAGAGTCTACCATTTTATTAGTACGTTGAAGTTTGAAACAATGGCGGCTGAACACACAGATGAGATTTACCGGTGCTGATGAACATTTTGAAGGAGACTTCAGATGAATATGAAGAAGTAAATCCATAAAAAATGCTGTTTGTAGAGAAATCTGACATCTGAACTGTGTTTTGCACTTTGAAGCACAAGAATGATGAAAGCTTGAGTCGTGAGTTACTGATGAAGTAGAGTTCCAAATGAAAATCTTCAGGGTTGAAGGAGAAAGTAAGCTGAAAATGAAGGAGAACTTTTAAATCCTTCCTTTTCAAGTTTCCATTTTGAGCAAAAGAGGAACTCTTTCAAAATAAACAGTGCTACAAATATGCACTGAAGAGTTTAGTCTCCAAGCAACAGTTACTTGAAAAGGAGGAATGAAGGAGACTTGAGATGTTCAGGAAGATGAGCCTCAAATTGAAGGAGATCCTTTGCTGATATAGAATATGAATATAGTTCATCTGAGATCTTGCTGTCTTAAGAAGAGTCTACCATTTTAATGGTACGTTGAAGTTTGAAACAATGGCGGCTGAACACACAGATGAGACTTACCGGTGCTGATGAACATTTTGAAGGAGACTTCAGATGAATATGAAGAAGTAAATCCATAAAAAATGCTGTTTGTAGAGAAATCTGACCTCTGAACTGTGTTTTGCACTTTGAAGCACAAGAATGATGAAAGCTTGAGTCGTGAGTTACTGATGAAGTAGAGTTCCAAATGAAAATCTTCAGGGTTGAAGGAGAAAGTAAGCTGAAAATGAAGGAGAACTTTTAAATCCTTCCTTTTCAAGTTTCTATTTTGAGCAAAAGAGGAACTCTTTCAAAATAAACAGTGCTGCAAATATGCACTGAAGAGTTTAGTCTCTAAGCAACAGTTACTTGAAAAGGAGGAATGAAGGAGACTTGAGATGTTCAGGAAGCTGAGCCTCAAATTGAAGGAGATCCTAGTTGCTGATATAGAATATGAATCTAGTTCATCTGAGATCTTGCTGTCTGAAGAAGAGTCTACCATTTTAATGGTACGTTGAAGTTTGAAACAATGGCGGCTGAACACACAGATGAGATTTACCGGTGCTGATGAACATTTTGAAGGAGACTTCAGATGGTTATGTAGAAATGCATCTACAAAAAATGCTGTTTATAGAGAAATCTGACCTCTGAACTGTGTTTTGCACTTTGAAGCACATGAATGATGAAAGCTTGAGTCGTTAGTTACAGATTGAAGAAGAGTTCCAAATGAAAATCTTCAGGGTTGAAGGAGAAAGTAAAGCTCAAAATGAAGGAGAACTTTTAAATCCTTCCTTTTCAAGTTTCCATTTTGAGCAAAAGAGGAACTCTTTCAAAATAAACAGTTCTACAAATATGCACTGAAGAGTTTAGTCTCTAAGCAACAGTTACTTGAAAAGGAGGAATGAAGGAGACTTGAGATGTTCAGGAAGCTGAGCCTCAAATTGAAGGAGATCCTAGTTGCTGATATAGAATATGAATCTAGTTCATCTGAGATCTTGCTGTCTTAAGAAGAATCTACCATTTTATTAGTACGTTGAAGTTTGAAACAATGGCGGCTGAACACACAAATGAGACTTACCGGTGCTGATGAACATTTTGAAGGAGACTTCAGATGAATATGAAGAAGTAAATCCATAAAAAATGCTGTTTGTAGAGAAATCTGACCTCTGAACTGTGTTTTGCACTGTGACGCACAAGATTGATGAAAGCTTGAGTCATGAGTTACAGATTGAAGTAGAGTTCCAAATGAAAATCTTCAGGGTTGAAGGAGAAAGTAAGCTCAAAATGAAGGAGAACTTTTAAATCCTTCCTTTTCAAGTTTCCATTTTGAGCAAAAGAGGAACTCTTTCAAAATAAACAGTGCTACAAATATGCACTGAAGAGTTTAGTCTCCAAGCAACAGTTACTTGAAAAGGAGGAATGAAGGAGACTTGAGATGTTCAGGAAGATGAGCCTCAAACTGATGGAGATCCTAGTTGCTGACATAGAATATTATTATCTCATCTGAGATCTTGCTGTCTGAAGAAGAGTCTACCATTTTAATGGTACGTTGAAGTTTGAAACAATGGCGGCTGAACACACAGATGAGACTTACCGGTGCTGATGAACATTTTGAAGGAGACTTCAGATGAATATGAAGAAGTAAATCCATAAAAAATGCTGTTTGTAGAGAAATCTGACCTCTGAACTGTGTTTTGCACTGTGACACACAAGATTGATGAAAGCTTGAGTCGTGAGTTACAGATTGAAGTAGAGTTCCAAATGAAAATCTTCAGGGTTGAAGGAGAAAGTAAGCTGAAAATGAAGGAGAACTTTTAAATCCTTCCTTTTCAAGTTTCCATTTTGAGCAAAAGAGGAACTCTTTCAAAATAAACAGTGCTACAAATATGCACTGAAGAGTTTAGTCTCCAAGCAACAGTTACTTGAAAAGGAGGAATGAAGGAGACTTGAGATGTTCAGGAAGATGAGCCTCAAATTGAAGGAGATCCTTTGCTGATATAGAATATGAATATAGTTCATCTGAGATCTTGCTGTCTTAAGAAGAGTCTACCATTTTAATGGTACGTTGAAGTTTGAAACAATGGCGGCTGAACACACAGATGAGACTTACCGGTGCTGATGAACATTTTGAAGGAGACTTCAGATGAATATGAAGAAGTAAATCCATAAAAAATGCTGTTTGTAGAGAAATCTGACCTCTGAACTGTGTTTTGCACTTTGAAGCACAAGAATGATGAAAGCTTGAGTCGTGAGTTACTGATGAAGTAGAGTTCCAAATGAAAATCTTCAGGGTTGAAGGAGAAAGTAAGCTGAAAATGAAGGAGAACTTTTAAATCCTTCCTTTTCAAGTTTCTATTTTGAGCAAAAGAGGAACTCTTTCAAAATAAACAGTGCTGCAAATATGCACTGAAGAGTTTAGTCTCTAAGCAACAGTTACTTGAAAAGGAGGAATGAAGGAGACTTGAGATGTTCAGGAAGCTGAGCCTCAAATTGAAGGAGATCCTAGTTGCTGATATAGAATATGAATATAGTTCATCTGAGATCTTGCTGTCTTAAGAAAAATCTACCATTTTATTAGTACGTTGAAGTTTGAAACAATGGCGGCTGAACACACAAATGAGACTTACCGGTGCTGATGAACATTTTGAAGGAGACTTCAGATGAATATGAAGAAGTAAATCCATAAAAAATGCTGTTTGTAGAGAAATCTGACCTCTGAACTGTGTTTTGCACTGTGACGCACAAGATTGATGAAAGCTTGAGTCGTGAGTTACAGATTGAAGTAGAGTTCCAAATGAAAATCTTCAGGGTTGAAGGAGAAAGTAAGCTCAAAATGAAGGAGAACTTTTAAATCCTTCCTTTTCAAGTTTCCATTTTGAGCAAAAGAGGAACTCTTTCAAAATAAACAGTGCTACAAATATGCACTGAAGAGTTTAGTCTCCAAGCAACAGTTACTTGAAAAGGAGGAATGAAGGAGACTTGAGATGTTCAGGAAGATGAGCCTCAAACTGATGGAGATCCTAGTTGCTGACATAGAATATTATTATCTCATCTGAGATCTTGCTGTCTGAAGAAGAGTCTACCATTTTAATAGTACGTTGAAGTTTGAAACAATGGCGGCTGAACACACAGATGAGACTTACCGGTGCTGATGAACATTTTGAAGGAGACTTCAGATGAATATGAAGAAGTAAATCCATAAAAAATGCTGTTTGTAGAGAAATCTGACCTCTGAACTGTGTTTTGCACTTTGACGCACAAGATTGATGAAAGCTTGAGTCGTGAGTTACAGATTGAAGTAGAGTTCCAAATGAAAATCTTCAGGGTTGAAGGAGAAAGTAAGCTCAAAATGAAGGAGAACTTTTAAATCCTTCCTTTTCAAGTTTCCATTTTGAGCAAAAGAGGAACTCTTTCAAAATAAACAGTGCTACAAATATGCACTGAAGAGTTTAGTCTCCAAGCAACAGTTACTTGAAAAGGAGGAATGAAGGAGACTTGAGATGTTCAGGAAGATGAGCCTCAAACTGATGGAGATCCTAGTTGCTGACATAGAATATGAATCTAGTTCATCTGAGATCTTGCTGTCTGAAGAAGAGTCTACCATTTTAATGGTACGTTGAAGTTTGAAACAATGGCGGCTGAACACACAGATGAGATTTACCGGTGCTGATGAACATTTTGAAGGAGACTTCAGATGGTTATGTAGAAATGCATCTAAAAAAAATGCTGTTTGTAGAGAAATCTGACCTCTGAACTGTGTTTTCCACTTTGAAGCACATGAATGATGAAAGCTTGAGTCGTGAGTTACAGATTGAAGTAGAGTTCCAAATGAAAATCTTCAGGGTTGAAGGAGAAAGTAAGCTCAAAATGAAGGAGAACTTTTAAATCCTTCCTTTTCAAGTTTCCATTTTGAGCAAAAGAGGAACTCTTTCAAAATAAACAGTGCTACAAATATGCACTGAAGAGTTTAGTCTCCAAGCAACAGTTACTTGAAAAGGAGGAATGAAGGAGACTTGAGATGTTCAGGAAGCTGAGCCTCAAATTGAAGGAGATCCTAGTTGCTGATATAGAATATGAATCTAGTTCATCTGAGATCTTGCTGTCTGAAGAAGAGTCTACCATTTTAATGGTACGTTGAAGTTTGAAACAATGGCGGCTGAACGCACAAATGAGACTTACCGGTGCTGATGAACATTTTGAAGGAGACTTCAGATGAATATGAAGAAGTAAATCCATAAAAAATGCTGTTTGTAGAGAAATCTGACCTCTGAACTGTGTTTTGCACTTTGACGCACAAGATTGATGAAAGCTTGAGTCGTGAGTTACAGATTGAAGTAGAGTTCCAAATGAAAATCTTCAGGGTTGAAGGAGAAAGTAAGCTCAAAATGAAGGAGAACTTTTAAATCCTTCCTTTTCAAGTTTCCATTTTGAGCAAAAGAGGAACTCTTTCAAAATAAACAGTGCTACAAATATGCACTGAAGAGTTTAGTCTCCAAGCAACAGTTACTTGAAAAGGAGGAATGAAGGAGACTTGAGATGTTCAGGAAGCTGAGCCTCAAATTGAAGGAGATCCTAGTTGCTGATATAGAATATGAATCTAGTTCATCTGAGATCTTGCAGTCTTAAGAAGAGTCTACCATTTTATTAGTACGTTGAAGTTTGAAACAATGGCGGCTGAACACACAGATGAGATTTACCGGTGCTGATGAACATTTTGAAGGAGACTTCAGATGAATATGAAGAAGTAAATCCATAAAAAATGCTGTTTGTAGAGAAATCTGACCTCTGAACTGTGTTTTGCACTTTGAAGCACAAGAATGATGAAAGCTTGAGTCGTGAGTTACTGATGAAGTAGAGTTCCAAATGAAAATCTTCAGGGTTGAAGGAGAAAGTAAGCTGAAAATGAAGGAGAACTTTTAAATCCTTCCTTTTCAAGTTTCCATTTTGAGCAAAAGAGGAACTCTTTCAAAATAAACAGTGCTACAAATATGCACTGAAGAGTTTAGTCTCCAAGCAACAGTTACTTGAAAAGGAGGAATGAAGGAGACTTGAGATGTTCAGGAAGATGAGCCTCAAATTGAAGGAGATCCTTTGCTGATATAGAATATGAATATAGTTCATCTGAGATCTTGCTGTCTTAAGAAGAGTCTACCATTTTAATGGTACGTTGAAGTTTGAAACAATGGCGGCTGAACACACAGATGAGACTTACCGGTGCTGATGAACATTTTGAAGGAGACTTCAGATGGTTATGTAGAAATGCATCTAAAAAAAATGCTGTTTGTAGAGAAATCTGACCTCTGAACTGTGTTTTCCACTTTGAAGCACATGAATGATGAAAGCTTGAGTCGTGAGTTACAGATTGAAGTAGAGTTCCAAATGAAAATCTTCAGGGTTGAAGGAGAAAGTAAGCTCAAAATGAAGGAGAACTTTTAAATCCTTCCTTTTCAAGTTTCCATTTTGAGCAAAAGAGGAACTCTTTCAAAATAAACAGTGCTACAAATATGCACTGAAGAGTTTAGTCTCCAAGCAACAGTTACTTGAAAAGGAGGAATGAAGGAGACTTGAGATGTTCAGGAAGCTGAGCCTCAAATTGAAGGAGATCCTAGTTGCTGATATAGAATATGAATCTAGTTCATCTGAGATCTTGCTGTCTGAAGAAGAGTCTACCATTTTAATGGTACGTTGAAGTTTGAAACAATGGCGGCTGAACGCACAAATGAGACTTACCGGTGCTGATGAACATTTTGAAGGAGACTTCAGATGAATATGAAGAAGTAAATCCATAAAAAATGCTGTTTGTAGAGAAATCTGACCTCTGAACTGTGTTTTGCACTTTGACGCACAAGATTGATGAAAGCTTGAGTCGTGAGTTACAGATTGAAGTAGAGTTCCAAATGAAAATCTTCAGGGTTGAAGGAGAAAGTAAGCTCAAAATGAAGGAGAACTTTTAAATCCTTCCTTTTCAAGTTTCCATTTTGAGCAAAAGAGGAACTCTTTCAAAATAAACAGTGCTACAAATATGCACTGAAGAGTTTAGTCTCCAAGCAACAGTTACTTGAAAAGGAGGAATGAAGGAGACTTGAGATGTTCAGGAAGCTGAGCCTCAAATTGAAGGAGATCCTAGTTGCTGATATAGAATATGAATCTAGTTCATCTGAGATCTTGCAGTCTTAAGAAGAGTCTACCATTTTATTAGTACGTTGAAGTTTGAAACAATGGCGGCTGAACACACAGATGAGATTTACCGGTGCTGATGAACATTTTGAAGGAGACTTCAGATGAATATGAAGAAGTAAATCCATAAAAAATGCTGTTTGTAGAGAAATCTGACCTCTGAACTGTGTTTTGCACTTTGAAGCACAAGAATGATGAAAGCTTGAGTCGTGAGTTACTGATGAAGTAGAGTTCCAAATGAAAATCTTCAGGGTTGAAGGAGAAAGTAAGCTGAAAATGAAGGAGAACTTTTAAATCCTTCCTTTTCAAGTTTCCATTTTGAGCAAAAGAGGAACTCTTTCAAAATAAACAGTGCTACAAATATGCACTGAAGAGTTTAGTCTCCAAGCAACAGTTACTTGAAAAGGAGGAATGAAGGAGACTTGAGATGTTCAGGAAGATGAGCCTCAAATTGAAGGAGATCCTTTGCTGATATAGAATATGAATATAGTTCATCTGAGATCTTGCTGTCTTAAGAAGAGTCTACCATTTTAATGGTACGTTGAAGTTTGAAACAATGGCGGCTGAACACACAGATGAGACTTACCGGTGCTGATGAACATTTTGAAGGAGACTTCAGATGAATATGAAGAAGTAAATCCATAAAAAATGCTGTTTGTAGAGAAATCTGACCTCTGAACTGTGTTTTGCACTTTGAAGCACAAGAATGATGAAAGCTTGAGTCGTGAGTTACTGATGAAGTAGAGTTCCAAATGAAAATCTTCAGGGTTGAAGGAGAAAGTAAGCTGAAAATGAAGGAGAACTTTTAAATCCTTCCTTTTCAAATTTCTATTTTGAGCAAAAGAGGAACTCTTTCAAAATAAACAGTGCTGCAAATATGCACTGAAGAGTTTAGTCTCTAAGCAACAGTTACTTGAAAAGGAGGAATGAAGGAGACTTGAGATGTTCAGGAAGATGAGCCTCAAATTGAAGGAGATCCTTTGCTGATATAGAATATGAATATAGTTCATCTGAGATCTTGCTGTCTTAAGAAGAGTCTACCATTTTAATGGTACGTTGAAGTTTGAAACAATGGCGGCTGAACACACAGATGAGACTTACCGGTGCTGATGAACATTTTGAAGGAGACTTCAGATGAATATGAAGAAGTAAATCCATAAAAAATGCTGTTTGTAGAGAAATCTGACCTCTGAACTGTGTTTTGCACTTTGAAGCACAAGAATGATGAAAGCTTGAGTCGTGAGTTACTGATGAAGTAGAGTTCCAAATGAAAATCTTCAGGGTTGAAGGAGAAAGTAAGCTGAAAATGAAGGAGAACCTTTAAATCCTTCCTTTTCAAGTTTCTATTTTGAGCAAAAGAGGAACTCTTTCAAAATAAACAGTGCTGCAAATATGCACTGAAGAGTTTAGTCTCTAAGCAACAGTTACTTGAAAAGGAGGAATGAAGGAGACTTGAGATGTTCAGGAAGCTGAGCCTCAAATTGAAGGAGATCCTAGTTGCTGATATAGAATATGAATATAGTTCATCTGAGATCTTGCTGTCTTAAGAAAAATCTACCATTTTATTAGTACGTTGAAGTTTGAAACAATGGCGGCTGAACACACAAATGAGACTTACCGGTGCTGATGAACATTTTGAAGGAGACTTCAGATGAATATGAAGAAGTAAATCCATAAAAAATGCTGTTTGTAGAGAAATCTGACCTCTGAACTGTGTTTTGCACTGTGACGCACAAGATTGATGAAAGCTTGAGTCGTGAGTTACAGATTGAAGTAGAGTTCCAAATGAAAATCTTCAGGGTTGAAGGAGAAAGTAAGCTCAAAATGAAGGAGAACTTTTAAATCCTTCCTTTTCAAGTTTCCATTTTGAGCAAAAGAGGAACTCTTTCAAAATAAACAGTGCTACAAATATGCACTGAAGAGTTTAGTCTCCAAGCAACAGTTACTTGAAAAGGAGGAATGAAGGAGACTTGAGATGTTCAGGAAGATGAGCCTCAAACTGATGGAGATCCTAGTTGCTGACATAGAATATTATTATCTCATCTGAGATCTTGCTGTCTGAAGAAGAGTCTACCATTTTAATAGTACGTTGAAGTTTGAAACAATGGCGGCTGAACACACAGATGAGACTTACCGGTGCTGATGAACATTTTGAAGGAGACTTCAGATGAATATGAAGAAGTAAATCCATAAAAAATGCTGTTTGTAGAGAAATCTGACCTCTGAACTGTGTTTTGCACTTTGACGCACAAGATTGATGAAAGCTTGAGTCGTGAGTTACAGATTGAAGTAGAGTTCCAAATGAAAATCTTCAGGGTTGAAGGAGAAAGTAAGCTCAAAATGAAGGAGAACTTTTAAATCCTTCCTTTTCAAGTTTCCATTTTGAGCAAAAGAGGAACTCTTTCAAAATAAACAGTGCTACAAATATGCACTGAAGAGTTTAGTCTCCAAGCAACAGTTACTTGAAAAGGAGGAATGAAGGAGACTTGAGATGTTCAGGAAGATGAGCCTCAAACTGATGGAGATCCTAGTTGCTGACATAGAATATGAATCTAGTTCATCTGAGATCTTGCTGTCTGAAGAAGAGTCTACCATTTTAATGGTACGTTGAAGTTTGAAACAATGGCGGCTGAACACACAGATGAGATTTACCGGTGCTGATGAACATTTTGAAGGAGACTTCAGATGGTTATGTAGAAATGCATCTACAAAAAATGCTGTTTATAGAGAAATCTGACCTCTGAACTGTGTTTTGCACTTTGAAGCACATGAATGATGAAAGCTTGAGTCGTGAGTTACAGATTGAAGAAGAGTTCCAAATGAAAATCTTCAGGGTTGAAGGAGAAAGTAAAGCTCAAAATGAAGGAGAACTTTTAAATCCTTCCTTTTCAAGTTTCCATTTTGAGCAAAAGAGGAACTCTTTCAAAATAAACAGTTCTACAAATATGCACTGAAGAGTTTAGTCTCTAAGCAACAGTTACTTGAAAAGGAGGAATGAAGGAGACTTGAGATGTTCAGGAAGCTGAGCCTCAAATTGAAGGAGATCCTAGTTGCTGATATAGAATATGAATCTAGTTCATCTGAGATCTTGCTGTCTTAAGAAGAATCTACCATTTTATTAGTACGTTGAAGTTTGAAACAATGGCGGCTGAACACACAAATGAGACTTACCGGTGCTGATGAACATTTTGAAGGAGACTTCAGATGAATATGAAGAAGTAAATCCATAAAAAATGCTGTTTGTAGAGAAATCTGACCTCTGAACTGTGTTTTGCACTGTGACGCACAAGATTGATGAAAGCTTGAGTCATGAGTTACAGATTGAAGTAGAGTTCCAAATGAAAATCTTCAGGGTTGAAGGAGAAAGTAAGCTCAAAATGAAGGAGAACTTTTAAATCCTTCCTTTTCAAGTTTCCATTTTGAGCAAAAGAGGAACTCTTTCAAAATAAACAGTGCTACAAATATGCACTGAAGAGTTTAGTCTCCAAGCAACAGTTACTTGAAAAGGAGGAATGAAGGAGACTTGAGATGTTCAGGAAGATGAGCCTCAAACTGATGGAGATCCTAGTTGCTGACATAGAATATTATTATCTCATCTGAGATCTTGCTGTCTGAAGAAGAGTCTACCATTTTAATGGTACGTTGAAGTTTGAAACAATGGCGGCTGAACACACAGATGAGACTTACCGGTGCTGATGAACATTTTGAAGGAGACTTCAGATGAATATGAAGAAGTAAATCCATAAAAAATGCTGTTTGTAGAGAAATCTGACCTCTGAACTGTGTTTTGCACTTTGACGCACAAGATTGATGAAAGCTTGAGTCGTGAGTTACAGATTGAAGTAGAGTTCCAAATGAAAATCTTCAGGGTTGAAGGAGAAAGTAAGCTCAAAATGAAGGAGAACTTTTAAATCCTTCCTTTTCAAGTTTCCATTTTGAGCAAAAGAGGAACTCTTTCAAAATAAACAGTGCTACAAATATGCACTGAAGAGTTTAGTCTCCAAGCAACAGTTACTTGAAAAGGAGGAATGAAGGAGACTTGAGATGTTCAGGAAGATGAGCCTCAAACTGATGGAGATCCTAGTTGCTGACATAGAATATGAATCTAGTTCATCTGAGATCTTGCTGTCTGAAGAAGAGTCTACCATTTTAATGGTACGTTGAAGTTTGAAACAATGGCGGCTGAACACACAGATGAGATTTACCGGTGCTGATGAACATTTTGAAGGAGACTTCAGATGGTTATGTAGAAATGCATCTACAAAAAATGCTGTTTATAGAGAAATCTGACCTCTGAACTGTGTTTTGCACTTTGAAGCACATGAATGATGAAAGCTTGAGTCGTGAGTTACAGATTGAAGAAGAGTTCCAAATGAAAATCTTCAGGGTTGAAGGAGAAAGTAAAGCTCAAAATGAAGGAGAACTTTTAAATCCTTCCTTTTCAAGTTTCCATTTTGAGCAAAAGAGGAACTCTTTCAAAATAAACAGTTCTACAAATATGCACTGAAGAGTTTAGTCTCTAAGCAACAGTTACTTGAAAAGGAGGAATGAAGGAGACTTGAGATGTTCAGGAAGCTGAGCCTCAAATTGAAGGAGATCCTAGTTGCTGATATAGAATATGAATCTAGTTCATCTGAGATCTTGCTGTCTTAAGAAGAATCTACCATTTTATTAGTACGTTGAAGTTTGAAACAATGGCGGCTGAACACACAAATGAGACTTACCGGTGCTGATGAACATTTTGAAGGAGACTTCAGATGAATATGAAGAAGTAAATCCATAAAAAATGCTGTTTGTAGAGAAATCTGACCTCTGAACTGTGTTTTGCACTGTGACGCACAAGATTGATGAAAGCTTGAGTCATGAGTTACAGATTGAAGTAGAGTTCCAAATGAAAATCTTCAGGGTTGAAGGAGAAAGTAAGCTCAAAATGAAGGAGAACTTTTAAATCCTTCCTTTTCAAGTTTCCATTTTGAGCAAAAGAGGAACTCTTTCAAAATAAACAGTGCTACAAATATGCACTGAAGAGTTTAGTCTCCAAGCAACAGTTACTTGAAAAGGAGGAATGAAGGAGACTTGAGATGTTCAGGAAGATGAGCCTCAAACTGATGGAGATCCTAGTTGCTGACATAGAATATTATTATCTCATCTGAGATCTTGCTGTCTGAAGAAGAGTCTACCATTTTAATGGTACGTTGAAGTTTGAAACAATGGCGGCTGAACACACAGATGAGACTTACCGGTGCTGATGAACATTTTGAAGGAGACTTCAGATGAATATGAAGAAGTAAATCCATAAAAAATGCTGTTTGTAGAGAAATCTGACCTCTGAACTGTGTTTTGCACTGTGACACACAAGATTGATGAAAGCTTGAGTCGTGAGTTACAGATTGAAGTAGAGTTCCAAATGAAAATCTTCAGGGTTGAAGGAGAAAGTAAGCTCAAAATGAAGGAGAACTTTTAAATCCTTCCTTTTCAAGTTTCCATTTTGAGCAAAAGAGGAACTCTTTCAAAATAAACAGTGCTACAAATATGCACTGAAGAGTTTAGTCTCCAAGCAACAGTTACTTGAAAAGGAGGAATGAAGGAGACTTGAGATGTTCAGGAAGATGAGCCTCAAACTGATGGAGATCCTAGTTGCTGACATAGAATATGAATCTAGTTCATCTGAGATCTTGCTGTCTGAAGAAGAGTCTACCATTTTAATGGTACGTTGAAGTTTGAAACAATGGCGGCTGAACACACAGATGAGATTTACCGGTGCTGATGAACATTTTGAAGGAGACTTCAGATGGTTATGTAGAAATGCATCTACAAAAAATGCTGTTTATAGAGAAATCTGACCTCTGAACTGTGTTTTGCACTTTGAAGCACATGAATGATGAAAGCTTGAGTCGTGAGTTACAGATTGAAGAAGAGTTCCAAATGAAAATCTTCAGGGTTGAAGGAGAAAGTAAAGCTCAAAATGAAGGAGAACTTTTAAATCCTTCCTTTTCAAGTTTCCATTTTGAGCAAAAGAGGAACTCTTTCAAAATAAACAGTTCTACAAATATGCACTGAAGAGTTTAGTCTCTAAGCAACAGTTACTTGAAAAGGAGGAATGAAGGAGACTTGAGATGTTCAGGAAGCTGAGCCTCAAATTGAAGGAGATCCTAGTTGCTGATATAGAATATGAATCTAGTTCATCTGAGATCTTGCTGTCTTAAGAAGAATCTACCATTTTATTAGTACGTTGAAGTTTGAAACAATGGCGGCTGAACACACAAATGAGACTTACCGGTGCTGATGAACATTTTGAAGGAGACTTCAGATGAATATGAAGAAGTAAATCCATAAAAAATGCTGTTTGTAGAGAAATCTGACCTCTGAACTGTGTTTTGCACTGTGACGCACAAGATTGATGAAAGCTTGAGTCATGAGTTACAGATTGAAGTAGAGTTCCAAATGAAAATCTTCAGGGTTGAAGGAGAAAGTAAGCTCAAAATGAAGGAGAACTTTTAAATCCTTCCTTTTCAAGTTTCCATTTTGAGCAAAAGAGGAACTCTTTCAAAATAAACAGTGCTACAAATATGCACTGAAGAGTTTAGTCTCCAAGCAACAGTTACTTGAAAAGGAGGAATGAAGGAGACTTGAGATGTTCAGGAAGATGAGCCTCAAACTGATGGAGATCCTAGTTGCTGACATAGAATATTATTATCTCATCTGAGATCTTGCTGTCTGAAGAAGAGTCTACCATTTTAATGGTACGTTGAAGTTTGAAACAATGGCGGCTGAACACACAGATGAGACTTACCGGTGCTGATGAACATTTTGAAGGAGACTTCAGATGAATATGAAGAAGTAAATCCATAAAAAATGCTGTTTGTAGAGAAATCTGACCTCTGAACTGTGTTTTGCACTGTGACACACAAGATTGATGAAAGCTTGAGTCGTGAGTTACAGATTGAAGTAGAGTTCCAAATGAAAATCTTCAGGGTTGAAGGAGAAAGTAAGCTCAAAATGAAGGAGAACTTTTAAATCCTTCCTTTTCAAGTTTCCATTTTGAGCAAAAGAGGAACTCTTTCAAAATAAACAGTGCTACAAATATGCACTGAAGAGTTTAGTCTCCAAGCAACAGTTACTTGAAAAGGAGGAATGAAGGAGACTTGAGATGTTCAGGAAGATGAGCCTCAAACTGATGGAGATCCTAGTTGCTGACATAGAATATGAATCTAGTTCATCTGAGATCTTGCTGTCTGAAGAAGAGTCTACCATTTTAATGGTACGTTGAAGTTTGAAACAATGGCGGCTGAACACACAGATGAGATTTACCGGTGCTGATGAACATTTTGAAGGAGACTTCAGATGGTTATGTAGAAATGCATCTACAAAAAATGCTGTTTATAGAGAAATCTGACCTCTGAACTGTGTTTTGCACTTTGAAGCACATGAATGATGAAAGCTTGAGTCGTGAGTTACAGATTGAAGAAGAGTTCCAAATGAAAATCTTCAGGGTTGAAGGAGAAAGTAAAGCTCAAAATGAAGGAGAACTTTTAAATCCTTCCTTTTCAAGTTTCCATTTTGAGCAAAAGAGGAACTCTTTCAAAATAAACAGTTCTACAAATATGCACTGAAGAGTTTAGCCTCTAAGCAACAGTTACTTGAAAAGGAGGAATGAAGGAGACTTGAGATGTTCAGGAAGCTGAGCCTCAAATTGAAGGAGATCCTAGTTGGTGATATAGAATATGAATATAGTTCATCTGAGATCTTGCTGTCTTAAGAAAAATCTACCATTTTATTAGTACGTTGAAGTTTGAAACAATGGCGGCTGAACACACAAATGAGACTTACCGGTGCTGATGAACATTTTGAAGGAGACTTCAGATGAATATGAAGAAGTAAATCCATAAAAATGCTGTTTGTAGAGAAATCTGACCTCTGAACTGTGTTTTGCACTGTGACACACAAGATTGATGAAAGCTTGAGTCGTGAGTTACAGATTGAAGTAGAGTTCCAAATGAAAATCTTCAGGGTTGAAGGAGAAAGTAAGCTGAAAATGAAGGAGAACTTTTAAATCCTTCCTTTTCAAGTTTCCATTTTGAGCAAAAGAGGAACTCTTTCAAAATAAACAGTGCTACAAATATGCACTGAAGAGTTTAGTCTCCAAGCAACAGTTACTTGAAAAGGAGGAATGAAGGAGACTTGAGATGTTCAGGAAGATGAGCCTCAAACTGATGGAGATCCTAGTTGCTGACATAGAATATGAATCTAGTTCATCTGAGATCTTGCTGTCTGAAGAAGAGTCTACCATTTTAATGGTACGTTGAAGTTTGAAACAATGGCGGCTGAACACACAGATGAGATTTACCGGTGCTGATGAACATTTTGAAGGAGACTTCAGATGGTTATGTAGAAATGCATCTACAAAAAATGCTGTTTATAGAGAAATCTGACCTCTGAACTGTGTTTTGCACTTTGAAGCACATGAATGATGAAAGCTTGAGTCGTGAGTTACAGATTGAAGAAGAGTTCCAAATGAAAATCTTCAGGGTTGAAGGAGAAAGTAAAGCTCAAAATGAAGGAGAACTTTTAAATCCTTCCTTTTCAAGTTTCCATTTTGAGCAAAAGAGGAACTCTTTCAAAATAAACAGTTCTACAAATATGCACTGAAGAGTTTAGCCTCTAAGCAACAGTTACTTGAAAAGGAGGAATGAAGGAGACTTGAGATGTTCAGGAAGCTGAGCCTCAAATTGAAGGAGATCCTAGTTGGTGATATAGAATATGAATATAGTTCATCTGAGATCTTGCTGTCTTAAGAAAAATCTACCATTTTATTAGTACGTTGAAGTTTGAAACAATGGCGGCTGAACACACAAATGAGACTTACCGGTGCTGATGAACATTTTGAAGGAGACTTCAGATGAATATGAAGAAGTAAATCCATAAAAAATGCTGTTTGTAGAGAAATCTGACCTCTGAACTGTGTTTTGCACTGTGACACACAAGATTGATGAAAGCTTGAGTCGTGAGTTACAGATTGAAGTAGAGTTCCAAATGAAAATCTTCAGGGTTGAAGGAGAAAGTAAGCTGAAAATGAAGGAGAACTTTTAAATCCTTCCTTTTCAAGTTTCCATTTTGAGCAAAAGAGGAACTCTTTCAAAATAAACAGTGCTACAAATATGCACTGAAGAGTTTAGTCTCCAAGCAACAGTTACTTGAAAAGGAGGAATGAAGGAGACTTGAGATGTTCAGGAAGATGAGCCTCAAATTGAAGGAGATCCTAGTTGCTGATATAGAATATGAATCTAGTTCATCTGAGATCTTGCTGTCTGAAGAAGAGTCTACCATTTTAATGGTACGTTGAAGTTTGAAACAATGGCGGCTGAACACACAGATGAGATTTACCGGTGCTGATGAACATTTTGAAGGAGACTTCAGATGGTTATGTAGAAATGCATCTACAAAAAATGCTGTTTATAGAGAAATCTGACCTCTGAACTGTGTTTTGCACTTTGAAGCACATGAATGATGAAAGCTTGAGTCGTGAGTTACAGATTGAAGAAGAGTTCCAAATGAAAATCTTCAGGGTTGAAGGAGAAAGTAAAGCTCAAAATGAAGGAGAACTTTTAAATCCTTCCTTTTCAAGTTTCCATTTTGAGCAAAAGAGGAACTCTTTCAAAATAAACAGTTCTACAAATATGCACTGAAGAGTTTAGTCTCTAAGCAACAGTTACTTGAAAAGGAGGAATGAAGGAGACTTGAGATGTTCAGGAAGCTGAGCCTCAAATTGAAGGAGATCCTAGTTGCTGATATAGAATATGAATCTAGTTCATCTGAGATCTTGCTGTCTTAAGAAGAATCTACCATTTTATTAGTACGTTGAAGTTTGAAACAATGGCGGCTGAACACACAAATGAGACTTACCGGTGCTGATGAACATTTTGAAGGAGACTTCAGATGAATATGAAGAAGTAAATCCATAAAAAATGCTGTTTGTAGAGAAATCTGACCTCTGAACTGTGTTTTGCACTGTGACGCACAAGATTGATGAAAGCTTGAGTCATGAGTTACAGATTGAAGTAGAGTTCCAAATGAAAATCTTCAGGGTTGAAGGAGAAAGTAAGGTCAAAATGAAGGAGAACTTTTAAATCCTTCCTTTTCAAGTTTCCATTTTGAGCAAAAGAGGAACTCTTTCAAAATAAACAGTGCTACAAATATGCACTGAAGAGTTTAGTCTCCAAGCAACAGTTACTTGAAAAGGAGGAATGAAGGAGACTTGAGATGTTCAGGAAGATGAGCCTCAAACTGATGGAGATCCTAGTTGCTGACATAGAATATTATTATCTCATCTGAGATCTTGCTGTCTGAAGAAGAGTCTACCATTTTAATGGTACGTTGAAGTTTGAAACAATGGCGGCTGAACACACAGATGAGACTTACCGGTGCTGATGAACATTTTGAAGGAGACTTCAGATGAATATGAAGAAGTAAATCCATAAAAAATGCTGTTTGTAGAGAAATCTGACCTCTGAACTGTGTTTTGCACTGTGACACACAAGATTGATGAAAGCTTGAGTCGTGAGTTACAGATTGAAGTAGAGTTCCAAATGAAAATCTTCAGGGTTGAAGGAGAAAGTAAGCTGAAAATGAAGGAGAACTTTTAAATCCTTCCTTTTCAAGTTTCCATTTTGAGCAAAAGAGGAACTCTTTCAAAATAAACAGTGCTACAAATATGCACTGAAGAGTTTAGTCTCCAAGCAACAGTTACTTGAAAAGGAGGAATGAAGGAGACTTGAGATGTTCAGGAAGATGAGCCTCAAATTGAAGGAGATCCTTTGCTGATATAGAATATGAATATAGTTCATCTGAGATCTTGCTGTCTTAAGAAGAGTCTACCATTTTAATGGTACGTTGAAGTTTGAAACAATGGCGGCTGAACACACAGATGAGACTTACCGGTGCTGATGAACATTTTGAAGGAGACTTCAGATGAATATGAAGAAGTAAATCCATAAAAAATGCTGTTTGTAGAGAAATCTGACCTCTGAACTGTGTTTTGCACTTTGAAGCACAAGAATGATGAAAGCTTGAGTCGTGAGTTACTGATGAAGTAGAGTTCCAAATGAAAATCTTCAGGGTTGAAGGAGAAAGTAAGCTGAAAATGAAGGAGAACTTTTAAATCCTTCCTTTTCAAGTTTCTATTTTGAGCAAAAGAGGAACTCTTTCAAAATAAACAGTGCTGCAAATATGCACTGAAGAGTTTAGTCTCTAAGCAACAGTTACTTGAAAAGGAGGAATGAAGGAGACTTGAGATGTTCAGGAAGCTGAGCCTCAAATTGAAGGAGATCCTAGTTGCTGATATAGAATATGAATATAGTTCATCTGAGATCTTGCTGTCTTAAGAAAAATCTACCATTTTATTAGTATGTTGAAGTTTGAAACAATGGCGGCTGAACACACAAATGAGACTTACCGGTGCTGATGAACATTTTGAAGGAGACTTCAGATGAATATGAAGAAGTAAATCCATAAAAAATGCTGTTTGTAGAGAAATCTGACCTCTGAACTGTGTTTTGCACTGTGACGCACAAGATTGATGAAAGCTTGAGTCGTGAGTTACAGATTGAAGTAGAGTTCCAAATGAAAATCTTCAGGGTTGAAGGAGAAAGTAAGCTCAAAATGAAGGAGAACTTTTAAATCCTTCCTTTTCAAGTTTCCATTTTGAGCAAAAGAGGAACTCTTTCAAAATAAACAGTTCTACAAATATGCACTGAAGAGTTTAGCCTCTAAGCAACAGTTACTTGAAAAGGAGGAATGAAGGAGACTTGAGATGTTCAGGAAGCTGAGCCTCAAATTGAAGGAGATCCTAGTTGGTGATATAGAATATGAATATAGTTCATCTGAGATCTTGCTGTCTTAAGAAAAATCTACCATTTTATTAGTACGTTGAAGTTTGAAACAATGGCGGCTGAACACACAAATGAGACTTACCGGTGCTGATGAACATTTTGAAGGAGACTTCAGATGAATATGAAGAAGTAAATCCATAAAAAATGCTGTTTGTAGAGAAATCTGACCTCTGAACTGTGTTTTGCACTGTGACACACAAGATTGATGAAAGCTTGAGTCGTGAGTTACAGATTGAAGTAGAGTTCCAAATGAAAATCTTCAGGGTTGAAGGAGAAAGTAAGCTGAAAATGAAGGAGAACTTTTAAATCCTTCCTTTTCAAGTTTCCATTTTGAGCAAAAGAGGAACTCTTTCAAAATAAACAGTGCTACAAATATGCACTGAAGAGTTTAGTCTCCAAGCAACAGTTACTTGAAAAGGAGGAATGAAGGAGACTTGAGATGTTCAGGAAGATGAGCCTCAAATTGAAGGAGATCCTAGTTGCTGATATAGAATATGAATCTAGTTCATCTGAGATCTTGCTGTCTGAAGAAGAGTCTACCATTTTAATGGTACGTTGAAGTTTGAAACAATGGCGGCTGAACACACAGATGAGATTTACCGGTGCTGATGAACATTTTGAAGGAGACTTCAGATGGTTATGTAGAAATGCATCTACAAAAAATGCTGTTTATAGAGAAATCTGACCTCTGAACTGTGTTTTGCACTTTGAAGCACATGAATGATGAAAGCTTGAGTCGTGAGTTACAGATTGAAGAAGAGTTCCAAATGAAAATCTTCAGGGTTGAAGGAGAAAGTAAAGCTCAAAATGAAGGAGAACTTTTAAATCCTTCCTTTTCAAGTTTCCATTTTGAGCAAAAGAGGAACTCTTTCAAAATAAACAGTTCTACAAATATGCACTGAAGAGTTTAGTCTCTAAGCAACAGTTACTTGAAAAGGAGGAATGAAGGAGACTTGAGATGTTCAGGAAGCTGAGCCTCAAATTGAAGGAGATCCTAGTTGCTGATATAGAATATGAATCTAGTTCATCTGAGATCTTGCTGTCTTAAGAAGAATCTACCATTTTATTAGTACGTTGAAGTTTGAAACAATGGCGGCTGAACACACAAATGAGACTTACCGGTGCTGATGAACATTTTGAAGGAGACTTCAGATGAATATGAAGAAGTAAATCCATAAAAAATGCTGTTTGTAGAGAAATCTGACCTCTGAACTGTGTTTTGCACTGTGACGCACAAGATTGATGAAAGCTTGAGTCATGAGTTACAGATTGAAGTAGAGTTCCAAATGAAAATCTTCAGGGTTGAAGGAGAAAGTAAGCTCAAAATGAAGGAGAACTTTTAAATCCTTCCTTTTCAAGTTTCCATTTTGAGCAAAAGAGGAACTCTTTCAAAATAAACAGTGCTACAAATATGCACTGAAGAGTTTAGTCTCCAAGCAACAGTTACTTGAAAAGGAGGAATGAAGGAGACTTGAGATGTTCAGGAAGATGAGCCTCAAACTGATGGAGATCCTAGTTGCTGACATAGAATATTATTATCTCATCTGAGATCTTGCTGTCTGAAGAAGAGTCTACCATTTTAATGGTACGTTGAAGTTTGAAACAATGGCGGCTGAACACACAGATGAGACTTACCGGTGCTGATGAACATTTTGAAGGAGACTTCAGATGAATATGAAGAAGTAAATCCATAAAAAATGCTGTTTGTAGAGAAATCTGACCTCTGAACTGTGTTTTGCACTGTGACACACAAGATTGATGAAAGCTTGAGTCGTGAGTTACAGATTGAAGTAGAGTTCCAAATGAAAATCTTCAGGGTTGAAGGAGAAAGTAAGCTGAAAATGAAGGAGAACTTTTAAATCCTTCCTTTTCAAGTTTCCATTTTGAGCAAAAGAGGAACTCTTTCAAAATAAACAGTGCTACAAATATGCACTGAAGAGTTTAGTCTCCAAGCAACAGTTACTTGAAAAGGAGGAATGAAGGAGACTTGAGATGTTCAGGAAGATGAGCCTCAAATTGAAGGAGATCCTTTGCTGATATAGAATATGAATATAGTTCATCTGAGATCTTGCTGTCTTAAGAAGAGTCTACCATTTTAATGGTACGTTGAAGTTTGAAACAATGGCGGCTGAACACACAGATGAGACTTACCGGTGCTGATGAACATTTTGAAGGAGACTTCAGATGAATATGAAGAAGTAAATCCATAAAAAATGCTGTTTGTAGAGAAATCTGACCTCTGAACTGTGTTTTGCACTTTGAAGCACAAGAATGATGAAAGCTTGAGTCGTGAGTTACTGATGAAGTAGAGTTCCAAATGAAAATCTTCAGGGTTGAAGGAGAAAGTAAGCTGAAAATGAAGGAGAACTTTTAAATCCTTCCTTTTCAAGTTTCTATTTTGAGCAAAAGAGGAACTCTTTCAAAATAAACAGTGCTGCAAATATGCACTGAAGAGTTTAGTCTCTAAGCAACAGTTACTTGAAAAGGAGGAATGAAGGAGACTTGAGATGTTCAGGAAGCTGAGCCTCAAATTGAAGGAGATCCTAGTTGCTGATATAGAATATGAATATAGTTCATCTGAGATCTTGCTGTCTTAAGAAAAATCTACCATTTTATTAGTACGTTGAAGTTTGAAACAATGGCGGCTGAACACACAAATGAGACTTACCGGTGCTGATGAACATTTTGAAGGAGACTTCAGATGAATATGAAGAAGTAAATCCATAAAAAATGCTGTTTGTAGAGAAATCTGACCTCTGAACTGTGTTTTGCACTGTGACGCACAAGATTGATGAAAGCTTGAGTCGTGAGTTACAGATTGAAGTAGAGTTCCAAATGAAAATCTTCAGGGTTGAAGGAGAAAGTAAGCTCAAAATGAAGGAGAACTTTTAAATCCTTCCTTTTCAAGTTTCCATTTTGAGCAAAAGAGGAACTCTTTCAAAATAAACAGTTCTACAAATATGCACTGAAGAGTTTAGCCTCTAAGCAACAGTTACTTGAAAAGGAGGAATGAAGGAGACTTGAGATGTTCAGGAAGCTGAGCCTCAAATTGAAGGAGATCCTAGTTGGTGATATAGAATATGAATATAGTTCATCTGAGATCTTGCTGTCTTAAGAAAAATCTACCATTTTATTAGTACGTTGAAGTTTGAAACAATGGCGGCTGAACACACAAATGAGACTTACCGGTGCTGATGAACATTTTGAAGGAGACTTCAGATGAATATGAAGAAGTAAATCCATAAAAAATGCTGTTTGTAGAGAAATCTGACCTCTGAACTGTGTTTTGCACTGTGACACACAAGATTGATGAAAGCTTGAGTCGTGAGTTACAGATTGAAGTAGAGTTCCAAATGAAAATCTTCAGGGTTGAAGGAGAAAGTAAGCTGAAAATGAAGGAGAACTTTTAAATCCTTCCTTTTCAAGTTTCCATTTTGAGCAAAAGAGGAACTCTTTCAAAATAAACAGTGCTACAAATATGCACTGAAGAGTTTAGTCTCCAAGCAACAGTTACTTGAAAAGGAGGAATGAAGGAGACTTGAGATGTTCAGGAAGATGAGCCTCAAATTGAAGGAGATCCTAGTTGCTGATATAGAATATGAATCTAGTTCATCTGAGATCTTGCTGTCTGAAGAAGAGTCTACCATTTTAATGGTACGTTGAAGTTTGAAACAATGGCGGCTGAACACACAGATGAGATTTACCGGTGCTGATGAACATTTTGAAGGAGACTTCAGATGGTTATGTAGAAATGCATCTACAAAAAATGCTGTTTATAGAGAAATCTGACCTCTGAACTGTGTTTTGCACTTTGAAGCACATGAATGATGAAAGCTTGAGTCGTGAGTTACAGATTGAAGAAGAGTTCCAAATGAAAATCTTCAGGGTTGAAGGAGAAAGTAAAGCTCAAAATGAAGGAGAACTTTTAAATCCTTCCTTTTCAAGTTTCCATTTTGAGCAAAAGAGGAACTCTTTCAAAATAAACAGTTCTACAAATATGCACTGAAGAGTTTAGTCTCTAAGCAACAGTTACTTGAAAAGGAGGAATGAAGGAGACTTGAGATGTTCAGGAAGCTGAGCCTCAAATTGAAGGAGATCCTAGTTGCTGATATAGAATATGAATCTAGTTCATCTGAGATCTTGCTGTCTTAAGAAGAATCTACCATTTTATTAGTACGTTGAAGTTTGAAACAATGGCGGCTGAACACACAAATGAGACTTACCGGTGCTGATGAACATTTTGAAGGAGACTTCAGATGAATATGAAGAAGTAAATCCATAAAAAATGCTGTTTGTAGAGAAATCTGACCTCTGAACTGTGTTTTGCACTGTGACGCACAAGATTGATGAAAGCTTGAGTCGTGAGTTACAGATTGAAGTAGAGTTCCAAATGAAAATCTTCAGGGTTGAAGGAGAAAGTAAGCTCAAAATGAAGGAGAACTTTTAAATCCTTCCTTTTCAAGTTTCCATTTTGAGCAAAAGAGGAACTCTTTCAAAATAAACAGTGCTACAAATATGCACTGAAGAGTTTAGTCTCCAAGCAACAGTTACTTGAAAAGGAGGAATGAAGGAGACTTGAGATGTTCAGGAAGATGAGCCTCAAACTGATGGAGATCCTAGTTGCTGACATAGAATATTATTATCTCATCTGAGATTTTGCTGTCTGAAGAAGAGTCTACCATTTTAATAGTACGTTGAAGTTTGAAACAATGGCGGCTGAACACACAGATGAGACTTACCGGTGCTGATGAACATTTTGAAGGAGACTTCAGATGAATATGAAGAAGTAAATCCATAAAAAATGCTGTTTGTAGAGAAATCTGACCTCTGAACTGTGTTTTGCACTTTGACGCACAAGATTGATGAAAGCTTGAGTCGTGAGTTACAGATTGAAGTAGAGTTCCAAATGAAAATCTTCAGGGTTGAAGGAGAAAGTAAGCTCAAAATGAAGGAGAACTTTTAAATCCTTCCTTTTCAAGTTTCCATTTTGAGCAAAAGAGGAACTCTTTCAAAATAAACAGTGCTACAAATATGCACTGAAGAGTTTAGTCTCCAAGCAACAGTTACTTGAAAAGGAGGAATGAAGGAGACTTGAGATGTTCAGGAAGATGAGCCTCAAACTGATGGAGATCCTAGTTGCTGACATAGAATATGAATCTAGTTCATCTGAGATCTTGCTGTCTGAAGAAGAGTCTACCATTTTAATGGTACGTTGAAGTTTGAAACAATGGCGGCTGAACACACAGATGAGATTTACCGGTGCTGATGAACATTTTGAAGGAGACTTCAGATGGTTATGTAGAAATGCATCTACAAAAAATGCTGTTTATAGAGAAATCTGACCTCTGAACTGTGTTTTGCACTTTGAAGCACATGAATGATGAAAGCTTGAGTCGTGAGTTACAGATTGAAGAAGAGTTCCAAATGAAAATCTTCAGGGTTGAAGGAGAAAGTAAAGCTCAAAATGAAGGAGAACTTTTAAATCCTTCCTTTTCAAGTTTCCATTTTGAGCAAAAGAGGAACTCTTTCAAAATAAACAGTTCTACAAATATGCACTGAAGAGTTTAGCCTCTAAGCAACAGTTACTTGAAAAGGAGGAATGAAGGAGACTTGAGATGTTCAGGAAGCTGAGCCTCAAATTGAAGGAGATCCTAGTTGGTGATATAGAATATGAATATAGTTCATCTGAGATCTTGCTGTCTTAAGAAAAATCTACCATTTTATTAGTACGTTGAAGTTTGAAACAATGGCGGCTGAACACACAAATGAGACTTACCGGTGCTGATGAACATTTTGAAGGAGACTTCAGATGAATATGAAGAAGTAAATCCATAAAAAATGCTGTTTGTAGAGAAATCTGACCTCTGAACTGTGTTTTGCACTGTGACACACAAGATTGATGAAAGCTTGAGTCGTGAGTTACAGATTGAAGTAGAGTTCCAAATGAAAATCTTCAGGGTTGAAGGAGAAAGTAAGCTGAAAATGAAGGAGAACTTTTAAATCCTTCCTTTTCAAGTTTCCATTTTGAGCAAAAGAGGAACTCTTTCAAAATAAACAGTGCTACAAATATGCACTGAAGAGTTTAGTCTCCAAGCAACAGTTACTTGAAAAGGAGGAATGAAGGAGACTTGAGATGTTCAGGAAGATGAGCCTCAAATTGAAGGAGATCCTAGTTGCTGATATAGAATATGAATCTAGTTCATCTGAGATCTTGCTGTCTGAAGAAGAGTCTACCATTTTAATGGTACGTTGAAGTTTGAAACAATGGCGGCTGAACACACAGATGAGATTTACCGGTGCTGATGAACATTTTGAAGGAGACTTCAGATGGTTATGTAGAAATGCATCTACAAAAAATGCTGTTTATAGAGAAATCTGACCTCTGAACTGTGTTTTGCACTTTGAAGCACATGAATGATGAAAGCTTGAGTCGTGAGTTACAGATTGAAGAAGAGTTCCAAATGAAAATCTTCAGGGTTGAAGGAGAAAGTAAAGCTCAAAATGAAGGAGAACTTTTAAATCCTTCCTTTTCAAGTTTCCATTTTGAGCAAAAGAGGAACTCTTTCAAAATAAACAGTTCTACAAATATGCACTGAAGAGTTTAGTCTCTAAGCAACAGTTACTTGAAAAGGAGGAATGAAGGAGACTTGAGATGTTCAGGAAGCTGAGCCTCAAATTGAAGGAGATCCTAGTTGCTGATATAGAATATGAATCTAGTTCATCTGAGATCTTGCTGTCTTAAGAAGAATCTACCATTTTATTAGTACGTTGAAGTTTGAAACAATGGCGGCTGAACACACAAATGAGACTTACCGGTGCTGATGAACATTTTGAAGGAGACTTCAGATGAATATGAAGAAGTAAATCCATAAAAAATGCTGTTTGTAGAGAAATCTGACCTCTGAACTGTGTTTTGCACTGTGACGCACAAGATTGATGAAAGCTTGAGTCATGAGTTACAGATTGAAGTAGAGTTCCAAATGAAAATCTTCAGGGTTGAAGGAGAAAGTAAGCTCAAAATGAAGGAGAACTTTTAAATCCTTCCTTTTCAAGTTTCCATTTTGAGCAAAAGAGGAACTCTTTCAAAATAAACAGTGCTACAAATATGCACTGAAGAGTTTAGTCTCCAAGCAACAGTTACTTGAAAAGGAGGAATGAAGGAGACTTGAGATGTTCAGGAAGATGAGCCTCAAACTGATGGAGATCCTAGTTGCTGACATAGAATACTATTATCTCATCTGAGATCTTGCTGTCTGAAGAAGAGTCTACCATTTTAATGGTACGTTGAAGTTTGAAACAATGGCGGCTGAACACACAGATGAGACTTACCGGTGCTGATGAACATTTTGAAGGAGACTTCAGATGAATATGAAGAAGTAAATCCATAAAAAATGCTGTTTGTAGAGAAATCTGACCTCTGAACTGTGTTTTGCACTGTGACACACAAGATTGATGAAAGCTTGAGTCGTGAGTTACAGATTGAAGTAGAGTTCCAAATGAAAATCTTCAGGGTTGAAGGAGAAAGTAAGCTGAAAATGAAGGAGAACTTTTAAATCCTTCCTTTTCAAGTTTCCATTTTGAGCAAAAGAGGAACTCTTTCAAAATAAACAGTGCTACAAATATGCACTGAAGAGTTTAGTCTCCAAGCAACAGTTACTTGAAAAGGAGGAATGAAGGAGACTTGAGATGTTCAGGAAGATGAGCCTCAAATTGAAGGAGATCCTTTGCTGATATAGAATATGAATATAGTTCATCTGAGATCTTGCTGTCTTAAGAAGAGTCTACCATTTTAATGGTACGTTGAAGTTTGAAACAATGGCGGCTGAACACACAGATGAGACTTACCGGTGCTGATGAACATTTTGAAGGAGACTTCAGATGAATATGAAGAAGTAAATCCATAAAAAATGCTGTTTGTAGAGAAATCTGACCTCTGAACTGTGTTTTGCACTTTGAAGCACAAGAATGATGAAAGCTTGAGTCGTGAGTTACTGATGAAGTAGAGTTCCAAATGAAAATCTTCAGGGTTGAAGGAGAAAGTAAGCTGAAAATGAAGGAGAACTTTTAAATCCTTCCTTTTCAAGTTTCTATTTTGAGCAAAAGAGGAACTCTTTCCAAATAAACAGTGCTGCAAATATGCACTGAAGAGTTTAGTCTCTAAGCAACAGTTACTTGAAAAGGAGGAATGAAGGAGACTTGAGATGTTCAGGAAGCTGAGCCTCAAATTGAAGGAGATCCTAGTTGCTGATATAGAATATGAATATAGTTCATCTGAGATCTTGCTGTCTTAAGAAAAATCTACCATTTTATTAGTACGTTGAAGTTTGAAACAATGGCGGCTGAACACACAAATGAGACTTACCGGTGCTGATGAACATTTTGAAGGAGACTTCAGATGAATATGAAGAAGTAAATCCATAAAAAATGCTGTTTGTAGAGAAATCTGACCTCTGAACTGTGTTTTGCACTGTGACGCACAAGATTGATGAAAGCTTGAGTCGTGAGTTACAGATTGAAGTAGAGTTCCAAATGAAAATCTTCAGGGTTGAAGGAGAAAGTAAGCTCAAAATGAAGGAGAACTTTTAAATCCTTCCTTTTCAAGTTTCCATTTTGAGCAAAAGAGGAACTCTTTCAAAATAAACAGTGCTACAAATATGCACTGAAGAGTTTAGTCTCCAAGCAACAGTTACTTGAAAAGGAGGAATGAAGGAGACTTGAGATGTTCAGGAAGATGAGCCTCAAACTGATGGAGATCCTAGTTGCTGACATAGAATATTATTATCTCATCTGAGATTTTGCTGTCTGAAGAAGAGTCTACCATTTTAATAGTACGTTGAAGTTTGAAACAATGGCGGCTGAACACACAGATGAGACTTACTGGTGCTGATGAACATTTTGAAGGAGACTTCAGATGAATATGAAGAAGTAAATCCATAAAAAATGCTGTTTGTAGAGAAATCTGACCTCTGAACTGTGTTTTGCACTTTGACGCACAAGATTGATGAAAGCTTGAGTCGTGAGTTACAGATTGAAGTAGAGTTCCAAATGAAAATCTTCAGGGTTGAAGGAGAAAGTAAGCTCAAAATGAAGGAGAACTTTTAAATCCTTCCTTTTCAAGTTTCCATTTTGAGCAAAAGAGGAACTCTTTCAAAATAAACAGTGCTACAAATATGCACTGAAGAGTTTAGTCTCCAAGCAACAGTTACTTGAAAAGGAGGAATGAAGGAGACTTGAGATGTTCAGGAAGATGAGCCTCAAACTGATGGAGATCCTAGTTGCTGACATAGAATATGAATCTAGTTCATCTGAGATCTTGCTGTCTGAAGAAGAGTCTACCATTTTAATGGTACGTTGAAGTTTGAAACAATGGCGGCTGAACACACAGATGAGATTTACCGGTGCTGATGAACATTTTGAAGGAGACTTCAGATGGTTATGTAGAAATGCATCTACAAAAAATGCTGTTTATAGAGAAATCTGACCTCTGAACTGTGTTTTGCACTTTGAAGCACATGAATGATGAAAGCTTGAGTCGTGAGTTACAGATTGAAGAAGAGTTCCAAATGAAAATCTTCAGGGTTGAAGGAGAAAGTAAAGCTCAAAATGAAGGAGAACTTTTAAATCCTTCCTTTTCAAGTTTCCATTTTGAGCAAAAGAGGAACTCTTTCAAAATAAACAGTTCTACAAATATGCACTGAAGAGTTTAGCCTCTAAGCAACAGTTACTTGAAAAGGAGGAATGAAGGAGACTTGAGATGTTCAGGAAGCTGAGCCTCAAATTGAAGGAGATCCTAGTTGGTGATATAGAATATGAATATAGTTCATCTGAGATCTTGCTGTCTTAAGAAAAATCTACCATTTTATTAGTACGTTGAAGTTTGAAACAATGGCGGCTGAACACACAAATGAGACTTACCGGTGCTGATGAACATTTTGAAGGAGACTTCAGATGAATATGAAGAAGTAAATCCATAAAAAATGCTGTTTGTAGAGAAATCTGACCTCTGAACTGTGTTTTGCACTGTGACACACAAGATTGATGAAAGCTTGAGTCGTGAGTTACAGATTGAAGTAGAGTTCCAAATGAAAATCTTCAGGGTTGAAGGAGAAAGTAAGCTGAAAATGAAGGAGAACTTTTAAATCCTTCCTTTTCAAGTTTCCATTTTGAGCAAAAGAGGAACTCTTTCAAAATAAACAGTGCTACAAATATGCACTGAAGAGTTTAGTCTCCAAGCAACAGTTACTTGAAAAGGAGGAATGAAGGAGACTTGAGATGTTCAGGAAGATGAGCCTCAAATTGAAGGAGATCCTAGTTGCTGATATAGAATATGAATCTAGTTCATCTGAGATCTTGCTGTCTGAAGAAGAGTCTACCATTTTAATGGTACGTTGAAGTTTGAAACAATGGCGGCTGAACACACAGATGAGATTTACCGGTGCTGATGAACATTTTGAAGGAGACTTCAGATGGTTATGTAGAAATGCATCTACAAAAAATGCTGTTTATAGAGAAATCTGACCTCTGAACTGTGTTTTGCACTTTGAAGCACATGAATGATGAAAGCTTGAGTCGTGAGTTACAGATTGAAGAAGAGTTCCAAATGAAAATCTTCAGGGTTGAAGGAGAAAGTAAAGCTCAAAATGAAGGAGAACTTTTAAATCCTTCCTTTTCAAGTTTCCATTTTGAGCAAAAGAGGAACTCTTTCAAAATAAACAGTTCTACAAATATGCACTGAAGAGTTTAGTCTCTAAGCAACAGTTACTTGAAAAGGAGGAATGAAGGAGACTTGAGATGTTCAGGAAGCTGAGCCTCAAATTGAAGGAGATCCTAGTTGCTGATATAGAATATGAATCTAGTTCATCTGAGATCTTGCTGTCTTAAGAAGAATCTACCATTTTATTAGTACGTTGAAGTTTGAAACAATGGCGGCTGAACACACAAATGAGACTTACCGGTGCTGATGAACATTTTGAAGGAGACTTCAGATGAATATGAAGAAGTAAATCCATAAAAAATGCTGTTTGTAGAGAAATCTGACCTCTGAACTGTGTTTTGCACTGTGACGCACAAGATTGATGAAAGCTTGAGTCATGAGTTACAGATTGAAGTAGAGTTCCAAATGAAAATCTTCAGGGTTGAAGGAGAAAGTAAGCTCAAAATGAAGGAGAACTTTTAAATCCTTCCTTTTCAAGTTTCCATTTTGAGCAAAAGAGGAACTCTTTCAAAATAAACAGTGCTACAAATATGCACTGAAGAGTTTAGTCTCCAAGCAACAGTTACTTGAAAAGGAGGAATGAAGGAGACTTGAGATGTTCAGGAAGATGAGCCTCAAACTGATGGAGATCCTAGTTGCTGACATAGAATACTATTATCTCATCTGAGATCTTGCTGTCTGAAGAAGAGTCTACCATTTTAATGGTACGTTGAAGTTTGAAACAATGGCGGCTGAACACACAGATGAGACTTACCGGTGCTGATGAACATTTTGAAGGAGACTTCAGATGAATATGAAGAAGTAAATCCATAAAAAATGCTGTTTGTAGAGAAATCTGACCTCTGAACTGTGTTTTGCACTGTGACACACAAGATTGATGAAAGCTTGAGTCGTGAGTTACAGATTGAAGTAGAGTTCCAAATGAAAATCTTCAGGGTTGAAGGAGAAAGTAAGCTGAAAATGAAGGAGAACTTTTAAATCCTTCCTTTTCAAGTTTCCATTTTGAGCAAAAGAGGAACTCTTTCAAAATAAACAGTGCTACAAATATGCACTGAAGAGTTTAGTCTCCAAGCAACAGTTACTTGAAAAGGAGGAATGAAGGAGACTTGAGATGTTCAGGAAGATGAGCCTCAAATTGAAGGAGATCCTTTGCTGATATAGAATATGAATATAGTTCATCTGAGATCTTGCTGTCTTAAGAAGAGTCTACCATTTTAATGGTACGTTGAAGTTTGAAACAATGGCGGCTGAACACACAGATGAGACTTACCGGTGCTGATGAACATTTTGAAGGAGACTTCAGATGAATATGAAGAAGTAAATCCATAAAAAATGCTGTTTGTAGAGAAATCTGACCTCTGAACTGTGTTTTGCACTTTGAAGCACAAGAATGATGAAAGCTTGAGTCGTGAGTTACTGATGAAGTAGAGTTCCAAATGAAAATCTTCAGGGTTGAAGGAGAAAGTAAGCTGAAAATGAAGGAGAACTTTTAAATCCTTCCTTTTCAAGTTTCTATTTTGAGCAAAAGAGGAACTCTTTCCAAATAAACAGTGCTGCAAATATGCACTGAAGAGTTTAGTCTCTAAGCAACAGTTACTTGAAAAGGAGGAATGAAGGAGACTTGAGATGTTCAGGAAGCTGAGCCTCAAATTGAAGGAGATCCTAGTTGCTGATATAGAATATGAATATAGTTCATCTGAGATCTTGCTGTCTTAAGAAAAATCTACCATTTTATTAGTACGTTGAAGTTTGAAACAATGGCGGCTGAACACACAAATGAGACTTACCGGTGCTGATGAACATTTTGAAGGAGACTTCAGATGAATATGAAGAAGTAAATCCATAAAAAATGCTGTTTGTAGAGAAATCTGACCTCTGAACTGTGTTTTGCACTGTGACGCACAAGATTGATGAAAGCTTGAGTCGTGAGTTACAGATTGAAGTAGAGTTCCAAATGAAAATCTTCAGGGTTGAAGGAGAAAGTAAGCTCAAAATGAAGGAGAACTTTTAAATCCTTCCTTTTCAAGTTTCCATTTTGAGCAAAAGAGGAACTCTTTCAAAATAAACAGTGCTACAAATATGCACTGAAGAGTTTAGTCTCCAAGCAACAGTTACTTGAAAAGGAGGAATGAAGGAGACTTGAGATGTTCAGGAAGATGAGCCTCAAACTGATGGAGATCCTAGTTGCTGACATAGAATATTATTATCTCATCTGAGATTTTGCTGTCTGAAGAAGAGTCTACCATTTTAATAGTACGTTGAAGTTTGAAACAATGGCGGCTGAACACACAGATGAGACTTACTGGTGCTGATGAACATTTTGAAGGAGACTTCAGATGAATATGAAGAAGTAAATCCATAAAAAATGCTGTTTGTAGAGAAATCTGACCTCTGAACTGTGTTTTGCACTTTGACGCACAAGATTGATGAAAGCTTGAGTCGTGAGTTACAGATTGAAGTAGAGTTCCAAATGAAAATCTTCAGGGTTGAAGGAGAAAGTAAGCTCAAAATGAAGGAGAACTTTTAAATCCTTCCTTTTCAAGTTTCCATTTTGAGCAAAAGAGGAACTCTTTCAAAATAAACAGTGCTACAAATATGCACTGAAGAGTTTAGTCTCCAAGCAACAGTTACTTGAAAAGGAGGAATGAAGGAGACTTGAGATGTTCAGGAAGATGAGCCTCAAACTGATGGAGATCCTAGTTGCTGACATAGAATATGAATCTAGTTCATCTGAGATCTTGCTGTCTGAAGAAGAGTCTACCATTTTAATGGTACGTTGAAGTTTGAAACAATGGCGGCTGAACACACAGATGAGATTTACCGGTGCTGATGAACATTTTGAAGGAGACTTCAGATGGTTATGTAGAAATGCATCTACAAAAAATGCTGTTTATAGAGAAATCTGACCTCTGAACTGTGTTTTGCACTTTGAAGCACATGAATGATGAAAGCTTGAGTCGTGAGTTACAGATTGAAGAAGAGTTCCAAATGAAAATCTTCAGGGTTGAAGGAGAAAGTAAAGCTCAAAATGAAGGAGAACTTTTAAATCCTTCCTTTTCAAGTTTCCATTTTGAGCAAAAGAGGAACTCTTTCAAAATAAACAGTTCTACAAATATGCACTGAAGAGTTTAGCCTCTAAGCAACAGTTACTTGAAAAGGAGGAATGAAGGAGACTTGAGATGTTCAGGAAGCTGAGCCTCAAATTGAAGGAGATCCTAGTTGGTGATATAGAATATGAATATAGTTCATCTGAGATCTTGCTGTCTTAAGAAAAATCTACCATTTTATTAGTACGTTGAAGTTTGAAACAATGGCGGCTGAACACACAAATGAGACTTACCGGTGCTGATGAACATTTTGAAGGAGACTTCAGATGAATATGAAGAAGTAAATCCATAAAAAATGCTGTTTGTAGAGAAATCTGACCTCTGAACTGTGTTTTGCACTGTGACACACAAGATTGATGAAAGCTTGAGTCGTGAGTTACAGATTGAAGTAGAGTTCCAAATGAAAATCTTCAGGGTTGAAGGAGAAAGTAAGCTGAAAATGAAGGAGAACTTTTAAATCCTTCCTTTTCAAGTTTCCATTTTGAGCAAAAGAGGAACTCTTTCAAAATAAACAGTGCTACAAATATGCACTGAAGAGTTTAGTCTCCAAGCAACAGTTACTTGAAAAGGAGGAATGAAGGAGACTTGAGATGTTCAGGAAGATGAGCCTCAAATTGAAGGAGATCCTAGTTGCTGATATAGAATATGAATCTAGTTCATCTGAGATCTTGCTGTCTGAAGAAGAGTCTACCATTTTAATGGTACGTTGAAGTTTGAAACAATGGCGGCTGAACACACAGATGAGATTTACCGGTGCTGATGAACATTTTGAAGGAGACTTCAGATGGTTATGTAGAAATGCATCTACAAAAAATGCTGTTTATAGAGAAATCTGACCTCTGAACTGTGTTTTGCACTTTGAAGCACATGAATGATGAAAGCTTGAGTCGTGAGTTACAGATTGAAGAAGAGTTCCAAATGAAAATCTTCAGGGTTGAAGGAGAAAGTAAAGCTCAAAATGAAGGAGAACTTTTAAATCCTTCCTTTTCAAGTTTCCATTTTGAGCAAAAGAGGAACTCTTTCAAAATAAACAGTGCTACAAATATGCACTGAAGAGTTTAGTCTCCAAGCAACAGTTACTTGAAAAGGAGGAATGAAGGAGACTTGAGATGTTCAGGAAGATGAGCCTCAAACTGATGGAGATCCTAGTTGCTGACATAGAATATGAATCTAGTTCATCTGAGATCTTGCTGTCTGAAGAAGAGTCTACCATTTTAATGGTACGTTGAAGTTTGAAACAATGGCGGCTGAACACACAGATGAGATTTACCGGTGCTGATGAACATTTTGAAGGAGACTTCAGATGGTTATGTAGAAATGCATCTACAAAAAATGCTGTTTATAGAGAAATCTGACCTCTGAACTGTGTTTTGCACTTTGAAGCACATGAATGATGAAAGCTTGAGTCGTGAGTTACAGATTGAAGAAGAGTTCCAAATGAAAATCTTCAGGGTTGAAGGAGAAAGTAAAGCTCAAAATGAAGGAGAACTTTTAAATCCTTCCTTTTCAAGTTTCCATTTTGAGCAAAAGAGGAACTCTTTCAAAATAAACAGTTCTACAAATATGCACTGAAGAGTTTAGCCTCTAAGCAACAGTTACTTGAAAAGGAGGAATGAAGGAGACTTGAGATGTTCAGGAAGCTGAGCCTCAAATTGAAGGAGATCCTAGTTGGTGATATAGAATATGAATATAGTTCATCTGAGATCTTGCTGTCTTAAGAAAAATCTACCATTTTATTAGTACGTTGAAGTTTGAAACAATGGCGGCTGAACACACAAATGAGACTTACCGGTGCTGATGAACATTTTGAAGGAGACTTCAGATGAATATGAAGAAGTAAATCCATAAAAAATGCTGTTTGTAGAGAAATCTGACCTCTGAACTGTGTTTTGCACTTTGACTCACAAGATTGATGAAAGCTTGAGTCGTGAGTTACAGATTGAAGTAGAGTTCCAAATGAAAATCTTCAGGGTTGAAGGAGAAAGTAAGCTGAAAATGAAGGAGAACTTTTAAATCCTTCCTTTTCAAGTTTCCATTTTGAGCAAAAGAGGAACTCTTTCAAAATAAACAGTGCTACAAATATGCACTGAAGAGTTTAGTCTCCAAGCAACATTTACTTGAAAAGGAGGAATGAAGGAGACTTGAGATGTTCAGGAAGATGAGCCTCAAATTGAAGGAGATCCTAGTTGCTGATATAGAATATGAATCTAGTTCATCTGAGATCTTGCTGTCTGAAGAAGAGTCTACCATTTTAATAGTACGTTGAAGTTTGAAACAATGGCGGCTGAACACACAGATGAGACTTACCGGTGCTGATGAACATTTTGAAGGAGACTTCAGATGAATATGAAGAAGTAAATCCATAAAAAATGCTGTTTGTAGAGAAATCTGACCTCTGAACTGTGTTTTGCACTTTGACGCACAAGATTGATGAAAGCTTGAGTCGTGAGTTACAGATTGAAGTAGAGTTCCAAATGAAAATCTTCAGGGTTGAAGGAGAAAGTAAGCTCAAAATGAAGGAGAACTTTTAAATCCTTCCTTTTCAAGTTTCCATTTTGAGCAAAAGAGGAACTCTTTCAAAATAAACAGTGCTACAAATATGCACTGAAGAGTTTAGTCTCCAAGCAACAGTTACTTGAAAAGGAGGAATGAAGGAGACTTGAGATGTTCAGGAAGATGAGCCTCAAACTGATGGAGATCCTAGTTGCTGACATAGAATATGAATCTAGTTCATCTGAGATCTTGCTGTCTGAAGAAGAGTCTACCATTTTAATGGTACGTTGAAGTTTGAAACAATGGCGGCTGAACACACAGATGAGATTTACCGGTGCTGATGAACATTTTGAAGGAGACTTCAGATGGTTATGTAGAAATGCATCTACAAAAAATGCTGTTTATAGAGAAATCTGACCTCTGAACTGTGTTTTGCACTTTGAAGCACATGAATGATGAAAGCTTGAGTCGTGAGTTACAGATTGAAGAAGAGTTCCAAATGAAAATCTTCAGGGTTGAAGGAGAAAGTAAAGCTCAAAATGAAGGAGAACTTTTAAATCCTTCCTTTTCAAGTTTCCATTTTGAGCAAAAGAGGAACTCTTTCAAAATAAACAGTTCTACAAATATGCACTGAAGAGTTTAGCCTCTAAGCAACAGTTACTTGAAAAGGAGGAATGAAGGAGACTTGAGATGTTCAGGAAGCTGAGCCTCAAATTGAAGGAGATCCTAGTTGGTGATATAGAATATGAATATAGTTCATCTGAGATCTTGCTGTCTTAAGAAAAATCTACCATTTTATTAGTACGTTGAAGTTTGAAACAATGGCGGCTGAACACACAAATGAGACTTACCGGTGCTGATGAACATTTTGAAGGAGACTTCAGATGAATATGAAGAAGTAAATCCATAAAAAATGCTGTTTGTAGAGAAATCTGACCTCTGAACTGTGTTTTGCACTGTGACACACAAGATTGATGAAAGCTTGAGTCGTGAGTTACAGATTGAAGTAGAGTTCCAAATGAAAATCTTCAGGGTTGAAGGAGAAAGTAAGCTGAAAATGAAGGAGAACTTTTAAATCCTTCCTTTTCAAGTTTCCATTTTGAGCAAAAGAGGAACTCTTTCAAAATAAACAGTGCTACAAATATGCACTGAAGAGTTTAGTCTCCAAGCAACAGTTACTTGAAAAGGAGGAATGAAGGAGACTTGAGATGTTCAGGAAGATGAGCCTCAAATTGAAGGAGATCCTAGTTGCTGATATAGAATATGAATCTAGTTCATCTGAGATCTTGCTGTCTGAAGAAGAGTCTACCATTTTAATGGTACGTTGAAGTTTGAAACAATGGCGGCTGAACACACAGATGAGATTTACCGGTGCTGATGAACATTTTGAAGGAGACTTCAGATGGTTATGTAGAAATGCATCTACAAAAAATGCTGTTTATAGAGAAATCTGACCTCTGAACTGTGTTTTGCACTTTGAAGCACATGAATGATGAAAGCTTGAGTCGTGAGTTACAGATTGAAGAAGAGTTCCAAATGAAAATCTTCAGGGTTGAAGGAGAAAGTAAAGCTCAAAATGAAGGAGAACTTTTAAATCCTTCCTTTTCAAGTTTCCATTTTGAGCAAAAGAGGAACTCTTTCAAAATAAACAGTGCTACAAATATGCACTGAAGAGTTTAGTCTCCAAGCAACAGTTACTTGAAAAGGAGGAATGAAGGAGACTTGAGATGTTCAGGAAGATGAGCCTCAAACTGATGGAGATCCTAGTTGCTGACATAGAATATGAATCTAGTTCATCTGAGATCTTGCTGTCTGAAGAAGAGTCTACCATTTTAATGGTACGTTGAAGTTTGAAACAATGGCGGCTGAACACACAGATGAGATTTACCGGTGCTGATGAACATTTTGAAGGAGACTTCAGATGGTTATGTAGAAATGCATCTACAAAAAATGCTGTTTATAGAGAAATCTGACCTCTGAACTGTGTTTTGCACTTTGAAGCACATGAATGATGAAAGCTTGAGTCGTGAGTTACAGATTGAAGAAGAGTTCCAAATGAAAATCTTCAGGGTTGAAGGAGAAAGTAAAGCTCAAAATGAAGGAGAACTTTTAAATCCTTCCTTTTCAAGTTTCCATTTTGAGCAAAAGAGGAACTCTTTCAAAATAAACAGTTCTACAAATATGCACTGAAGAGTTTAGCCTCTAAGCAACAGTTACTTGAAAAGGAGGAATGAAGGAGACTTGAGATGTTCAGGAAGCTGAGCCTCAAATTGAAGGAGATCCTAGTTGGTGATATAGAATATGAATATAGTTCATCTGAGATCTTGCTGTCTTAAGAAAAATCTACCATTTTATTAGTACGTTGAAGTTTGAAACAATGGCGGCTGAACACACAAATGAGACTTACCGGTGCTGATGAACATTTTGAAGGAGACTTCAGATGAATATGAAGAAGTAAATCTACAAAAAATGCTGTTTATAGAGAAATCTGACCTCTGAACTGTGTTTTGCACTTTGAAGCACATGAATGATGAAAGCTTGAGTCGTGAGTTACAGATTGAAGAAGAGTTCCAAATGAAAATCTTCAGGGTTGAAGGAGAAAGTAAAGCTCAAAATGAAGGAGAACTTTTAAATCCTTCCTTTTCAAGTTTCCATTTTGAGCAAAAGAGGAACTCTTTCAAAATAAACAGTGCTACAAATATGCACTGAAGAGTTTAGTCTCCAAGCAACAGTTACTTGAAAAGGAGGAATGAAGGAGACTTGAGATGTTCAGGAAGATGAGCCTCAAATTGAAGGAGATCCTTTGCTGATATAGAATATGAATATAGTTCATCTGAGATCTTGCTGTCTGAAGAAGAGTCTACCATTTTAATGGTACGTTGAAGTTTGAAACAATGGCGGCTGAACACACAGATGAGATTTACCGGTGCTGATGAACATTTTGAAGGAGACTTCAGATGGTTATGTAGAAATGCATCTACAAAAAATGCTGTTTATAGAGAAATCTGACCTCTGAACTGTGTTTTGCACTTTGAAGCACATGAATGATGAAAGCTTGAGTCGTGAGTTACAGATTGAAGAAGAGTTCCAAATGAAAATCTTCAGGGTTGAAGGAGAAAGTAAAGCTCAAAATGAAGGAGAACTTTTAAATCCTTCCTTTTCAAGTTTCCATTTTGAGCAAAAGAGGAACTCTTTCAAAAAAAACAGTTCTACAAATATGCACTGAAGAGTTTAGCCTCTAAGCAACAGTTACTTGAAAAGGAGGAATGAAGGAGACTTGAGATGTTCAGGAAGCTGAGCCTCAAATTGAAGGAGATCCTAGTTGGTGATATAGAATATGAATATAGTTCATCTGAGATCTTGCTGTCTTAAGAAAAATCTACCATTTTATTAGTACGTTGAAGTTTGAAACAATGGCGGCTGAACACACAAATGAGACTTACCGGTGCTGATGAACATTTTGAAGGAGACTTCAGATGAATATGAAGAAGTAAATCCATAAAAAATGCTGTTTGTAGAGAAATCTGACCTCTGAACTGTGTTTTGCACTGTGACACACAAGATTGATGAAAGCTTGAGTCGTGAGTTACAGATTGAAGTAGAGTTCCAAATGAAAATCTTCAGGGTTGAAGGAGAAAGTAAGCTGAAAATGAAGGAGAACTTTTAAATCCTTCCTTTTCAAGTTTCCATTTTGAGCAAAAGAGGAACTCTTTCAAAATAAACAGTGCTACAAATATGCACTGAAGAGTTTAGTCTCCAAGCAACAGTTACTTGAAAAGGAGGAATGAAGGAGACTTGAGATGTTCAGGAAGATGAGCCTCAAATTGAAGGAGATCCTAGTTGCTGATATAGAATATGAATCTAGTTCATCTGAGATCTTGCTGTCTGAAGAAGAGTCTACCATTTTAATGGTACGTTGAAGTTTGAAACAATGGCGGCTGAACACACAGATGAGATTTACCGGTGCTGATGAACATTTTGAAGGAGACTTCAGATGGTTATGTAGAAATGCATCTACAAAAAATGCTGTTTATAGAGAAATCTGACCTCTGAACTGTGTTTTGCACTTTGAAGCACATGAATGATGAAAGCTTGAGTCGTGAGTTACAGATTGAAGAAGAGTTCCAAATGAAAATCTTCAGGGTTGAAGGAGAAAGTAAAGCTCAAAATGAAGGAGAACTTTTAAATCCTTCCTTTTCAAGTTTCCATTTTGAGCAAAAGAGGAACTCTTTCAAAATAAACAGTGCTACAAATATGCACTGAAGAGTTTAGTCTCCAAGCAACAGTTACTTGAAAAGGAGGAATGAAGGAGACTTGAGATGTTCAGGAAGATGAGCCTCAAACTGATGGAGATCCTAGTTGCTGACATAGAATATGAATCTAGTTCATCTGAGATCTTGCTGTCTGAAGAAGAGTCTACCATTTTAATGGTACGTTGAAGTTTGAAACAATGGCGGCTGAACACACAGATGAGATTTACCGGTGCTGATGAACATTTTGAAGGAGACTTCAGATGGTTATGTAGAAATGCATCTACAAAAAATGCTGTTTATAGAGAAATCTGACCTCTGAACTGTGTTTTGCACTTTGAAGCACATGAATGATGAAAGCTTGAGTCGTGAGTTACAGATTGAAGAAGAGTTCCAAATGAAAATCTTCAGGGTTGAAGGAGAAAGTAAAGCTCAAAATGAAGGAGAACTTTTAAATCCTTCCTTTTCAAGTTTCCATTTTGAGCAAAAGAGGAACTCTTTCAAAATAAACAGTTCTACAAATATGCACTGAAGAGTTTAGCCTCTAAGCAACAGTTACTTGAAAAGGAGGAATGAAGGAGACTTGAGATGTTCAGGAAGCTGAGCCTCAAATTGAAGGAGATCCTAGTTGGTGATATAGAATATGAATATAGTTCATCTGAGATCTTGCTGTCTTAAGAAAAATCTACCATTTTATTAGTACGTTGAAGTTTGAAACAATGGCGGCTGAACACACAAATGAGACTTACCAGTGCTGATGAACATTTTGAAGGAGACTTCAGATGAATATGAAGAAGTAAATCCATAAAAAATGCTGTTTGTAGAGAAATCTGACCTCTGAACTGTGTTTTGCACTGTGACACACAAGATTGATGAAAGCTTGAGTCGTGAGTTACAGATTGAAGTAGAGTTCCAAATGAAAATCTTCAGGGTTGAAGGAGAAAGTAAGCTGAAAATGAAGGAGAACTTTTAAATCCTTCCTTTTCAAGTTTCCATTTTGAGCAAAAGAGGAACTCTTTCAAAATAAACAGTGCTACAAATATGCACTGAAGAGTTTAGTCTCCAAGCAACAGTTACTTGAAAAGGAGGAATGAAGGAGACTTGAGATGTTCAGGAAGATGAGCCTCAAATTGAAGGAGATCCTAGTTGCTGATATAGAATATGAATCTAGTTCATCTGAGATCTTGCTGTCTGAAGAAGAGTCTACCATTTTAATGGTACGTTGAAGTTTGAAACAATGGCGGCTGAACACACAGATGAGATTTACCGGTGCTGATGAACATTTTGAAGGAGACTTCAGATGGTTATGTAGAAATGCATCTACAAAAAATGCTGTTTATAGAGAAATCTGACCTCTGAACTGTGTTTTGCACTTTGAAGCACATGAATGATGAAAGCTTGAGTCGTGAGTTACAGATTGAAGAAGAGTTCCAAATGAAAATCTTCAGGGTTGAAGGAGAAAGTAAAGCTCAAAATGAAGGAGAACTTTTAAATCCTTCCTTTTCAAGTTTCCATTTTGAGCAAAAGAGGAACTCTTTCAAAATAAACAGTTCTACAAATATGCACTGAAGAGTTTAGCCTCTAAGCAACAGTTACTTGAAAAGGAGGAATGAAGGAGACTTGAGATGTTCAGGAAGCTGAGCCTCAAATTGAAGGAGATCCTAGTTGGTGATATAGAATATGAATATAGTTCATCTGAGATCTTGCTGTCTTAAGAAAAATCTACCATTTTATTAGTACGTTGAAGTTTGAAACAATGGCGGCTGAACACACAAATGAGACTTACCGGTGCTGATGAACATTTTGAAGGAGACTTCAGATGAATATGAAGAAGTAAATCCATAAAAAATGCTGTTTGTAGAGAAATCTGACCTCTGAACTGTGTTTTGCACTGTGACACACAAGATTGATGAAAGCTTGAGTCGTGAGTTACAGATTGAAGTAGAGTTCCAAATGAAAATCTTCAGGGTTGAAGGAGAAAGTAAGCTGAAAATGAAGGAGAACTTTTAAATCCTTCCTTTTCAAGTTTCCATTTTGAGCAAAAGAGGAACTCTTTCAAAATAAACAGTGCTACAAATATGCACTGAAGAGTTTAGTCTCCAAGCAACAGTTACTTGAAAAGGAGGAATGAAGGAGACTTGAGATGTTCAGGAAGATGAGCCTCAAATTGAAGGAGATCCTAGTTGCTGATATAGAATATGAATCTAGTTCATCTGAGATCTTGCTGTCTGAAGAAGAGTCTACCATTTTAATGGTACGTTGAAGTTTGAAACAATGGCGGCTGAACACACAGATGAGATTTACCGGTGCTGATGAACATTTTGAAGGAGACTTCAGATGGTTATGTAGAAATGCATCTACAAAAAATGCTGTTTATAGAGAAATCTGACCTCTGAACTGTGTTTTGCACTTTGAAGCACATGAATGATGAAAGCTTGAGTCGTGAGTTACAGATTGAAGAAGAGTTCCAAATGAAAATCTTCAGGGTTGAAGGAGAAAGTAAAGCTCAAAATGAAGGAGAACTTTTAAATCCTTCCTTTTCAAGTTTCCATTTTGAGCAAAAGAGGAACTCTTTCAAAATAAACAGTGCTACAAATATGCACTGAAGAGTTTAGTCTCCAAGCAACAGTTACTTGAAAAGGAGGAATGAAGGAGACTTGAGATGTTCAGGAAGATGAGCCTCAAATTGAAGGAGATCCTTTGCTGATATAGAATATGAATATAGTTCATCTGAGATCTTGCTGTCTGAAGAAGAGTCTACCATTTTAATGGTACGTTGAAGTTTGAAACAATGGCGGCTGAACACACAGATGAGACTTACTGGTGCTGATGAACATTTTGAAGGAGACTTCAGATGAATATGAAGAAGTAAATCCATAAAAAATGCTGTTTGTAGAGGAATCTGACCTCTGAACTGTGTTTTGCACTTTGACGCACAAGATTGATGAAAGCTTGAGTCACGAGTTACTGATTGAAGTAGGGTTCCAAATGAAAATCTTCAGGGTTGAAGGAGAAAGTAAGCTCAAAATGAAGGAGAACTTTTAAATCCTTCCTTTTCAAGTTTCCATTTTGAGCAAAAGAGGAACTCTTTCAAAATAAACAGTGCTACAAATATGCACTGAAGAGTTTAGTCTCTAAGCAACAGTTACTTGAAAAGGAGGAATGAAGGAGACTTGAGATGTTCAGGAAGATGAGCCTCAAATTGAAGGAGATCCTAGTTGCTGATATAGAATATGAATCTAGTTCATCTGAGATCTTGCTGTCTTAAGAAGAATCTACCATTTTATTAGTACGTTGAAGTTTGAAACAATGGCGGCTGAACACACAGATGAGACTTACTGGTGCTGATGAACATTTTGAAGGAGACTTCAGATGAATATGAAGAAGTAAATCCATAAAAAATGCTGTTTGTAGAGAAATCTGACCTCTGAACTGTGTTTTGCACTTTGACGCACAAGATTGATGAAAGCTTGAGTCACGAGTTACTGATTGAAGTAGGGTTCCAAATGAAAATCTTCAGGGTTGAAGGAGAAAGTAAGCTCAAAATGAAGGAGAACTTTTAAATCCTTCCTTTTCAAGTTTCCATTTTGAGCAAAAGAGGAACTCTTTCAAAATAAACAGTGCTACAAATATGCACTGAAGAGTTTAGTCTCCAAGCAACAGTTACTTGAAAAGGAGGAATGAAGGAGACTTGAGATGTTCAGGAAGATGAGCCTCAAATTGATGGAGATCCTAGTTGCTGACATAGAATATTATTATCTCATCTGAGATCTTGCTGTCTTAAGAAGAATCTACCATTTTATTAGTACGTTGAAGTTTGAAACAATGGCGGCTGAACACACAGATGAGACTTACCAGTGCTGATGAACATTTTGAAGGAGATTTCAGATGAATATGAAGAAGTAAATCCACAAAAAATGCTGTTTGTAGAGAAATCCGACATCTGAACTGTGTTTTGCACCTTGTGCAAAAAAAACCTACCCGAAAACAAATAAAAACAGCAATGTTATTGTTTTCGCTGTTTACTAAGTCTAAAGTCACTCAGTAAACAAACTTGACAGGGACAATTTTGATAAGTTTTCTGTATCACAGGCACACCCTCTGTATGTTTCAACAAGGTCACATACCTACACTTCAAGAACCCTCAGATTTAAACTTTTCCCTGTTAAATATTTCTAATATTTCAAAAAGTTGACAGGTATAAATGTGTTTACTTTTAACTCTGTATGTGTATATACAGCCACACTTTCTATATGTTTCAGCAACACACCTCAAGCAAAAAACTCAAATAATCAATTGTTAAACTTTCCCTGCTAACAAAACCTAGATTCACCCTGTACACAAACTTAAACCTGATAATTTTGTTTACAATGATCTCTGTATAAACATACTGGCACACCTTCTGTGTGCAAAAAACCTCAAAACTTTAAATTTATAATTTTCCCTGTGTACTACATGTTTTAATTTTCTCTGTGTACAAAACCTAAGGCCATAAATAAACTTGCCACAGATGATTTTGTTTACTGTTAACTCGAAATTTGCATACAGTCCATTGTCTGTAACTTTGTCCCCAAAAGTCACACCTTACGCAAAAAAAGAAAATTAAAAATTAAAAAATTATTTTCTTGATGTTTACTAAACCTAAAGTCAATCTGTAAACAAAATTAGACACGGATAATATTGTCACACCTTCGCTCAAACAAACAAAACTCAAAACAGCAATCTGTATTTTCCCTGTCTAGTCACTTTGTGAACAAACTTGACACAACTAATTAATTTGTTTAGTTTTAACTCGTTATAATATAATTTTGGGTTGAACAAAGAAAAATTGACTAGAGCGGGATTTGAACCAACGACCTCCGGTTTAACGTGCCAGCGCTCTACCAACTGAGCTATCTAGCCCTATGTTGGCAGTTTCCCTATTTTGTCAATATCTTTGTTCGGTGGGTGCCAGTCAGAAGCCATTCAACCGCAAACTGCCGTGTAGCCAAGGATCACACCGAAGTATATGATACAACCTGGGAAGCGGCAGCCAGGGGATCACCTTAAGGGGATGCGACTTTTTATATCAGATATCAAATAATAAACCACAAGGGAAACTGACTGGGTAAATGTTTAAATGATTTTGGGTTGAACAAAGAAAATTGACTAGAGCGGGATTTGAACCAACGACCTCCGGTTTAACGTGCCGGCGCTCTACCAACTGAGCTATCTAGCCCTATGTTTACCCAGTCAGTTTCCCTTGTGGTTTATTATTTGATATCTGATATAAAAAGTCGCATCCCCTTAAGGTGATCCCCTGGCTGCCGCTTCCCAGGTTGTATCATATACTTGGGTGTGATCCTTGGCTACACGGCAGTTTGCGGTTGAATGGCTTCTGACTGGCACCCACCGAACAAAGATATTGACAAAATAGGGAAACTGCCAACATAGGGCTAGATAGCTCAGTTGGTAGAGCGCTGGCACGTTAAACCGGAGGTCGTTGGTTCAAATCCCGCTCTAGTCAATTTTCTTTGTTCAACCCAAAATCATTTAAACATTTACCCAGTCAGTTTCCCTTGTGGTTTATTATTTGATATGTATATTATCCCTAAAACCAATTTTAATGTTTTTAATATTTCAATGTTTTTACTGTATTTGAGCATTTGAATTACCCTTTTTGGGATATAATAAAGATTAATTGAAATGAATTGAATTGAATTGAATGTGCCCAAAGAATAATGTACATGTACATTACTATGCAGTATACAGGCACACCCTCTATATGTTTCAACAATGCCACACCTATGCCAACAAAACTCAAAAAAGCAAATTTTGTATTTACACTGTCACTGTATTTCACCTAAAGTCACCCTGTAAACAAAGTTTAAACAGGTAAATTTCATTCACTTTGAAATTTGCTTTTACATAGAGGCAAACTTCCTGCATGTTCCTTGTGAACTTTTATTTCACTCGGACACTTGAGAAAATTCCCATTTACAAAAGATAAACAAATATTCAGTCACTCAGAAATTAAAATGACATATTTTATTGTTGTCTTTTTGTAGTTAAACAACAAGACACACCTAGAGCGGATTACGATGAAAAACTTTTTTCTGCATTTGCCCGATGTAGCACATAATTTTTATCCCAGAAAGAACTCAAACGGGATTTTTAAAAAAACATGATTTTGTTGTTCCCTGTATTTGCACAAAGACAAACCTAGGATTGGAAGACGTTCAGACTTACACAAAAAATGTTATCCATATTTTCAAAACATTCAATCTCAAAAAACAAAACAGACCGCTGGTCCCTTTTCTGTGAAGAAATCTTATCACCTATAACTCAGCCATTGTTGGAAAAATCAAACTTTTCCCGAGTCAGAATACACTCGCATCATATTATTCATGCCTTCACAGAAACCCCAATACAATTTGCACCTGGATGGCCCCTTAACAACTTTTTTCTATTGTTGGTGCTTGAGAGAAGCAATCATCTGACAGTTGCCTTTGAATACTTTTCGAAACGGATTATGTTAATTACAACTTGGCATTTTGGAGCCCCGCCAACAAATCATCGGCAGCTAATCCACCTGTTGTTTGATTCAGTCAAAATATAACATTCAACAATGTTGGTAGAATTATATACAAGTCACCTACGACATAACTCAAAAGTTATTGATATGCAAATACCGGTGTTGCAATTTTTCAATGGCCAGCAAACAAGGTTAAGAACAGGCTAACGAGATGATGACTGATCATCACTCAGAGGTCTTAAAACACACATCAGTTTGGACGTTTCATGATAATTTTGCCACTCGACCGCAACAAAGTTTGCTGCGTATAGTTTGGAATTGGATAATCTTTAACTATTTGCACATTTAACGCCAGGAAATTCTTCGGCAAATTGAATGTAAACTTTGCAGGTTGTCGCCCCTAAATTTAAAAATGATATTACCATGATGTCCATTTTCAGGGTTTAATTTTTTAATTTGTGTATACACGAGACGTAACATTATCATGATTAATGTATCTTGGTATTTAACGATTCAGACTCAACACCAGACGGGTGTTTTAACGTCATGAACGTTGACAAATTGAAGCCATGCCAATTGACATGTTTGTCACTTGTGAAAAAAAACTATAACCAAACGAAGACATTTTTGACGGGAATAATTTAGCCTTACATTTCACGAAAGACAGGGTTTGGCAGTGTTGTCTTTTTTTAAATTAATTTTTTCTTTATTTTCTCTCTCCGTCTCTTTTCCCTTCAAATCAGTGCGTGTGGGTTTGACTTTGAGAGCAGTTTTCCCACTTAGGCCTAAAGATAAGGAATTGTTTCCGACTTACCCCAGACGAACTCTTGAAGTTCGTCTGAGTATGGCTCTGTAGGGTCTGCCTTGCCCAGCTCTCTGAGCTCGCCTTTTGAAAGATGAACTCCAGGCTCGCCAGGACTTTTCTTTGGTCGGAGCATGGAGGTATTCCTACCTCCATGGTCGGAGGCATGGCAGGGTGCTCAGTCTTCTGCGAGAGATGCTCTTCACTGATGTTGTCGCCCTGCGGGAAAAAAAAACCCCAAAACGAGGCACCATGAGTGAACTTTACTGTAATTTTTTAGATATTCATTCTGTGGCAAAATACTCCTTAATTTATAGACCTTGTTGGTCAAAAATATATTTTGGCGGGCTGGAAAAGTGAGATGGATGCTGCGTTCTAGCCTCTTTTTAGACAAAGGGTCTTTTAAATAGGTAGTTTATTCTTACCTTATAACCAGCAAACACTTTATCTGGGTTTAGGTTGTGAAACAGCACTCAAAACTCACGGGAAGTTCATTCGAACAAAAGTTAGAAATTGTACACAAAATGACCACTGCAATAACACAACCACACCGGTTGAATTCCAGCTACAGAGTGATTTGCCCGCCCTACCAGGCCCCGCAGCACGGGTAGCCAAATAGCAGTAATTAGGTTAATTTGTACACAAACATATGTAACCCTGGAATTCGGGGTGAATTTATCCCTCCGCTCTAGACATTTATGTACAATTTTCGCATTCGATTGTAAGTTTATCCCCAAAAATATTCCTGATATTACTTTTGTGATAAAAATCTCAACAATAATCAAAATATGTTTCATTCCTGACGACAGTTCATAGGGTTTCCAAGTGGATTTCAGGGTCTAATTTTTGCTCCGCACATTTTTCCAACCAGGAATGGTCGACTGTGATTGGTCTCAAGTGCAATGACGTACCCTTTTTCAGAGCTGCAGACGATACATAAAACAAGTCCCGGATCAGCGGCAAAAAGGCGGAGAAGAATTGTTACTCTCCCAAAGATAAAAGGCCATAAGATGATAAAAGGATTCATTTAGATATATTTTGTGCGCACTCAAATCGGTCATGTCACGGACGTCCTGGCTAATCACAGTACACATTAATATGGGTTTGTCCGTGCAGTAAGAGCGTTGTTAATTAATGGAACGATTTTAAGTTATCGGTAGGCCTAATGGTCAATAAACAGGCGATGTGATCATTCTCGTATATTGGCCAAGAAGGTGTCTATATTTTTATAATTTGGACACACGGACAAAATAATGATAAACTAAATACTTGTAAAGAAGGTCTAAAGAAGTCCAGATAAAGGGGGGGGGGGGGTGTGAAAGGGAGACGTTCAAAGAAACACTTTAGCTCACAATTTTTGTTATTATATCATCGATGAACTAACTATGGGAAATGAGAAGAAGGGGGGGGGGGGTTAGAGAGTGTGAGAAGGTGGGGTTTAGTGTGCTTACATTTTTATGTATTTGAAAAAGTGACATACTTCGATATAAATTATATCGAAGTTGCTACCATTCAAAACGGTTGTGAGTGGGGGGAGGGGGGGGGGGGGTTCAGTTGGACGGGACCAGTGCATTATTTCATAATGCCCAGTAAATGAAAGAAAAATACTGCATCACTTCATATACAACGTTTATTAACCAATTTATAGTGGGTGTGGTTAGGGCGGGGCGGAGATGCTGTTTCTTTTTAAAATTGATATTTTGAATTAAAATGAACATGATTTATGACTCCTAACATTGATAGCCACATTGTAGTAGGCACATTGTAGTGCGAAATATCATACTTTACAAGAACCGGCAAGCCAGGTGATTTTTAGGTTGAGGGGCGGAGTAAGACGGTGGGAAGGAAGCGTTCCTCGTCATTATTTTGTGTTGTAGTTTGATCTCAGAATAAATGCCAATAAATTGATTCAGAAATTTTGACTAATATGTGTTTTCAAACACATGATACAACTACAAATTTATCCAATTTGTTTGACATCCCCACTTCTCCCTTGAGCTACATTACTGACTCCGCCCCATGCAGGTCTAAGTCCAAGACAGCCAAGTAAAAGAAACTCTGCACGCATCTTATTTGGTGAAACGGTATCATCAAGTGATTTATTCGCATACCCCTCATGCTTATCATCTTATTTAAAGTTATGTTAATTTACCATCTCTTAGTACATTCACATTCCTATTTCATAACATTATTAGTAGATGTTAAATTTTGCATCAGAGATAAAGAATATAGTAGGTTTGTTTTTACCCTTACACTGATGTGTATTAAATTTAGGCACTGGACACAGTTGGTAATTACTCAAAATATGTAATAGCATAAAAACTTACTTGGTAACGAGCAACGGAGAGCTGTTGATAGTATCTGTTGATAGTATAACACCTCTTTCTCAAAAACTATGTTACTTCAGAGGGAGTCATTTCTTAAAATGTGTTATACTATCAACAGATACTATCAACAGCTCTCAGTTGGTAATTACTCAAAATATGTAATAGCATAAAAACTTACTTGGTAACGAGCAACGGTGTCCAGTGCCTAAATTTAATACACATCAGTGTAAGGGTAAATTTCTCACTAAAATAATAAAAGACTTCTGTCCAGAAGCCTTTTATTCCTATCTGAAAGCACACAAATTTGTGCAACAAGGGTGTTTTTTCTTTCATTATTTTCATTATTTTCGATGACCAATTGAACCCACATTGAACCCACATTTTCACAGGTTATTTTATGCATTTGTTGGGATACACCAAGTGAGAATACTGGTCTTTGACAATTACCAAACGTGTCCAGTGCCTTTAAGCACTGTATACAGTGCTTAATAATAATCATATTAATAAAAGTGGCTTCTTATAGCTCTCATATTCTTCACTCAGTGACACTCAAGGCTCGATCAACAGTCAGTATTTTTCCTGCAAGATATGAAGAGCTACGTTTTTGAAGTACAAGACCTATTCCTTTACATAGCTCCATATAATGGTTTACAAGATGCAGTGGTGTGATATGCAGCCAATCAAACCAGGAACACTGGGGCGAACCCCTTCTCTTTTCCATAAGTGCACTGGGCTCTTTTAGGTGCATTACACAACACATAATGTATAAGTGTATTGCTTAAAAACACAAATGTCACGACCGGGACTCGAACCCACACTCTGCTGATCAGAAACACCAGAGCTCGAGCCACGACACGCCACATTGGTGTAAGGGTAGAATACACATCGGTGAAAGGGTAAAAACCCCAAAATTATAACACTGTTATGTTTACATAAAGTGCTTTGGTACATGCATTCCCTTACTTTAGCAGTTAGGCCTTGCGACAACTAATTGCGCCCCCATACAAGTATATATTGTTTGTGTGTACATTTGAAAAAGCACAGAACTCATAAAGTCTTTGATATTTATCTCTCACCGCCTGTTAAGGTATTGAAGCAGTTTAATTCCAATGATTTACCCAAAGCTTAAGAATTTTTCAAGGTCAAAAGTAACTAAACTCTCTTAGCAATGACCTAACAAATGTGCTTTTTGGAAAATGCTGAGTTGTCTCAAGACCTTATGACACTTTCTGATTCTTGTTCTCTAAGTAGCTCAATGATATTGGGCCCAGGACAATTTAGACACATAAAACAGCAGCTGAGGTAATATGGATTTGAGACGAAAAATCCATATTACCTCAGCTGCTGTTTTATGTGTCTAAATTGTCCTGGGCCCAATATCATTGAGCTACTTAAAGCACAAGGACAACATTGGTAATCGTCAAAGACCAATATCCACACTTTATGTGACCCAACATATACATCAAATAAAAAACCTGTGAAAGTTTCAGCCCAATTATATGTTTTCATTGACTACCCGTCTTAAGATGAATCTTCTGGACATTAATATCCATACATTTACACAGCTTAGTCAGTGGTGCCCCCAATTGATGTCCATGAAACCCACCCCCCCCCCCTCCCCCAGGTTGAAATGGATATTAGAATGATATTAACAGTGTACAGTTAACAAATCATATATTTCAAAAAGTTGTTTCTTGCCAGTACTAAATTTGCAAATCATCCTGAAAGGGTTAGTCTAAAGCAGGGCCACTACGTACAGGTCCCGGGATACCATGCAGCCCCAACCATTACGGGAAAGCTCCATTAAAGAAAGAGGCCCGAGTTATACATCCTTTTCGTCTTTACCACAAGTCGTGCCTGTTATCTCCAGGAATTCCTTGTCTAAACACACACAGTATATGAAAACATTTTGTGGGTTTTGACGGTTTCCACTCAAAATTACTACATGGAACTGCATTGCCAGTTATGTCGCTGACTGCGCCCAGGGAGGTTAACTGCTCATCCATGAAGTTTGTTGATTCAACAAGTAATGGCGATATAAACACACCCTCTCTGAAAAGGATGGATACTTTCTGAGTTTTCAGCCGAAACTCAGAAATTCTGTAATGGAGCTTTCCCGTAATGATGCTTTTTGAGATCATCGCAGCAATCATACCCTTTCAGAGCGTTCAGTCCGCATACACTCTGAGAACCAGGGCAGTCCCCTACCCTACTAATGCAGTCCCTAGACCCCACGGCCTAGACTAGGAACTACATTTGTAAAACCCTTTAGCCAACCGCTTGTGATTACACCAGTACCATCCTTGCCGATCAAGAAGCCAACATTCGTAGAGGGCCGGCATGTTAAACCCAAGGTTGTTGGTTCAAATCCCACTCTAGCCATTTTTCTCAGAAACCCTTTCAGAGCGTTCAGTCCGCATACACTCTGAGAACCAGGGCAGTCCCCTACCCTACTAATGCAGTCCCTAGACCCCACGGCCTAGACTAGGAACTACATTTGTAAAACCCTTTAGCCAACCGCTTGTGATTACACCAGTACCATCCTTGCCGATCGAGGAGCCAACATTCGTAGAGGGCCGGCATGTTAAACCCAAGGTTGTTGGTTCAAATCCCACTCTAGCCATTTTTCTTTGTTCAACCCCAAAATATTTAAAGTTTACCTGATCCCCCTGACTGCCGCTTCCCAGGTTAGATCGTAAACTTGGGTGTGATCCCTGGCTACATACACGGCAGCTAGCGATTGTATGGCTTCTGACTGGCACCCCCAAACAAGAATATTGACAAATTAGGGAAACAGCCAACATAGGGCTAGATAGCTCAGTTGGTAGAGCCCCTGCACGTTAAACCGGATGCTCTAGTTAATTTTTCTTAGTTCAACCCAAAAGTATTTAAATTTACCAAGTCAGTTTCCCTTGACTCGATACTGTAGTAACATGCATGAAGACAACATTGCTTGGTTGTTCATTCACGATCCCTAGTGGACTCGATACTGTAGTAACATGCATGAAGACAACATTGCTTGGTTGTTCATTCACGATCCCTAGTGGACTCGATACTGTAGTAACATGCATGAAGACAACATTGCTTGGTTGTTCATTCACGATCCCTAGTGGACTCGATACTGTAGTAACATGCATGAAGACAACATTGCTTGGTTGTTCATTCACGATCCCTAGTGGACTCGATACTGTAGTAACATGCATGAAGACAACATTGCTTGGTTGTTCATTCACGATCCCTAGTGGACTCGATACTGTAGTAACATGCATGAAGACAACATTGCTTGGTTGTTCATTCACGATCCCTAGTGGACTCGATACTGTAGTAACATGCATGAAGACAACATTGCTTGGTTGTTCATTCACGATCCCTAGTGGACTCGATACTGTAGTAACATGCATAAAGACAACATTGCTTGGTTGTTCATTCACGATCCCTAGTGGACTCGATACTGTAGTAACATGCATGAAGACAACATTGCTTGGTTGTTCATTCACGATCCCTAGTTGAGCATTATCTTCATGAGTACTGCTCTCCTGCCTTCAAGACACCATAGACCTGATTCCCTTTGCACTTCATTTTAGGGTGCATGGCTATACATCTCTGGCTCTGAAAGTTTCAATTTACAGATAAGAAATTTTTGTAAGCATGTCAATAAAAAAAAACATTCAAATAAGTATGACATTAATGGGAGACTTTGGAACGCTAGGTGGCAGCAGACTTACCAGGTAAATTTCCATTGTTTACGTAGTTCTGAGCATGTGCACATATTACCAAGAACAATGGATTTACTTGGAAAGTCTGCTACCACCAAAAGTCTCCCATTGATGCACCTTCAGTGAAAGTTGAACAAATCTGCCTGAACAAATCTGCCTATACCCTTGCCCAGGTGTACCCTGCATAAGATAATGCAATATTTTGTGAACACAAAATCATGCTTCGATTCAATCAAACATTGCTTTTCAATCTACACAATGTCTAAAGAGAAAACACATTTAGCTGTTGCAAACTGCTTACCAACTAAAAGGACCTTTGGTATAAATGGAAAAGAATATTAATGGCCTGACATTTCAAACCAATCAAAGTCTTTCTCATGTATGAGCAAGACTTTGCTAGGTGTTCCAAAAACACATTTCATACATCCACTTGGCAGAATGTTGTTTCAAAAATTTCTCTAGACAAGTTTTGCCTGTCCCATACTTGCCCCGACATCAAACATTCCTTAACAAGGGTCAAGCTAATACAATAACTGTCTATTTGGGATCATTGCAAACACCGATCTTGGTATAAAGCTTATGCCTGCAAGGAACCTGCGGAACCCCTCCCCCCCCCCCCCCCCAAGCGTGTTATATCATGGAAGTATGATCTGCACAATGCTGCAAAGACAGCTCACTATACGAAGGATAATGGGGGAAGGAGAGAACAAGGAATTTCACTTACAATTATATCTGGCTTGGACATCAACACCAGTGATGGATAGATGCTGGGCTGATGGTGTGCCTCGGATATCTGGCATGCCTGATTACAGAAAAAATACAAAGGCTAAGTCCATATCCTTGTCTAAAAATAACATACACACTGCACACTTCATTTTGTAGGTATTTATTTATAACTACTATGATGTAAAAGATGTTTGAATTATAGAAACAATCTTGAGGAGGTTAGGAGATGCATGCAACGTCGCTCATTTTAAAAAAAAATGTATTATTCCTTTCTTTTTTTAGGGGGGGGGGGCAAAAAACCACACTAATGGATTCACTAAAGAGTATCTTAATCTGAAAACGTTTCCGGGAGCACTCCTGTGTTCCCCATAATGTGTGGGGCAGGGGGAGGGGGGGGGGGGGCTGATTATGAAATTTGGCATTACCTTCATTACGTTATTTTGTTGTCAATGTAGATGCAGGGTGTGTAATTTTTTGTAAAAAACCAAAAAAACATGGTCAAATGGTTTCAAATAATAACAACGGACTACCGAAGACATTTTCTGTTAGTGAACTAGGAAAATTACTCATAGATATATTGCGCTTTTGGTAAGTTTCAATTTTTGGTCCCAAAAAAAAATCCACCATGCCGGCGTGGTCAAAATTTCAGACTTTGGGTCAACATTTTTTTGTGTGATTTCACATTTTATGTGAGCAGACTTGGAAAATTAGCCATAGTTTGATTTTTGTGAGTCTGATTGATTTTTTCTGGGTTGGAGTCCGCTCATTTAGACAATGTCACTTGTGATTGAGAGGACTTTCTACAGGGAGCTAGTAAAGAATGCGAGGGAGACAACGGAGCGTTTAGGTGTCACACAACTTGGGCCTAACATGTCCTGCACCAAAATCGTAGACATGCACTACTCTTTCGACTAGGCGCAACAAGTTCACTTTCCAGAAGACCCCGTGCAACCTGATCCAGTCTAATTCCTGACACCAAGAAACGTGGGGATTTTTGGTGTTCATTGTGAGGGCGTCACAAAACAAGTGAACTATTTAGTTGATAAATGTGTTCTCATCTCCAAGGGCAGCAATGCAGTGATAAGCTACCTAGGCGCAACAAGTTCACTTTCCAGAAGACCCCGTGCAACCTGATCCAGTCTAATTCCTGACACCAAGAAACGTGGGGATTTTTGGTGTTCATTGTGAGGGCGTCACAAAACAAGTGAACTATTTAGTTGATAAATGTGTTCTCATCTCCAAGGGCAGCAATGCAGTGATAAGCTACCTGAACCATTTCTTTGAGAGCTACGGCTTTAGTGAAACTACAGCACATCTGTATTGCGAAAATTGTAGCGGCCAAAATAAGAATCGCTTTGTCTTGTGGTATATGCTTTGGTGCTGCATTTGCGGTCTTCATTGGTCAATCCAGATGCACTTCATGGTGGTTGGACACACCAAGTTTGCCCCCGACTGGTGTTTCGGCCTTTTCAAACAGCGCTACCACCGAAAACCAGTCTCCATCAGCCTATATGACGTAGTTGGTGTCATCACCAATAGCACAGACGGCTGTCAACACTATTCCCAAGCTTGTTGGAAATGAAAGCATAGACATCTTTGTTCCCCAGTTTGACTGGCAGAAGCTTTCTTGGGTGAATTCTTCAAGCCACTTCACGGAGTCAAGAACTTTCAACATTTACAGTAAATTTAAAATATCATGTAATTCTTTGCGAAAAAGAATCTAAAAGCGACCCAGAATCAAGCTTCCAGCTCCTGAAAACACTCAACAGACGGCCTACAGCTGAGAGAACTTTCAACATTTACAGTAAATTTAAAATATCATGTAATTCTTTGCGAAAAAGAATCTAAGCGACCCAGAATCAAGCTTCCAGCTCCTGAAAACACTCAACAGACGACCTACAGCTGACCTTTCCATCCTGCTAGATCCCCCTGGGCTTGATGCCGAACGCCAATGGTACCTCTATGAAAAGATTCAAGAATATTGCAGCGAGACGAATAAAGACCTCGTTTGCCCCCTGCCATCAGTGTCAGTTTTCAGTTTAGCAGAAGTTGATGTCAGAAACTCTGGCTAGTACCTTTCTGTCAATTAAAACTTATGGAAGAACACATCTGGAAGTATACATGTACAATAGCTTCCTGAGCAACCTGGTTTTAACTGTTCAGAAAGAATGGAAATCAGAAACCCTGCCTAGTGGTTATCTGTCATGTACAACTTGTGGAAGTACGATAGTTTGCTGGTTTAAATTTTTAAACAGACACTAGTAACCCAGGCACTACTAGCTAATGCCCAACAACTGTCAATTCTTTTTCGGGGGAAGAAGTAGCAGCGCCCTTGTCTTGGCATGTTTGAAAACAATGAATGAACTAAAGATCTAAAATTCATATCCATACTGGTTTCTAAGTCATAAAATTTTTGAGAAATCCACTCGCCATTTCTGTATAAAAGTGTTACAGGATAAACATATGCAACACCCATCCAAATGTCCAAATAGCAGAATTTTCTTTTAAAGCAAGGTCTCTATGATTACAATCTCCTTGACCAAAAACAAAGGGTACTTCCCCTTTTGTTGGATTTACAATGGTGGAAATTTTTTCCTAACCCACCCTGTCAGGTCAGGTGCTTATTTCAGCTTGCATCTGCTCACTACAAAATACGACCACATTGTAGCATAGATGCCACTATCAAGACAAGCTTCCATAAATAATTTGTCTTCCCAATTCTCTTTATCACACCCTGTCAGGTCAGGTGCTTATATCAGCTTGCATCTGCTAACGGTAACCTGTAGCCCGTTACAACCTGTCACAGAGGGGGAAGGGGGGAGGCTGCCTCATGTACTAGGATTGGATGTGCCATAAAAGAACCCAGAACATGTCTGACCTGCAGGACTATAAATAGTTCCCACTTCACGTCACACAGCATCAAATCTTTATTGGCAAATCAATCATTTTTGAATGCACTTTTTGCTTAACTCAGTGTGTGGCACACAAGAGTTTGTTATATCCTGTGCATGTCCTCTTGTTCTTACACATGCATACTTATGGGGTACTTTTAACAATGGAACAATGGACCCCACAAGGTAATTTCAATAGGAACAATTGGGCCCCACAAGGGAATTCTTCAGAAAAGGGACACTACTGGTTACGCAGAGCGTAGAAAAGCTAAACAAACTATGTAAGAACTATCATATTCATTGAACTTGTCGAGGGTGGGTGTAAACACTAAGAACACAATCATAATCATGGGTGGGTGACCAAAAGAAACTATTGTCAGAAACAGAGTTTGGTATTGCATGATGAGAGACTGACGTGTGATGAGAGGTGTGTGTTTGTGTGTCAAAATAAAATCTGTAGCCCTTTTTTGTCTCACAAAAAGTACTATAGCTTGAAAGGTAGGCTTGGGTGCAAATATAAACAAATGCTGGTAATTCATGGATTCCATGGCTACTGGGAATCACCCAATCCTACCATAAGACATGAGATGGTGCAGGTGAATATGGAAGACTATTGAAGAAACCAAGGTTCCTTGGTGTGCATCAGTAGGGTACCCCAATTGTATACGAGGACAAGACACCTAGTTATTTCAGGGAGTTTGCGAGAGAGAGCATAGTTGGATGGCAAGGAGGAGCTTTTCCATCTTGATGCTTGACTTCCTAAACACACCCTGTCAAGTCAGTTCCTTATATCAGCTTGCATCTGCTAACGGTAACCTGTAGCCCATTACAACCTGTCACAGAGGGGGAAGGGGGAGGCTGCCTCATGTATTAGAACTCGTAGTGCATGTAACTCAGAACACATTGTGTGGAAAAAAGGGATTCACCCTGTTGTTTCTGGTTCACATAGCAAGAAATGGCCGGGAATTCAACATGGAATGAAGACACTTCCCTGTGACTTTTTGTGAGGACCAGCATATCTGACTGCCACTTTCAAAGGGATTGGTTTTAAACTTGAGTGTTTAATGGTGGTGAAAGTCCCCATTTCAAATACTCCTGTCTAGAAATTTGGTAGCTAAACGCCAACAGTTTAAAAAGGAAAATTCAAGCTGACAATTCGTTGCATGGCCGGATCTCGCGCACTCGCCCAAAGAAACAATGTCGTTTAGCAAAGAGTCGTAAGGACCACCGTGGAGTCCAAAAGAATTGCTTATTTTTAAAGACTTGGAAATTTGTTGATACATAGTTCAAAGTGTCTGTTCATACATTCTTTTCTGGATATTTTGCGATGTAATTTTACCTATTTAAAGAAAGATAAAGTGGCAGTTTACGAAATGGATGTGACACACATACACAAGCTAACCCCTACACTGGAGACTTGCCGTCACTTTTAGTTTCAGCAAGACTTCACATCAACTGACAGCAGAATGAGGATAGAGCTCCATTTTCACATCATTTGTATCCTTTTGAAAAATGTATTTGCGAAATGCACCTATTATTGAAGGAATTTTGGAACATTTATGATATTTTGTGCTTGTTTATGTTCCGAGACAAATATTTATTTGTTTTGTTTCAGAAAAATCACAATGGATATTATTACTTTTACCTATTGTAGCTTAAATATAGGATTGAAACTGCCTCTAGCTACTGTGCAAGCTTGGTGGTCTAGGCAGTAAGATATCTGCCCTAGAATGGCAAAGGTTCTGGGTTTGAATCCCAACCAAGTAATTTGCCTGTGGATTTTATCACAGATGACTATGCAAAGAACAGTTCTTAACACACGTCATAATGGGTGAAACACAATCAATGTCAATCATTATGTTGTGTTATGTTTTAGGCAAGGAGTGTAACCATTTCATTGTAAAGTGGCAATGCTTGTGGGCCCTCTATACTTGAACCTTTTTCGTATCGAGAAATACATGCTGCCATCATTAGAGACACAATGTAATAATAATAACAATGTAATAATAATAATAATAATAATATTCGGTTTTTATATAGCACTTTTCACACCCGAAGGGCGTCTCAAAGCACTTCCAACATTATTACCCCTGGTCACTGGGCCATTTATTTCATTCCTTAAACCATCTCAGCTCCCTGGGAGTATACAGCCTGTGCAGCAAATATGCGCTACTAAGCTAAATCAATCACAAGAACCATTTCTGCCCTCACAGGTACCCATTTTACCCCTGGGTGGAGAGAAGCAGTTATAGTTAAGTGTCTTGCTCAGGGACACAAGTGTCACGACCGGAAATCGAACCCACACTCTGAACAGAAACACCTGAGCTTGAGTTCGGTACTCTTATCCGCTCGGCCACAACACCCCGTATGTACTATTTTTCTTGCCTGGCAAAAAGTTATTCAACATGACCATCAACAAATCTTTCTTCTAAATATGTCCCAAACTAAATTATAAGTAATATAAATGTGTAAAGAACTTATTTGGAGAATTTGAGAAAAAAAATTCTCGTGCGGCCCAAGCTGCCCTCATCAACCAGCTAGAGGAGTCACTTATCACATACCTCAAGGTCCGGGAAGGGGTAAGAAACGAAGCACTTACTCCAAGGGTAACCCTTTCAGAGGCTGATTTCAATCTGGTGAAACTTTTGGCGGAGACTGTCACTAAATTGACATCAGCAAAAGAACACACCACTAAGAAGATTGCGGCCTTCGAAAGGACCATTTCAACGAACTATTCCCCACAATATCTGGCGAGCACAGTGCAGATTGTGAGCTATATCCCCAGCATCGTTTCTAGCTAGTACTTATGTTGTTATACATGCTGTGTCTAGGTATGTTAGTGAAGGATGAAGCCATTACAAGTGTAGGGTAGGGCCTTGCTTGATGGCTGGGACATAATGAAATGACAACAGAAAGCTGAACAAATACCAATTCCTTTTCCAATGTTTCCTGGTAATGAGAGTTTGTTGATGACACACCTGATATGACATAAATTACTTGGTGTATGTTGCTCTCTTTCTTGAACTGTGTAGTTGGGCTCTATCCCCAGTAAAGTTTTCAGCAAGTACTTGACTCATTATACATGCAGTGAGAAGGTATGTTGGTGAAGGATGAAATCCTAGCATGTTTGAAGTTTTGGACATGATGATATGAAAACTTAAAGAACTCAACTGGTACCAATTTCTCTTTCAAGGTGCCCTCATGATGAGTCTTTCTGAAAGATATGGTCTGAGATGACACAAATTGTTTGGCCTTCGTTGGTTTCACTCTTGAAACATTTGTCCTTGAGTGACAGAACTGATCTGTACCTCATCTACATGTATGCTCCTTTAATGTTTTTGAGTATTTACTGACAATCTTTGCTGCTGGGCATTGGCAGTCTTTTGGGTTGTGCAAATTGTGGGCTAAATCCCCAGCATAACTTCTAGCTAGTACTTTTGTAATTATACATGCTGTGTCATATATGTATGTTAGTGAAGGATGAAGCCATTACAAGTGTAGGGCCTGGCCTTGCTTGATGGTTTGGACATACTGAAATGACAACAAAAAGCTTAACAAATACCAATTCCTTTTCCAATGTTTCCTGGTAATGAGAGTTTGTTGATGACACGCTTGACATGACACAAATTACTTGGTGTATGTTGCTCTCTTTCTTGAACTTTTTGGTCCTTCAGCAACTTAACTGATCTGTACCTCTGATTCTTTAATGTTTTTGAATTTCACTGACAATCTTTGCTGCTAGGCATTGGCTACATCAACCATAGTGACCTAAACAAAGCAATTAGGAAACACTTGTCTTTAACACAGAGAACAACGAAACACTCATCTTCCCAGAACCCCTGATAAGATCAAACATAAGGGAAAAATTAATCAGAGCCAAACTAAACCAGAGTCCAACCGACTCATCCTCTCATCAGCTTGATCACATTCCCCACGACTGTGGATTTATTGATGATCTTGATGAAACACTTAACATTTCTTTACTAGAGGAACAGTTCACTGATGGTCAGGATTTCACTCTTACAAACTCACCCTCACCATGAACCAGGAGACAGGAGACATATAGATTCCTTAAGAATCACCCACATCCGTACCTGAACATTGCCCGAAATTGAGTCATGAAAATATGTTAAATAATGCTAAGAACAGCATCTGAAAAATATCTTCCATTCTACCACCCACACTTCTAATGAGGCAATCGTAAAAATGGCTCCTTCGGTCACCTTAGATATATTCGCCCAGCACATTACCCAGTCACAATGACAAACATGGTGGATACAATAAACTTACAAAGACCCAACCCATAAAACTTGTAAACATTATTTTGCAAACTTGCATGTATGGTTTTCAAGTCAACAGTCATAAAGTGTCACTGAATAGGACAGCACCATCATTTACTTACCAACCAGGAATGACTTCTTGCAAAATTTAGTGTACCAATTCAGTCAAATTTAATGAATAAAATGACCAATTAGGTCTAATGTATATTTGGCTTGTGTTCTTATCCACACTATCTACAAGCAGCATTGGTTAGATGGAGTAGTGCTGAGGGAGTCCACGCACAAGGACTGCCAGAGAGAAATTGATTCTACTACTGGGATTAGGCCCAAGGTTTTCTGTTTCACTAAGTCTGCATTGTCAAAACATCGCATTGTGAGCACTTACGCTATGCAATGCAATTTGCAAGAACATGGGGGCACAACAGCAATAAGATTGCTTAGCGTCAAACGTTAATGTACCTCCGGCTAATGAGAACTAACACGCAAACCGACGACGGCGACGAATCTATTTTCCGACACTCAATTATGAACGTGAACTCATGTTATGTAGCAATGAGTTAGAACAGCATTTTACCATCGAAGTTAGAGGTGTCATCACAAAGCAGAAAACTAAAATCTCCAAAACAACGATTTTGAAACAATACCCCTATCAGCATCAATGGCATGATTGACCCATTTCACAATGCTGAGCACACCTATACGTGGCTATCCTGCCCGCCATTTTGTAAGTCAAAATGTAAACAAAGGAATTGACTCTCCAAATGGCAGGCGCACATTTTGCGGAGGTGCATTAAGGGTCCATCATGGAAAGGGTCAATAGCAAAACTTGGAAGAACTTTGTAGCTTTGTTAATCTATGGCAAGTTTGCTACTGATTTACAAGAAAAATTCAGTCCAGAGCTGCCAACTTTGCCTCTTGCAATCAGGGAGATTATGTACAACAGTCAGGGACAAAGTTTCTAATCATAGATATTGTCAGGTTTTGTTATCACAACATGGAAAGATTGGTTTATCATCAGGGAACTTTCTGCAGAATCAGGGAGAGTTGGCAGCTCTGTCAGTCATTTAATCACTACATCTAATCATTACTATTAAACTTAATTACTATCAGACAACTAGTTCGTTTGTTTGTTCATAAATTTTATAACAAAAGTTGTAAAGTGAAAACATGTTAATTGAAGAGTGCCTTTTTGTCTGCACATTTAAAAAATATTCATTCATTCTTAAAATAAATTCACTGGTTTCTTACAAATTAATTTCTTGTTTTTACATGTTTGGCTATAAATATAATTTGTTTTAATATTCATTCATTCTTAAAATAAATTCACTGGTTTCTTACAAATTAATTTCTTGTTTTTACATGTTTGGCTATAAATATAATTTATATACATAATGTACCATTGTTAGTTTCATCATTCAGGTTGGACCCTTTGACTATCTCCCCCCCCCCCCCCCCAATTTCCTTCCTATTTCACATGTGGTTTGGCTTTCAAACCATACCTCTATGATAAACCATCTAAAACTAAATTATTTTTGATGATAAATACTTGCATAAAAGGTGTTAACGGATTCGTTCAGCTACAGTCAGATGAAATATGCAGATAAATTTAAAGATCTACTTCTTCACTGGTTAATTTTCTTTGTGTCAAAGTTTTCTGGGCATTGAAAAGTGATTAAAACTACAATCTAGCTACCACATAATGGTATAAAATAATCTCTTTCTTGGAGTAAAAAATGTGGTTTTTCAAAATACAATTGAAAATACACTCAAAAATGAATATAAAATTTCAACTTTCACACTCAAAACTCAATTACTACTATCTGTGATTATTATCAATTCACTGGCTTCTTGGCATACCACTCACTGCAAGATTTAAAAGAATGCAGCCTCATTTTTCTTGTTCTGTATGTTGTCCTACTTCAGGACATACTGTATTCTGTAGATGTGAAATCCAGAAGAAATCTCGCAACCATTTATGAAGGAATGGCATCATTAGTTCATCAACAGTGCATCTTGGAGAGACGGCCAAACATACACCCAAACCTACTCAAAATTACCAGTTCATGAGTGACTCCATGGGAGCAGATGACAGGGGTAGCATCTGATGAGCAGTGATCCTTTCAAATAGAGAAGCTTTGTTTCCCCACACAGTGAGTATTGATTCTCAAGCACCATTGTACAAGCAACATGATCATGATCATGAAGAAAGAGGTAGCATCTTATCAGAGGTAGCATCATCAGAAGAAACAGGTAGCATCTTATAAGCAGTGATCCAGTCAAATAGAGAAGTTTGGTTAGAGACAGTGCTGTTTCCTCACACAGTGAGTATTGATTCACAAGCACCATTGCCTCATTCAAGTCTCCTCAGATGAAGAAGCTCATACATCAATGTTGTCCTCTCAAGCTTTGCTGAAGATAGACATTTCTCTGGGCACTCATTTGAGAGTCCAAGTTGCACTTACACATGGTCCATGTGGTCAACGGCTTCCGACAGTTGATGCTTATGTTAGGAATTGAATGTTCTAAGAATGTGACTGTGTAAATGAAGTCCGAGGTGACATGCACCTTACACTGAGGTTCCATACAGGGCAATTTGATGGAAGGCGCTAAATGATAAACCCTGTATAGCGAGCAGTTCGATCATTCTCAAGTGCGCACAGAACTTTTTGGTACTCTTGGTTCTTTTACAATAACAGGATCTATCTAGCGCCCTCTTTATGGAGTATACACAGCTTCTGGCACAGGTACACTTGATGGTCTGAACCAGATATTTTTTAGTCCTTGTCCAGTTTATTAGGCAACTGTATAATGTTAAACTGCATGTTCCAACCCGTTAGTTGGTAAGGCTTCTCCAAAACAATACTAAAAACACCTCTAGTTATAAACTTACCAGTATAAAGAATAACACATTTAATCTGTTTAAACCTGGGAAGCAAAACAACTCAACAGTTAATGAACACAAAGTGCATCGCACGAGACAACTCTGCCATTAACAATTACAAATGTTTAAAACTTCGTCTTGGCAGTTAACCAGAACTACAACTATGGATCTGGACCCACATTCTGTGACATGGCCATCAGAACTTGAGTCAGTGCCAAGATTTGCCCATTGACTTTCATTAAAGTTTACTTCATTTTTAATCAAAGTTCCCCATAACTATGACTTTTGATCTGGACCCACATTCTAAGACATGGCCATCAGAACTTGAGTCCAGTGCCAATACAATTTGGTCATTTACAATTAACACTTTTTAAATTCTGTCATTAAAGCTCACCCTAACTATGACTATGGAGTTTGGACCCACATTCTGTGACTCGGCCATCAGAACTTGAATCCATTATCAACTTGACCATTTACAATTTAACCTTTTAAAAATAGAACACATAATGAGAGCAATGAAAATGTGAATGAATGAATGAAAAGTTTTCATAAAAATTTCACAAAGAGCTAAGATTAACCCTACGTTTGTGTATCAATCTAAAATAGACTGTGCAAGTCCTGCGTGTATTCAAACATTTTGGAAATCGCTTTTTTAGTCTTACTCACATTGCTTTAAAGCGTGGAAGAAAACAAACTTGCACATTTTACCGGGTCCCATTGTTCAAATACAGGGGAGACTTGTACAGCCTGTTGTTAAGCAAAGTGTGATGCTACTGTAGTGATATTGACAACTCATCTAAGATGAAACTTGGTTTCCAGTGAAACGGAGATCTGAACCCACATTCTGTGACTCGGCCATCAGAACTTGAGCTCAGTGCCAAAATAGCTTGCAAAGTGCCAACTGGTCCACATATACAAAAATAGACCATGCATCATTTTTTTCTACAAAAGAGTGACCTTGTACATTCCAGGGCAAATTAGTTTTGTATTCCTTGGCAATATAACGACTAAATGGTAATTTTAAAAAGTCGCTAAATGCTTTTATGGGTAATTTTGTTAAAGTAAATGAGTATTAAATTAGTTTCTGTATAATTTATGTTTTTTTGGAGAGTGTAGATTAATCCAGCACCTAATAATAATTAATAATAATAATAATAATAATAATAATAATAATAATAATAATAATAATAAGAGCACTTATAATGCACCGGTATCCATCACAAGTGATGCTCATGGCGCAAGGAAGGAAACACGTGTATATCAGTTTGCCGAAAAACATTCCAGTCATATCATTTCTTTCTTCTTTTTAGAACACCTCTTTGGTCATCCCCAATCAACAATATAAGTAATTATAAATGAAAACACAATATTTAGGTAATTACTGACAACCATGGTAATGCTGCTCACATGAAGAAGTTTGCCAGACCCGTTGGTCCAGCACGCGGTGTCCATATTCAGTGTTACACGTAACCGTCGCATATTCCGATTTACAACCGCGCATTCGTAACAAGCAAGGATGCTGCTGCCCTACACAATATTGTAATCAACGAACAGCAAAGAGTTTTTAGTGTGGGTATAAGAACTACAGCCAAATCAAGATACTGAGAAATGATAGGCCAAAGAGAATTATTAATAATTGAACAATGCTTCAATAATTAAATGCCTTAATGAATCAATGCCTCAATTGGCCCTCAATGCCTTATTAAGTAAATGTGTCAATTGAGACTCAATGACTTAATTACTTACATGTGTTTAAGTTACAAACCACAAGGGAAACTGACTGGGTAAATTTTAGATAATTTTTGATGAAACAAAGAAATATTGACAAGACTGAGATTTCACCAAACGACCTCCAGTTTAACATGCCAGCGCTCTACCATCTGAGCTAACTAAATGCAACCATCATTACAGGAATGCTCCATTAAAGCCTTTCTGAGTTTGAGGCCCCAAACTCGGAATTCCACATCCTTTTTAATGAGAGATGTGAATACACTTAATCTACTTGTGCCAATTATACTTATCGGATTAGTAAAGTTAATCCTACAGACGCAATGGAATCGCTAGCTGACTGGGAGTTTGTAAATTATAAGTATCATACTGAAGACTGTTTTCTTCTTCAAAATTCTAATATATTGTTAATATGTACAAAAAGTTATCATAGTTTCATTTTTCAATTATGAAAAACAACCTGGGACCTATTTCCACTTTGGTTTTGCAAAAAGGTTTCAACACTGGATCCTGACAGAAAGGTATCCCACGTTTTACAACCAAACAATCAACTTGCAAACAAAAACCCCTATACAATGGACTCCGGACACCGCCTTTTGTTACCACAAAGACCTGTGAACACTTACGCAACCCCCGCTTCCAACCTGAGCAGACATCCGATCCAAGTGCCATTGTGACACGTCCGCAACAGAAACATAAACACTCCGTCTCTTAGGACAACGCTCATTCGCAAACATGCCTCAAGGAATAACAAAGTCCTCTCGTAAGAGCTTTACATGCAACTAAATGCTGATTCAAGCTCCTGCCGACCTATCTCCAGTCCAAGACTCAAGCCCGCCGTCCAGACCGACCACTCCAAACCTATGGCTCGGCGGTACTGAAAGGGTTATATTTGCATGATAATACGAAGGCTGAGATATTACACATTACAGTCACATGACAGTGACAGTGTTCGTGTATCCCTGGGTTACGCCATTTTTTGAGAGGAAAAGGATTAAATAAGATCAAACCTTTATATACCGAAGATTGACAAAATGGTAAACCATCGGCATGATTTTCTAATGGCAAGGATAGGAGATTAGGGGTAAAATGCGGGGCAAATCGTTCAACACTTCACGGGACCAGACTCGACAGAAAATATTTATAGGCAGAGAACGAAAAGACGAAAGCGTTCAGTTGCTGGCTGCATGCATCACATTCAGGAGGAGGGCTGCTGTAGATCGGATCTTGATTTTATCCTTTTGTTTAGTCGGCAAGGCATCACGAAGGAAACATTTCGCTCAGTCCCGGTCACAACAATGTCTGGGGTTTTAACTGCCCGCCAAGTTCGCGAGGTCTACCTCATAACACACAGCCGTGCTTCTACAGAACTCTGTCGGGAAGATTTTGCAGGTAAAGTCCTTCATGCATTTGAAGGAAGTGGTGGTACAGCGCGGGTAATTCAGTGGGCGTGTTGTCTAGAATTTCATGCCAACGGTGGGCCACATTATCACATGTCTGTGAAACTAGACAAAACTCAGCAGTGGCTACGAGTTCGTAACTATTTAGGTCATCATGATGGACTGTCCGTAAACTTTTCTGGAACCCACCATAACTACTACAGTGCATGGAAATACGTAACTAAGACTGACAAGGCATACATACATTCAGAGGGCCATCCAGATCTAAACAGTTCCTTTGCCCCCCTCACTAATGATGCATCTAAAGCTGTTGCCCACCTGGCCACTCAAACATTGGTCACTTCAGAGGCTGTTGCTGACGGAGGAGAGCCATCAATTAATGTCAGACGTCGACAACGCACTCCCAAGCTGACTCCATACGATGTTTCGCAACTGGTGGTACTAAAGGGCCTGAAAAATCGTCTGCAGTTGCTAGCCTACGCACAGGAGCAGAGACAGGAAGGTAAAACTGATCTTCTCCGCTTCATTGTTAACAGAGGCAAACGAGTCGTGGAAGATGCAATACAGGTGAATATCTTTAATATTTAATATGTATAGATTTTTTCTCTATATCTCGGGAATCATGGCAAGTTAGAGGTCTGATGTATACACGTCTGTATTTCCCCCAACTCGCCCTCAAATGAAGGTGAACACAAGAAAAGGCAAGAAGTACAAAGAGGCCTAGCAAAACGAAAAACAGTTCATATACGAGCAGTGTAATGTTAAAAAGTAGCATTTCATAAGTATGAAAAACCGGCCAACATATGGCGCCACCACTCTAAATGTATTGGTCAAAAGTGCAACTGATGTCGTGATACATGTAGGAACGATCACCGGTCCCACCATTCAACGTAAACACACAGCACACATGCTGCTATGCATGCTAGGCCACATCTGAGAATATTTAAATAATGGCGTAATGAATGTGTCTGTTTTAATTCCATGCATGTAGGTCGGCTGGGAAATCAAAGAATCTGGAGAAAAACTGCGAAGATCGGCCATGAACCGAGTGGACATTCTCCAGGAGGCGGCCCGGGAAGAATGTTTATGTCAAGGCAAGTGGTTGAATTGTGCCGTAGAAATCCTTCTAAATAATGGGATTGACATATGTGCTTATGCTGAGCATATGTTCACTTTATTGTTAGAAGGGGAAAATATAGAAACCTTATGATTACGGGCCCTGCAAACTGTGGGAAAACATTCATGTTGAAACCCCTGTGTAAGATATATGAAACATTCACTAATCGGGCGACGGGAAGTTTCGCTTGGATCGGGGCAGAATTGGCAGAAGTAATATTTTTGAATGATTTCCGTTGGAGTTCTAAAGTACTACCTTGGCATGATATGTTGTTGTTGCTCGAAGGTCAAACAGTTCATTTACCAGCACCTAATTATAAGACCCACTACGCATGTGACATTGTGTTTGATAAGAACACGCCTATATTTTGTACCGGGAAACAACCGCTAATTTACATTAGTGGCGGATGTACTGATGAACGTGAAACCGAAATGATGACTGTTCGGTGGAAAACATTCATTTTCACACCAAATACCCGAGAGTGAACAAGTAGATGTAATGCCGTGTGGCCATTGATTTGCTAATTTTGTTCTCCAGAATTGTAACAGACAATAATAGCTCGTGCAAACATAACATGGCACAGAACTAACATTTGCCCCAGGCCGTTTTGCCCGCTTAAGAAATAATTTAATTATGAAATATGCCTCAATTGGGTCATTATAATAGTCCGTGGGCTCAATGCCTTTAAAATAGTCAATGCCTCATTTGGGCCTCTATGGCTTAATGAGTCAATGCCTCAATTGACACTCAATGACTTAATTACTTACATGTATACACATGTATTAAGTTACAAACCACAAGGGGAACTGACTGGGAAAAATTTAGACAATTTTGGATGAAACAAAGAAATTTCACCGGGATTTCACCAAAGGACCTCCGGTTTAACGTGCCGTCGCTCTACGATCTGAGCTAAACTACATGTAACCATATAATGACAGTATTCCACTTTCTGACAATGGGCTCCAATTTGGAGCATTGAGGTAAATAGTAGCACCTTGAATCAAGACTACATGACTAGTCTTGGTCCCAAGAACTGATAACTTGATAAAATGAGACAAATCTGAAAGTACATCTGTCACAAGAAATCTTATTCAGACTTTGGCTCGTATTTACAACTGTGTAAAATAAGAATCAGGAGCAACAATTTTTGTTATACTCAGATATTTAACAAATTTTAAAAGTGTCCAGTACCTTCACAGAACCAAGTATAACTCAATCCTTAGTATCCATCAGATATGATCACACCAATTCTTGGAGTTGGTCACAACAGTTCTTAGGGATGCTTGCACCGGTTCTTGGAGATATTTGCACCAGTTCTTGAAAGCTCCCACTAACACAAGTTCATTCTTTAAGTTGCTCACACTTGTACCAGTTCTTAAAGATGCTATTATAACAACAAATGTAGTCTTGGTCCAAAGACCTCTGTATGTGTTTTTGTTAGCGCATCAAGAATGTCAAAATACTCGTGCAATTTTTTGTCAATGGGTTACAGTTTTGGGCATTGATGAAGTACAAAGTAGCACCTTGGACCAAAACAGAAGTAGTCTTAGTCCCAGTCCTTTGTATTAGTTTTTGGAAGTGCATCAAACATGGCAAAGTACTCAATGACACTGGGTTACAACTAGGGCAATGATTATTTGGACTCTGGAGAGTAGCGCCTTGGACCAAGACTACATCCCATGAGGGATGGAAGACTGACAAAAGCATCAGCTTACCTTGCAGTCCGTCTTCCACTTTTTCACATAATAAATGACAGCAGACTTCAAATTTGCTTCATAGGATGATATCACTGACCCTAGAAAAAACAAATTAATTGATAACAATTACTGAGATCTATCATACACTGACTGTTTTGTAAAAACAAAAGAGTTTGAATTCTCTATTTATTTATTTTTAACATGTACTAGACTGTAAATTTCTGTTTAAAAAAAGCACTTTTGGTTTTGGGGGAAAAAGTGTAATTTGTTATTTTGTAAATGTATCTTTAGGCCATGCGAGAAAAAATATTTTTTGGGAATTTTTTCAAAAATTGTGTTTGGGCCATTCTTCAGTACGGTCTAATCCATTGTTTTTTCTATATTTTATGTTATTTAGATTTTCATTTTTTCAAGAAATTCAAAAAAGAATAACTGCAATAACTAGAGGCATACAGAGTAGTAAAAAATGATTTTATACATATCAATATCAGCTACACATAAAACATAATTATAGGCCTAACAATTTTGATGCTTAATTCAGATTGTTCAATCCATGGCAAAAACAGTGTGATATTAACCCTAATCCATGGCCCTTATCACACCCTTCGTATATTGCGCTGTTCTAACTCCAGATATTGCAACTTTAAGCTGCATCCACTTTACTTGAAGATAAAGGAGAATATATATGTATCCGACTGCCACTCTTTCATTCATTACAAAATAAAAGTGAATCTTATTTTTCCTTAAAAAATTTAGATATTGCTTTTGGTACCAATGAGTGAAAAAGTGGCAGTTGATCTGAATACAGAATTTGTCAAAGATAAATCCGAGTCACATGCAAGATTACGAGGAAAAATGTTGGTAGCATATTCTGCATTTCATTTGTTATACATCTCCCATTGTGATATCTAATGTTATCTTTGTCAGTTTTATTTACCAAAACTTGGAAAATTATAAAGAAATTATATTTTGACTTGTCTTAAAGTCACTGTACACGTTTGGTAATTACTCAAAATATATATTAGCATAAAAACTTACTTGGTAACCAGCAACCGAGAGCTGTTAAAAACATTGTATAAAACATTGTGAGAAACGACTCCCTCTGAAGTAACGTAGTTTTTGAGAAAGAGGTAATTTCTCACTAAAATAATAAAATACTTCTGGCCAGAAGCCTTTTATTCCTATCTGAAAGCACACTAATTTGTACAACAAGGGTGTTTTTTCTTTCATCATTTTCTTGCAACTTCAAAGACCAATTGAGTCCAAATTTTCACAGGCTTGTTATTTTATGCATATGTTGGGATACACCAAGTGAGAATACTGGTCTTTGACAATTACCAAACGTGTTCAGTGCCTTTAACAAGCCTACTATAAATATAGCACTAAAATAACATCAAGGCATTTCAAGCATGGCAGCTGAAGAACCATTTCAATAATACATGCTGTATTAGTAATACAAAAAACTGCAAAAATTCAACCTCAACAAATAACACTAACTAACTTATAAGTAGTTCCATGTTCCCATGCCAAGCTTGGCTTTCACTTGCATCACCACAGAGAAAGGACCATGTACCATGCACGTGGCATTTTCGTGTGAACTGACAACGGTTAAATGGCGGGCTACCTATGCATGCTGTGTGGCGTCATGAATAGTCTTGATTGGCGACGCTGTTTTTTGTTTTAGCCACCGGTAGAGGGCGCTACATTGACTGTTTGGTCGGGATGACTCAGAAGGACTGGGCAAGTCTATAAATCTGGATCAAAACAGATTCGTTCGTTTTGATCCAGATGTTCGTGTGATACAGATATCTCTTCTCCAGTAATTCGTGTTGCGATATTGCACTACGTTAAACAAAATGAACGTCGCCAATCAAGCAGATACGTCATGAACAGCATGGGAACACATCAAAAGACAGGAGGACTTCAATTATCAGTACATGTTTATCCAATGGAAACGTCCAAATTAAAAATGTGTAGTGCTAAACTGGCCCCAAACGATAATGGGCTTGTAAGATTTTTTTTTTTACCGAAGTCTCATCCCGGCAGCTTGAGAAATAACGGTTGAAACTGAGGACAAACTTCCCAGCCAGTGTTTTGCAGCCAGCACGGTGTGTGTAGCCATTTGCAACGTTTTGTCCCTGTACAGTCCGTAAATCTGCATATGAATTAATGACTTTGTTATTTTGGTCGCATTCAATGGCTTATTTGAATCAAGTTGTTGCAGCAAGACAGCCGAGTATGACAACTGTACGAATCAAGTTTACGCGCCGGTTCCGTGCAACCAGCCGGGGTGTGCCGCAATCCGCATGGTGTGTGGGAAGTTTATGGAAAGTTTGCGCAGCGCCCTCAATTGGCGGGATGTCCACACGTGTAGTGTGTACCAACAACCGTGTTGGGTTACGTTATAAAATATTAATTTTAGTATTCTCTGATTGCTCTTAATAAGCGTCATGGCATTGACAACGCTGTTAAACTTCAACGTGACTCCCCAAGTGTTTTTGAATCCAGGTAGGCAAGTCATAATTTTCTCCGAGTGAATGTATTGAATGTTATTGTTTATACACAGTGAAAGACACAGACAGACACAGTGTCACTGTGTCAGTGTTGTTGACTGTTGTTAATTACGTTATTGTCATGGAGGAGGAAGGAAGTTTATTGACAAGCCCAATGGGCAATGTCATGAGACGCAAGTACTAACTGAATTCCATGCCTGGCTACCTACCAGTAAAGACTATAAAAGGAGGGGGGGGGGGGGGGGGGGTGAGGAAACTAGAAAGTCATGACCACTCCAGCTGAATTTCAAAAACAAAACACACGACCCAATCCAAATACAATCAATAATACAGTCGTTTGACCAGTTCCGGATCATTGACCAGTTCCGGATCACTTAAACTTTGCAGCAGCCACATAATTAAATTACTTGTCACATTACCAATTTCTGTTGATACATGTGAAGAACAACATCCAATAAACCAACAAACCCAAAATAAGGTGCCAAACATCATCGAAAGAATAAATTATGGCAATTTTTATAAAGTTTGTCGGCGAAAATGATCGTTATTTAAAAAAAAAAAAAATTGTTGAAAAACGCTGTTAAATTGTCTCACCTTTCAAATTTTAGCGCCAGGACGAATAACATTTATTTCAAATGATAAAAACGTGTAAAAAATACTTCACGTAAACACTGAGCAGTCGTCTTGTTTTTTTGATGAGATAAAATTACCGTAATCGTTTGTTGTGAGGCATCGTTCCTTTGACCAGTTCCGGATCACTCAATATATTGGTATGTTAAATGGTGGCGCACTCAGTTAGTTAAAATCATACGGCTGTTGTAGAAAGTTTGTCATTTAAGTTGCACTGGAAGCGTGCATTTTTATATTTCAAGGAATGTAAAACTACATGTACTTCATCCAACAGCCGTCGATAACGTTGCATGTATTTTCAGTTTTATGAATGGGATTGGGAGTATTGGTTTGCAATAGAGGGCGCGCTACTGATTCGGAATAGATTCAACCGATCCGGAACTGGTCAAACGGGTGACGATACTTTTCTCGAAGCCACTTCAAAAGTATTACTTGTTTTTGGCCAATGGATATTTGGTGAATGTTATGACATGTGTAGGTAAACTGATCGACTTTTGTTTGTTTAAAATGTTAAAGAGAATGCAACAAAAACATCGTGAATTCAAAAAGTGATCCGGAACTGGTCAAACGACTGTACTACAATTAGTCAATACTCACATTCCACACAGCTACCATGGCTACATGCAGGCACTGATACTGAGTGAGATGGGCGTACGTTCGTAAGCTTTAGTTAATAGTTGTGATCTTCGATCAAGGGACATGACCAAATAGCTACAATCATCGCAACTACATATCATTTCGTTAAAAAAACAAACAAACAAACACCCCAACAAACAAGGTCAAGGCAAGCCTTTCATTCATTGTTTTAAACATTGTTTTAAAATAAAGCCACTTCTTGTTTATTTTTAGTAAATTGGAAAACAACAGAGCAAGGACTGAACAATATATTCCATGGAGCAGGTTTTGACAACTCACCGAATGCCGTAGACTTTGGTGCAAGTGCTGGCTGCCTCATACTGTACTCGGGTCATGATGGAAGGTAGAGTATTGTTTAGTCTTGGTGCAAGACAATGTTGTTCATTATCACTCAACTACCGCGATTCCCTGACCCAATCCGCGCACATTACTAATAATACTATCGAACAGTAGCGGACGCTGTTGTGAAAACTTCCATCATCCCCACAAAACAACTGACGGGTTCGCGGCTTCCAGAGAATGCCCTCTATCAGTGGAATAGTCGCGACGTGTGTAGTGTTGAGTGTATGTAGGCCCTATGTATGGTTTTACTAACTCGACAAAAACGTCTTACACCAAGACTCGAGGTATTGTTGAGAAATTACACATTGATTAACGTTGATTGATTATAAAATTGTGGAGGCTAATCATCCTTGCACTGCAGCTGAGAAGCTGACTTGCAAAGGACACAGCTCAAATGTATTTGAGCCGCCGGCATGCAAGGGCGCCTATTGCAGCCAGCAACATCAATACATGAACAAGGAGCACAGCTAGAGATCGAAAGTGTTTGATTTTTCCGGAGGGAGGAAAACCAGAGGGCTTGCGGAGAAAACCCTTGTGGAATGAGAGAACTCTCATCACTTTCTTATTCCTTAGCCGGGGATCGAACAAGGGCCACATTAGTGAGAGGCGAGTGCTTTACGCACTACGCCATCCATGCCACCCCAATTACAATCAATTATAGATTCATCCTAAATTGTTTATCAGTACGTACCTACTTTATGGTGCTTTAATGTTATGACACAAGATACTTGTCTGCCAGTGTTGTACCCAAGAAAATTATGGGAAAACTGAATTGTGAAACTGTTTTCTTTAAGAAGATTGTCTTAACCCTTTAGAGACCGTAGCGGCCACAAAAATTTGACCTCTTTTTATTCACATAAAGAGGTCATAGTAAAGGTCATGTCCAGATATGAAATTTTCCAATGTACATACATGTAGTATGTTAAACATAGTATCCCAATTTCTAAACACAAAACTAAATTTTCTGTTTCATGTTATTTCTGTTGACATTTATACTGACAAAAATTGATTCAAGAAATGAACAATATTAGCAATGTCTGGGCGTTTTGTGATTTTTATGCAGAAATTAATGGTCTCTAAAGGGTTAAACTTGTCTGTAAACTGCTTTGTGCGAAATGCCCTTACAGCTCTAAAATATTTGCCCCACAGGTCAGCAGTTGTGCAGTGTTACCCCCAGGGTCTTATCACAGTGAACTTACAAGAGAATAAAGACTCAGAATTCCTTACCGATGAGGTCACTGGTGACATTCGGCAGAAAATTGAGACTCTCTTAGACTGCAAGAAATCAAAAACGTAAGAATTAATATTAATGACAATTTTCACTCTAATTTACCCCCGTCTCTTGGCCATTTATTTCATTCCTTATAAATGATCTCCAGGGATGAGATTTTTCAGACTTATGTCTGAATTCAGACTTGTTATGTCAGCTTGGTGAATAAAAGCCCTTCATTTTTCCACATAAAAGAAAGACTGCCCTTTGATCTACTTCACTAGTGCTTAGGACACTGTTCCAAAAAGCCCATTGAATTCCAAACCCTCCCTAGGGGTTTGCCAAAAGGTAGAAACGCCATCATTTCAACATACATGAAGGCCATACGTCCTACATTTGGGATCCAACATGTAGTTTCAGAGTTTTTTGCCAGCAATGACTCTCATCCCTGTATCTCAGCTCCAAGGGTGCAGCCTGTGCTGCCAAGTATGTAGAGCATCAATCACAAGAACCATCTCTGCCCGTTTACACGTGGATGCAAAGAAGCAACTCTAGTGAAGTGTCTTGCTCGAGCACACAAGTGACATGAGCAGGATTCGAACCCACACACTGATGACTCAGCCACCAGAACTTGAGTCTGGTGTCTGTTGACCACTCGACATGACATACCAGTGATTGATATGTTACATAGATCTCTCATTCATGTTTTGTTGATCTTCATCCTCGGTGTTTTGTCCCAGGGACGGAGACTCGGAGATTACATATGTCCGGGCAACCCCTTTCACTCCATTGCATGTTCAATGGTATCAGATATACTAAATAATAATAATAATAGCGGGATTTTATATAGCGCCATTCCATCTAGATCATGGCGCTAGCAGTATTTTTCCTACAAGGTATGTGGGGTTACGTGTTGAAGTATGAGACCTATTCCTTTGCATAGCACCATGTAATGGTTTACAAGGTGCTGTGGCGCAATATGCAGCCAATCAAACCAGGAACATCGGGGCGAACCCCTTCTCTTTACGATAAGTGCACTGGGTTCTTTTACGTGCATTACACAACACACGGGACCTACGGCTTTACGTCCCATCCGAAGGACGAAGCATGTGGTTAAGTGTCTTGCTTAAGGACACACGTGTCACGACTGGGATTCGAACCCACACTCTGCTGATCAGAAACACCAAAGCTTGAGTTCGGTGCTCTTATCCACTCGGCCACGACACGCCACAGATTTAAAATTGTTTTCGACATCTTAATTGCACATTGAAATGCACAAATGTTCCTCAGAAATTAACCTTTAAATGAAGAGAAATTAATAAACTCAAGAAGTCTAACTCTTTAGGTATTCTGAACAGGTTTTCCCAATTTATAGAATTATGTCCGACAGGTTGGATTCTGATATTTTTGGTATGCCTCTGCCTCATGGCCTCATGCTGAGAGAATGGGCGGTTTGGGGATACATTGTGCAGTTACCAAATCCATCAAAGTCAAGCAAAACCATGAGATGGAATTTTTTAGCAGTTTAGGTGGTCAACAAAGCTACGTCTTTTTAAAATTGATTTGCAAATATTGGCCTGATGTTTCGACCCCAGCAGAGTCTTTCTCAAAGGCTAAATGACAACCCAACACACACATAAACAGGTATACTGGTGCTCAGTGAAGTGAAGTGGAAAGAAATTAAAACACAGAGAGGCAGAAAGCACATAGAAAAAGCAAGGGATGAACACTGAAAACAGAGACAAAAGGGAAGGGGCTAGTTTAACCACAAGAGGTTGGAAACATAAAAGATAGAATCAAAGGTTGGAAAAAAGAGGTAATTAATTGGTAAATGAGATGAACTAAAAAGGAGAAGGCGAAGACATCAAGTTGTTAGTCATTTCCTTCTTGGGTGTTCAGACTATGGGTTTGAATGGTATGGAGGTGCCTTATCCGCAGTTTCTCCCTACTCAGACAAACAGTTTCTCTGTGGTTACCTATTTGATTTGTAACTTTTTATTTACTTTAAGATTTCCCAAAATCCGCCGTGGTGGCTGTGTTGATGTTTACGTGCCGACTGTGGACAGACGTTTAGTAGAGTACGACTTTGATAAGTTGGTGTTTGAGGAAGATTCAAAGTACCAGAATGTGAAGATCCTCCACTCTAAGATGTTTGGCAATGTCCTCATATTGGACGATGATCCCAGTAAGTTGTGGCTTTATCTTAGATCAGATATTACTGAAGACACTCGGAGCATGCTGATCGAAACATTGACTTGCTACATTGTACACCAGTACTTGATCAGAGTCATGACAAACTTGTAATTATAATATTGGACCCACTTGCATGGGCCGCCATCGCTGAGGTCAAACAGTGGAAGGATGCAAGCCTGACACACCATGCACAACTATCAACCAGTACATGTATGTACATGTGTAGGTCTTCCTTTAACCCTTACAGTGCCAGCCGCGTTTTGGTGATTCTGTATCCACAGGCCGGCCTTTAAAAAAAATTTGGGTCGAGTAGTAGAACTTAAGTATTTGGCGGCCTGTGGATGGATATTCAGTATGTCATTTCAGAACGTTGGCGGCGCTCGAAGGGTTCCTTACAGTGCCTGCCGCGTTTTGGTGATTCTGTATCCACAGGCCGGCCATTTATTTTTTTTGGGGTCGAGTAGTATAGCGTAAGGGAACGTTGGCGGCCTGTGGATGGATATTCAGTATGACGTTTCAGAACAATGGCGGCGCTCGAAGGGTTAAACTCAGTGAGGGCACTGTTTGAGCTTGTGACGTCATATGCAAAGGGTCTATAATAAATGTATTTATCAAGACAAGAAACCAATCAAAGGGCCTTATATTATATACTTATCCCTGAAGCATTCCTGAAACCATCAACTCAACTCCTTAAGAATATCCAGCACCAACAGCAAAGTGAGTGCCCAGATTGTTACATCAACAATCTCTATCCTTACAGTCACCCATTTTGTCCTGGTTGATGAGAAGCAACTACAGTTGAGTGTCTTGCCCAAAGGACATAAGTGTCATGACTGGGACTCGAACCCACCCTTTGTTAAGTCAGACACTGTGTTTGAATTTGGTGCGCTAGATCGCTTGACCGTGACAAGCAACTAGATTTGTTTCAAGGCATTGCTGTGAAGATGCCAATGGGGTTAGTTTTGTTGAGCCCCCAAAATGACAGAGATGTGATATGACTCATGATAACTTTGCTGTTTCAGATATAAAGTTCCTTACTTAATCCTTGTCAGTCTCTGACTGACTTTTGATCACGAAGCCTGGAATTTCTTCCTTGAAAGGGCAAGGCCATTTTCATTTTGCAAAGGGCACTACCATTGAAAAATGTTATTGTCTATGAGAAACTTTTGAAGAAGACCAGCGTAACAGAGGCCATGGCCTCCGTGCCTTCCATTTAATTCCAGGCATGTGCAGCTCACACATAATGACCAACATGAGCGACTATTATAAGCAACAATTACTGCACCTTTCCATCACAACCTTTGTGAGAACTTTGTGTGCTATTAAACTTTTTGTCCTCTTCCTCAAACTAGATCTGGCGGAGAGTGACATAGCCTACACCAAAGCCATCACTGGGAATAACCGGCAAGATTACAAGGGGAAAGATGTTCTGGTTCTAGGGGCGGGAGACGGAGGTATCCTTCACTACCTCCGTCAGCAAGGTGCAGGGATGATTACTATGGTGGAAATATCCTTTTCGTAAAGATCCAGGGAACGAGAGCTAAGATCGATCTAAAGATGTGTATCAATCTTAACTGCTAAGCAAAGTGTGATATCACAGTACAAATCACTATGGTGATATTGACAACTCATCTTAACCCTTTAGGGACCATAGCGGCCACAAGCGGCTTGTACCAAAACGCCCATAGCGGCCGCAAACAGTCGCAAAGTTTCACCTACTTCTTTTCACACCTACTTCTTGGCCACATATGAAATTTTTCGATGTAGTTTGTTGACATAGTATCCCAATTTCTAAAACAAGAAACTAAATTATCAATGTCTGGGCGTTTTGTGATAATTTAACGGAAATGAATGGTCTCTAAAGGGTTAAGATGAGTCTTAATGCTGGGTGGAATCATGCTGTGGCCTGTGTATTAACAGGCATGCAACTTCTCAGCTGATCAGTTGATTTCTGTTTTCTGATTTCTTTTTTTGTATTGCCAATGAAAACTGAAAAACAATGTTCAAAGTTTTGTGTGCTATGCATGCTGCTTCCTCAATATGGTTGGGACTTACATGTACTTGATCCTGAAAGTTTGAATACTTGGGAGACTTGCACAGTCTATTACGCAGTTTCATGTCTATTTAAACCGGCCTGAATTACACAATGAACGTTAGGAGGTTTCAAATTCCTGTCAATGTTTCACTTGAGGGTTATTTTTTGAAAGTTACAAATAAGGGAATAAAACGAGTGGGATGAGTTCTTGAACGTTCGTTTGAAACCTTGCAGGGTTGTGGCCGTGCGATAAAGGACTGAGCTGAAGACTGAGTCACCACTCTTTTGTTCCCATTCGTAATACTGAGCGTAACGATATTGGAAAATCTGTCAAACTTTTCTGTAAAATTTTGATTTCTGTCACAACCTCGGGCTCCGTTTTGTGCATGGTCAAATTGCGAGTACCATCAGATTGTGCGAGGTACCGGTATGAATTGATAGCGATACACAAAAATTAGCACCAAGCGAAGCTTGCGAGCCACCCGTATGTTTAACATTTCTGTATATAGCTCGGTTAAACTTGACTACATGTAGGTGATCTCCTCTCGACCAATCAGAATGGATAAACTGTCCCGGGTATTTATGAAAAATGTAATATTTGTTCCGTAACTCTGGCCTTACATTGACCAGGTCGTGATTGATGCTGCGATCAAACATCTCAGAGGAATCTGTTTTGATTCGATGGACCAGTTGGAAGGAGCAAATTACAAGGTAAGTGCAGTTATGGTATCTTCGGCCTGCTCTTCACTGAGGCAATTGCCTCCCTTGCCCCTGGTTATTGCCTTGGCGCCCCTTGAAATGTTCCAATAGAAATTTACAATTGTGGCACAGAGGTGCTCTTTACCAAGGAGAAAACGCTTTGGAGCCCTCGCCCTTTCAAAAACTAAGCATTAGGCCTGGCATCTTAAAGGGTTTGCACAACATTCATAAGATTAAAAAAAAAAGGTAATGTTCACAGGTTTACACTTAACTTGTACGGTAAAATAAAGATACTCATGATGGAAAACTTCCCTTGAAATATTTTTGGCCAAAGTATTTTTTATGAAAAAAACATTTTTGCTTGAAACCATTGCAAACATATGTCGGGTCACATAAAGTGCAGATACTGATCTTTAAATGATGACCTCCATCTATTTTGGGGCTGTTTTTCCCGTTTTTAGGTGTATCATTTCATATTTCATAAAACACTATACAGGTTTTTTTTTTATTGCTTTTCATTCCAGGTTCTTGTTGAAGACTGTGTTCCGATTCTCAAAAAGTATGCTCAAGAAGGCAAGCAGTTTGATTATGTCATCAATGACCTCACAGCAGTTCCCATAACAACAGAGCCACAAGGTAACTAAAGGGACTAAAATCCTCATACAGACATTGCGCTTTTGCTTTTTGTTAAGTAGCCCACAGGGCTATAGGAAACTGTATGTTTTACTTGGCCCCAGGAAGTTTTAGTAGCCCAGATTTTAAAGGCATTGGACACGTTTGGTAATTACACATTTAGCATAAAAACTTACTTGGTAACGAGCAACGGAGAGCTGTTGATAGTATAAAACATTGTGAGAAACGACTCCCTCTGAAGTAACGTAGTTTTTGAGAAAGAGGCAATTTCTCACTAAAATATTTGAATCTGAAAAAGACTTCAGGCCTGAAGCCCTTTTCAGGCATCTGAAAGCACACAAATTTGTGCAACAAGGGTGTTTTTTCTTTCATTATTTTCTAGCAACTTCGATGACCAATTCAGCCCAAATTTTCACAGGTTTGTTATTTTATGCATATGTTGGGATACACCTAGTGAGAATACTGGTCTTTCAAAATTACCAAACGTGTCCAGGGGTGGATTTCACAAAGGATAGTCCTAACTTAGGACTAGTCCTAGGAGTTAGGACTAGTCCTAGACATAGGATCGATCCTATAGCTAAGATCGATCCTAAGATCGATTTCACAAAACTCGTCCTAACTCGAGATAAGACCGGCCCTAACTCTTTGTGAAATCCACCCCAGTGCCTTTAAACATGTATTGTCATAAGTTTATCTTTCTGATACAAATGGTAGCGATCACAACCGATTTAATATTATCAAATGAAACATTTACCTGATTACACACTCAAAAACAAATTAACACATTTACAAAATTTACTCTTCACATCTGAAAAAGATGAAACATGAGTACTTTAAACAAGTAGGTTGCACAATTTTTAGTAGCCCACAGGGCAAGTTGAGAAGTGGTGTCTAGTGGCTCGTAGCAGTTTTTAGACAATGTTTACTGGGCTAGTGTTAAGGGCAAGCCCTGTGCTAGTCCAAAGTAATTTTATGTTTTCTGTGCAATTGTTCACATTGATTTACTCAGCAAATGAGTGCTGTGATCTTTTTGGGGTTGTGCATTATGGTGTATTTTTACATATTTCCTGTTAGTGTAGGCTACATTGTCAACCTGCTGTAGCCATTTCTGTCGACTGTATCTAGAAATCTTAATGTAAATTTTTTTGTTTCCACCTGCAAGGGGACCAGTGGGACTTCTTACGTCTTATTCTTGATCTGTCCATAAAGGTCCTTCGACCGTCAGGCAGGTATTTCACTCAGGTGAGGAACCCTTTATAGAGTATTGATTTTTACATTTTCCCGACTTTTTTGTTATTAAAACATGGCTGTACACATTTTATTATATTGTTGGGAAAGTAACATTTAACCAAGAAATGCTTGAAAGTAAAATAAAATTCATAAATCAAAAAGGGAAATGAGGGTCCGATTTGACCTTCAAGACTATATTGCAGGCCTGTAGTTACATGGCCATGGCCTAAGTTGCGTGGTCTTGGCCTTGGTGCCCCTGGATTTCTGCCAATAAAAATGCAAAATGAAAAAGGCTTTGCACTTTCAATTTGAAATTCCTTGTCTGTACTTAACCGAATGACTAATGCTGCCACTTAGAAATCTTGAGAAAAGTGTTTTGAGTTTTGTGTTTGATTTGGGGTTTTTTCTTCAACTTTTCATTTTTCTTGTTTCACAGGGAAATGGAGCCAACATGACAAACGCTTTAGCAATGTATGAACAACAGCTGGGTAAATTGAGCTGCAAGGTGGAATTTAGTAAAGAAACAATCTGCGTGCCATCCTACCTGGAACTGTATCCTTTTTTAGAATGTTCTTATACTATCATGGTAAAGCAGATGGAGGCAGATTGATCATAAGGCAATAGACACCTGTGTTCCATAGGCCCTACCCTAGGCACCTGTGTTTCTTATGCCCTACCCTAGGCACCTGTGTTTCTTATGCCCTACCCTAGGCACCTGTGTTCCTTATGCCCTACCCTAGGCACCTGTGTTCCTTATGCCCCAGCTCACCTGTGTTCGGTAGGCCCGACACCACCAGTGTTTCATAGGCCCAGGGCACCAGTTCTGTAGGCCCTAGAAACCAGTGTTTGGATTGGCCCTGTTAGCAACAGTCATTCATTGGCCCTGTGTCCGTTGGCTCTAGGCACCAGTGCTCCCTAGGCTCCAGAGCCTTTTCCATAGCACTTTTATGTGCTGTATTTCATTACAAAGTATCACGTGTACTGAGGCTGCAGTAACCCAAAGTCCCCAAAAAGAGAGGCTGTTCAAATTTTACAAAATTCCTTGCGTTTGTGAGTGTTAGTGCTTCGGTATTTTTGTAAGCCTTTTTTTTCATAGGACCCAAACATATTTTAATGAAATAATAAAAAGCAGAATATATTAAAGGTTAAAAAGTTAACCAATTAAAACCTCACTCTGCGGCAGTGAAGTTAATAACGAGAAGTCCCCACAATCCACTTAGCGAAAGTGGTAGTCCCGACTGATTTCCTACCTTAATAAGCCTAGTTTTAAGCAGGACTGTTCTTTTCAGAGCTAAGTTAGTCTCCTGAATTCCGAAATCTACTCCGCGGCAGTAGAATAAATAGCAAGACAAGTTCTCAAAGAACGAAATCTACACGCAAAGTAGAATACACATGGTGTTACCGCAAACCAAATTTACAAAAATTAATATAGTATTTTCTTGTTAATTTCCTTGACCTGTATTTCTCAGATGGGTGTTTTACGAGGTTTGGAAGACGGAGACTTGAACAAACTTCTGTTTGATTATAATTATGCAGCTTAAACTGAGATGCATCAGTTTGATTTTTATGCATGTATTATCCTAAACAGTTGTATCTTTTTATTTCATTCCTTTATTCATTCTAGTTGTGAAGACAAGGAATCTCGACAAGGCAAACTTATAATCACTATGCTAACCAAAGAACCCAATGGAGTGAATAAAAAGTTTCAGTTTTAGATGTGGGAGGACAACCCCAGAGATTTATTCAAACAAACGCAATTAGGGACTGAAAACCCAATCCATATAGTGCCCTGGCGGGATTCGAACCGGGGTCCCAGAGATGGAAAGCGAGGGAAGATACATTGTACCACTATGCCAACCCGACTTTTTTTTTTAAGTCATCATTATTAAAGATCAATGTATACCATTGTTTATAAATTTAATTATTCTGTAATAACTTAGTTGATCTGCAATAATTTTTCAATGAAATTCTTTCACAACTTTCAGTATTCAATGTATCTATTATCAGTTTTGTTGAACAGCAATAATTTACTGACTGAAATTTTCAAACAGGAATAAGATTCCTTTTCATTAGTTCCAATTCAAAATAATATCGCCGCATTTTTGTTTTTCTTGTTTTTGGTACTAGTTTGTAGAGTTTAATTTCTTAGTTGTTTCGTTAGCTTGGTCATTTTCTCATCAAATCCCTACCAATATTGAATAATTGAAGTTAGGCAAAAAGGTGGGTTTTTTTCTAAATTGATATTATAATTGCATCTAGAATAGAGAGAATAATTTAACTTTTTTACCCTTAGGCCGATGTCTACAAAAGTCCATTGGTGCCAACAAAAAATACATATATCCTTTCTGTAAGGTTACAAGAAATAATATTTTTAATCACCGTCCTCATTTTGACACCATATGCCACAACTCATCTGGGCCCAAATTCATAGAGCTGCTTTAATAAAGCATACATTGGTGATTGTCTAACACCCGGTTCAGACAGGCGCTCTAGAGTCGCGCCGAACCAAATAGATTAGGAGCGACTCTAGGTCGACCCAATTAAATTTTGGTTTCAGACAGGCGAACTTAACAAAGCATTTACATTAGGTTCGGCTCATGACAAGATAGACGTCTGAAACCAAGGCGCTCCAGAGTCGTTCCGAACGACTGCAACAGTCGATCTTTCGACTTCTAGCACGTCCAGTCGCTCCTAACTGTTTCAGACGTCGAACTTTTCATGTACTTTTGGTTCGGCGCGACTCTAGAGCGCCTGTCTGAACCGGGTGTAAGACCAGTATCCACACTTGATTCGACCCAACATGTACATGAAACAACAAACCTGTAAAATTGTAAGCTAAATCGATCTTCGAAGTCATGAGAAAACAGTGAAAAACCCTATTATAATATACTTCCACTGTTTTCAAACATCAAATTTTATCATGGTGATAAAGACAAATTGTTTTAATCATTTCCTAAAAATTATAGCATTTCAAGCAAAACTATTTCAAGGGACGTTTTCCACCATGACCGTCTTTATACTATGATATGATGCAAATCTGTGAACATTTATATGTTCAATCTTACCAATTTTGGACACACCCTTTAAGCAGACATTTTTGCCCACCAAAAATTAGCAGCATACCAGTCAAAGATGGTGCATTTTAAATGATATTTTGGCTGTTAAACTTATTGTGGTAAGCATATTTTTTATATAGCTTAAGCAGCTCTATGAGATTGGGTCCTGATACCATGTATCAAACACAGTACTAGACAATTATGATTTGATTTTTAAAAGAGTGTCTGCTGTTATTTTTGTACATGTAATAGTAAATAGTATAGAAAAAAAACACAACAACATAACACAGTTCAAGTCTCCAATAATTGACTAGGGGAGTCGAATTTGATTTTTGAAAAAGCGTGTATGCAGCTCACTTTAATTACAAAACAGTAAAGATTCTCTATAGTAGGCATGCATATTTAATTTCATAAAACATATTTCTTTTACATTTTTTTAAGAAAGCTTTACACATGTACAAGATGTCAAAATTTACATAACTAATTCTCACTGATGTATTGTATAAAACTACTGGGCCTTCAGAACTTCTTCTTAGACTAAACTTTTTCCTTTATTTCTGTGTTTGCTTATTTCTGTTTATTTTTCCCATGAAATGTCACACAGTCTTGGTTTGAACCAAATTGCTGTTTCCTTTATCATTCTCCCCCCCCCCCCCCCCCCCCATGTAGTAGTTAATAAGTCACTGACAGCTCTTTTCAGAATTAAATAGTCTCCCAAATTCAAAAAATATTTACTCTGCAGCGGTAGAATAAATAGCAAGACGAGTTTTCAAAGAACAAATCGACACAGCAAAGGTGTTCTGTTACAGCAAACTGAATATACATCGAATGTGCAGTAACTTCATCACTAACAATCCTGCATGGTTCCAAAAACATTCATGAATACATCTTAAATTAAGGAATACAAAATTATTTTTTGAAAACAGTTGTCCAGCTTTAAGCTGTCAACATAAAATGCCGTTTAAACATGGATTTTGCATCCCCCCCCCCGCAATAAAAATGATGAAATAAATAAATACACATATTAAACAAATACATAATGAAGAAAAATATATATTTAAATCTGTAAAGATCTTAGAAACAAAATTATGAACAAAGATAGCAAGAAACTGAATGATATACATTGTACACTACATACACCACAACAAGCAAATTTTCAAAATGGCTGCCACTACTTGTCATTCCACAATTTTTTCAAAGGACAAATCTGCGATGGCCCTGTAGCCTAATACATGTATCTATGACATAATCTGACCAGTGACCAATTCCACGCGTGTCTCATCAAAGGAACAATCCCATCACCTACATGTACCAACCCTACACAAGATCGAGAAAATAGCATTTCAAGTCCTCCCAAATCATCAAAATTAAGTCTGAATACAGTTTATTTTTCTGCTTTTAGTGGGGTTTTTCAATGGATGTGTTAAAGTACATTCGTCCTTGCTTCATTTCCATTAACCCTCCTACTGTTCGCAACATTTTCAAGTGAGTTGACCAACCATTTGAAACCATTCAACTGCCAAAGTTGTGTATGGTGGCACAACTGTGCACAGAACTAACTGTGTACATGCATTCCCTCATGGTATCATATTGCAAGGCTGGCATAGCTTATCTATCATTCAAAACCACTGTGAATGGTATTGAATGGTCAGACAGCAAGAGGGTTAAAGGTATCTCATACAGAATTGATGAGGGTAAAAAACATCATTGTTAAATTTTAGGCTACAAATTTATGAAGTTCAAACTAGAACCACTTCTTATATGAAAAAAAATTTTCCTTCTGAAATGAGTCGTATTATGTATTCAAGAAAACTATCTGAAAAATCTTTTTAAAATAAAATGCAACAGCTGATTTTGGTTGTTACAACCAAATTTTAGGACAATGTGTTTATGTTCTGAAAATTTTCACGGTTTTGTTATTTTGTTTTTAGCAAATAATGTTAAGTAGTTTTGTATATGTTTTTCTTTTATGACAAATAAAGTTGTGAATCACAAAATAAACTTGCACAAAAACTTTGAAGAAAAAGAAAAACATCAATTTGCTTTTCATTAATTTCACTATACTGAATTAGATATTATTTTCACAGTTTTGTTGTACAGTGTACACATTTTTATGTAGTACTCCAGTATGTTTATCGAAAACTAAGACTGGTATAGTGGTATACATGTATATATTGACCCATTGCGGACTGTGCAGCACTTACACGTGCCTATCCTGTCCGCCCGACTCCCAAAATGGCGGAAATGGTAGACGCCCATCGTGCGGAGGTGCATTCCACATTGTGCAAGATGTCAATCCTCTTCCCCAAAATGTGTACGTACTTTCCCTTTTTAAGTAATAAATTTGTTAGTAATTTATATTTTGCACCACATACAAAATGCATATTATTATTACGCATAACAGCACGGCACACACTATTGTTTCAAACTAAGCTTGGTGTGTTATTTGATATAAAGCATTTTTTATTGTCTTCTTGGCATGCTTGAGTCATTTTTTATCGGAACATTACATCTTTGCTAAAGACTCGAAGGAAGAGAGGCAGAGAACAGAGTCGGTGAAGTGAAAAGGAGCAGGCATTTCAGGGCTCGAATTCTTGTGGGGGAATCCACAAGACCACAGGGCTTGTAGTACTCAGAATCTTATAAGAAACTGATAAGAATCTTACGAGAAACTCATACAAATCTTATAAGAAACTGATAAGAATCTTACAAGAAACTGATGAGTCTGATAAAAAACTGAGAAGAATCTTACAAGAAACTCATAAGAAACTCATAAGAATCTTATAAGAAACTCATAAGAATCTTATAAGAAACTGATAAGAATCTTATAAGAAACTGATAAGAATCTTATAAGAAACTGATAAGAATCTTATAAGAAACTGATAAGAATCTTATAAGAAACTGATAAGAATCTTACGAGAAACTCATACAAATCTTATAAGAAACTGATAAGAATCTTATAAGAAACTGATAAGAATCTTACAAGAAACTGATGAGTCTGATAAAAAACTGAGAAGAATCTTATAAGAAACTGATAAGAATCTTACAAGAAACTCATAAGAAACTCATAAGAATCTTATAAGAAACTGATAAGAATCTTATAAGAAACTGATAAGAATCTTATAAGAAACTGATAAGAATCTTATAAGAAACTGATAAGAATCTTATAAGAAACTGATAAGAATCTTATAAGAAACTGATAAGAATCTTACAAGAAACTCATACAAATCTTATAAGAAACTGATAAGAATCTTACAAGAAACTCATACAAATCTTATAAGAAACTGATAAGAAACTGATAATCTTATAAGAAACTGATAAGAGTCTGATAAAAAACTGAGAAGAATCTTATAAGAAACTGATAAGTATCTTATAAGAAACTGATGAGTCGAACTGTTTACTGGACCACAGTTTCTTTTTACTCGACCAGAAAAAATTTCTACATGGTTTATCCTAATGAGTGGCGTACATGAACTGTTTTAACTTGCACTACATGTAGGCCATGAAGTTCTCAGGGATCACTGACACCACTTCATCAATTTTTCCTAAGCCTAATTTCATAGAGCTGCTTAAGCACAAAAAGTAACTACATGTAAGCCCCCCAAAAATTATGCTTACCAGAATAAAGGGTACCAGCCAGTATCTCATGTCACCTGTGACTGGTATCCAGTATCCTGCTCATTTTTGTTTAGCAAAAAATTGTTGGGCCTCCACAATATTTTCTGCTTAAAGGGGCTGTGTGGCGTCATGATCAAAGCAGGCCAATGGCTGTGGAGTTATGAACTCTCACCCATACGAAGAGTGCGCGTGCTCAGTAACTCGGTGTTCATAACATCATGTACAGCCAAAAGGCCTGCTTTGATCATGACGCACAGTCAGTCCCTTTAAAGGGACACGTTGCCTTGGATCGGGCGAGTTGGTCCATAAAAGGCGTTTTTAACTGTCTGTTATAATGCTAATTGTTAGAAAGATGTTTTGAAAGTAGAATACAATGATCCACACAAGTATGCCTCGAAATTGCATGGTTTTCCTTTTACATCTTGAACTAACACAGTCGGCCATTTTGTGGAGTCAAATTTTTGACTCCACAAAATGGCCGACCATGTTAGTTCGCAAAGTAAAAGGAAAACCACGCAGTTTCGAGTCATATTTGTGTGGATCATTGTATTCTACTTTTAAAACATCTTTCTAACCATATGCATTTTATAACAAACAGTTACAAACGCCTTTTAACCCTCCTACTGTTCGCAACATTTTCAAGTGAGTTGACCAACCATTTGAAACCATTCAACTGCCAAAGTTGTGTATGGTGGCACAACTGTGCACAGAACTAACTGTGTACTTATGGTATCATATTGCAAGGCTGGCATAGCTTATCTATCATTCAAAACCACAGTGAATGGTATTGAATGGTCAGACAGCAAGAGGGTTAAAGACCGACTCGCCCGATCCAAGGCAACATGTCCCTTTAAGCAGCTCTATGAAATTGGGCCCTGGTCTTGGTCTGAGTTCAAAATGAAGATGGTCTTGCCCCTTGTGGCTGGGCCTTGAAACAACTCCTGTGTCCATGCTCACCACAATGTGTTCTTATACTCTGCTTCATAGATATCGGGTATTTGACCAATTCTTGAGTTCACCATCCTAACGCTACTGTGACCAAACAAAGCCTTCTCGTAAGAAATCATTTGCTTCCAGAACCCTTTATTTGGGCGGATGAGCGACCGCCTCGCCTTGACGTAAGCGTGTGCTTGACGTAGTGTCATACGGTCATACTTCATCAGATAGACTATACACAAAGTGGCCGATCGACTGCGACCAGCGTAGCAGTGCACAAGCACCCGTCCTCCCTTCTTTTTTACATCCTGTATCATATCGGCAACTCTATCAAAGTAGTCGAGGAGGCCAGCAGATGGGACATCGTCGACTGGAATGCGGGTGGATGTGATGTCTTTAGGGTATTTAGGCATGGGGCACTGGTAATTCAATGTTACATTGATGACGTGGGTGATCCCTCGAGCTTGTAGGTGAGTGGGACTGCTGGCTCCGTAGGCACTACTGATGAGCAGGAAATCTGTTAGTTCTGAAATAGTGTGGAAGGCAGACTGAGAAAACGCCATGCTGGTGAATTGACTTCTTATTTCGAACTTCTCAACCTAGCTCATTGCATCTGAAATGGAAAACACAAAAATTACGAAATAATCCTTTAGATAAATAAGGAGGATGCTAGCCGACCATAATCCGACTACCACTTTTTCACTTGATGACAATAAGTATTATTTTACAAACCATCTTTATTCTTATTATAAACTAAATTTAGAGACGAGCTCACCATTAAGACATTTTTCATCCCTCATTCCAAAACAAAACCTTGTCATGTTGTAATTGTAGCCAGGCCTGGAATTTGACAATGTTTTCTTTTTGCAAAGGGCACTTCCATTAGAAAATCTAGGTTAAGGTCTATAATGGGAAACTTTTAAGTGGTGGCACCAAGACCAAGACATGGGGCAATAGAGGACATGGCCTCTGTGGCCTCTGTGGCCCCTGTGTAATTCTAGGCCTGTAAGTGTAAGGTTTAACTCATTGACAGGTCTTTATATGCAGACTGTAAAATTATCTCAGAAAATAATGTTTTGTTTGTGTAGTTAAAATTATCTAAAATTATCTATTAAAATGTATCTAAAATTATCTCAGAAAATAATGTTTTGTTTGTGTAGTCTAGGTAACAGACATAAAACATTACTGTTTAAAGGCCCTGTACACTATTGGTAAAGATCGAAAAACACAAATGTTCACAGATTCACACATACATGTAATTTACATGATTTAAAGTAAGTAATGGTAGAAAGGGTTCCTTAAAATATTTCTGCCTAAAATGCTATCGTTTCTGAGAAATGAGTAAAACAATAGTTTTTATCGCGCGCGATAATAAACTCGATGTTTGAAAAACAGAAAACACATAAGGTCTCTTTTCACTATTTTCTCATAATCTCGATGACCAATTGAGCTCAAATTTTCACAGGTTTGTTATTTCATGTATGTGGTTGATTACACAAAACATGAACACTGTCTGTGATTATTTTGTCAGCTCTGCCAATCCTGTATATAAATACCTTTAAGTTAACCAAATATATAACATTGATTGTTATTATGAAAAGTTACTTAAATGAATTCTGATGTACGTGCTTTCAAGTTTCAATGTTACTTTTAGTAAAGTATGTACATGTAAGATGTACATGTACAACATTGGTAATTGTCAGACTAGAGACCAGTATCCAAACTTGATGAGACCCAACATACATGTAAACATGAAATAACAAAGCTAAATCGGTATTCAGAGTCATCAGAAAACGGTGAAAAAACCCATTAACCCTAACTCCCAAAGCGTTTTTACTAGAATCCACCCCTAACCCAACACATTCCAACAGCTTATACTACCATGAGATGGGAACTGTGCCCAATCTTAGGTGGACGATACACAACCTAACAAACTCCAACAGGCTTTTTTTGTTTGATTTTGTTGGAGTGTGTACACTTGGCATGTGCAAAAATTTGATCAGTGAAATCACACAGTACCCAACATAACATAATCCAACAACTATCTCATTAGACCATGGAGGAAAGAGCAATGCCAGACATGTACATTTCACACATCCACCATACCCACTCAATCAAATTCCAACACCATTACTTGTCAGCAAGGATACACAATCCCACAGAATCAAACACCCAATCCTAAAATTAAACACTTTGCCCTGTTTGAATTTGTAGGGTATGGGAGGGTTAGGGTTAAATACTTTCAGTTTTCAAACATCAGATTTTATCCTGCATGATAAAGACTAACCATGGAGGAAGGACAAGATCCTCCATGGACTAACTAGTAACTCATCAGTCACTGTTTAAATAATAGCTATTTTAACTTTTATGTTTACTCATTTCTTATTTATAAAAACTATAGCATTTCAAGCAAAACTATTTCAAGGAAAGTTTTCCACCATGACCATCTTTATACCATGTAAGTTATGTGCAAATCTATGAACATTTATAATAATTTTCAATCTCACCAATGTTGTAACATAAAGGGTTGTACACATGGGTAAGCGTACATGTACACACCCTTTAAATGTTGTAAAGATTATTTGGGTTAGGTTAGGGTTTGCCTTTAATAGACTGTGCAAGTCTCGCGCGTATCCGAACGAGAAAACACGTCAAACGAAGAACATGTTTATTTCTGAAATTAAATCTTTGTTTTAAATTATATCTCATGACAAAATCTGAAAAACAAAAATAAATCATTACAATTTTATGAAAGGTTTTAGCTTTTGAAAAAACAATCACAATAGTGTGTATATTATTATTATTATTGAAAAACAAATTAAAACTCTGGGACAAGGATGCCTATTTGTTGTTAACTTTTTAGAAACCCCTTACGCGGATTCGTGAAGGTCAAACGGGTCTTAAATGGACCCGTATCGCAGTTTAAAGAGGATGCTGACGCCTCAACAACCATAGACTGTAATGAAAAGGGTTTGCTTTGCAATTACAGCATCTGGCGATTATAATTGCGCATCCAAAACAAGCGTTTACGTAAGTTTTATGATCGGAGGCGAGCACAAAATTCTTAATTTTTTGCAATAACCGGAAGCTGAGGTCAAGTTTAATTCTTGGGTTTCCTTTGTTATATTGTTGAATTGGTTTTACTTTCATATGTTGTTATCACTTAGTATTACATTCCCAACAACATGTATACTTTTCTAGGTCATAACCTACGTTAAACTAAAATAATTGACGAAACAAAATCTCGCCCACGTAAAACTCCATATGGTTGGGACCACTATGGTCCCGGAAGTTCGATTACGCGCGACACTTGCACAGTCTATTAGTATTAGGGTGCATTTTTATTTGTTTATTTTATAAGACTCAGAATCCAGACTAGTATTAAGAGGGTTCAAGTTCAACATGTTCCATATCACGAACATCATTCATTGTTTACTAATACTGCATATGAACTTACCATATATTATATCCCGGTAAAAGGTCATGTTGCCGGGGAAAAAAACTTCAACTAGGAAGGAAGCTTTGATGTCTGATGAGCAATACCGCGGTACCGAAACCTGGAATTAGGTCACTGATGATTCTGAAAAGAATCTATCTCAGTAATGTATTAGGACGCCCTCTTGTGTTGATGGCAATTTATCAATCTGGTACCCAGTCTCAATGGATGAGTAAAGTGTGTTAAGTTGTGGCGTGTCAAACTAACTCTATGCGTGTCACACACACACGACACACACACACGACCGGTCTTCTTTCATCAGCTGCTTGAGAATTAGAATAGAAAAGAGTTGGTTGAACTTCAAGTTGGATTTCATCACGTCTAAATCATTAAAATCAAAACTGATTTCAGTTAAAGTGAGACAATGGACTACTGCATAACGCACGTTTTCAAGTTTCCTGCCAGGGTGTTTTGACAAGCGCCAAAATATGGCTTTTTATGACGGGGCCGTGCTGAAACTCGTCCACGTTTTGATCTCGTTCTACTCCTTCCTGTGGACGTGGTTTTCATGGACTTGGAAGTCGTTGGTGTCGAAAGGCTCCAAAGAGACATTTAGTCAATGTCGAAAAGACGGCAGGGACCTCCATAAGTTACCCTGCCACCTAGCCTTGCTTGTAGAGGAGGAGGTGATTTCTTATCAAGATGTGTGCAGTATGTTAGTGTGGAGTATGTCGCTCGGAATTTCGTACTTGAGTGTGTTTGATTTGAAAGGTAAAAGTCAAAAAAGTGTCCGACTATCAAAAATGGGGACCTAGCAAGTAGCATAGCATGCAATAGCACTGTAGCAGTAGCAACGACAACTGATCCCTCAACTGCAGAATACCTAGCAATTCTGCTGGCCCATTTTATATTTCTGTTTTCATGGGTAAACCATAGCACATCTATCTATAGTTATAATTGATGAGTGTACTTTAAACTGCGGTCAGTTGGTCCAGCATCCAGTGGTTAGGCTATCATCTATTAGTATTAAGACTAAGTAAGAGTAAGACGGCAGGACTTGCAATCACAAGGTTTGGGTTTGAATCCTATCATGGAGGTAGGAATTAAATTCCTACCTCCATGATCCTACCAACTCGATGCTGATTTTTACAAATTGTATTGTCGTCAAGTTACTGATTACAATTTTTTATTTGTGCAATTCATAATCAAAGAATGTAAATCAATGCTTGTTTATTTGCTGAGTTCCCTTGAATGATTGGAAATGGAGGATCATCTAAACAAACTTGTTTAAATATTATTACAGGTGTGCTTAAAGTTTATCTCTCCATTTTAATCAAGTGTAACAATAAATTACCCAGAGTAGAGGAAGGACCTCTGCCCTTTCTTCTCTATGAATTTCATGAACGATGTTATCGAGTAATAAATTTCCTTCAAGAACAAAAGAATAAACTAAATTTAAAATAAACTCAAGAGACAACTAGAACTTATAATACAGTAAGCACTTACTTGGCATTACCCTTTTCAACATTTAAATAGCAAACCAAATTGTTTTATTTGTTTGGCATTTCCCCCAATCGGCCTTACTTTTGTCCAATAACAATCACAAGGCATTTTATCTTTGACTAAAAACCAAAAACAATTCTTCTGTCCAAATAGGAACATTAAAGAAGAATGCAGTACTTCTAAAAGGACATTTGGATAAGCTACAAGAAGACCTAATGGGTCGCGATCAATACAAATTTACATACCAGCTTCACCAGAGTCACAGTAAAAAGCACAGCAGTAACGGTAAGATTTTATCAAAGAGAGATATTAAACTGTGTAAACAAAGTACAAATAAATAATTTTTGAAAATTATCAAAATGTTATCTTGATGATGTTATCTAAGACAGATTTCATAACTGAACCTTTTGAGAAATGTATCATTGCATATTCTCTGAAAATATTTTTTTATTTGAATGTATTGTAAGGGATTCAACACAGTTTAACAACACATTATGTTCTAGATTCAATAATTAACTAGTAAATTGGGTTACCACCTTTTTTTTGCATTTTCTCCCCAGATAAAACCATATCTCTCTAGAAAGAGACAGTGCTTATTTTTTAACAAGTCTTTGTTTTTTTCCCTTGACTTTGATTTTCTATTGCAGAAGGCGCACAAGTACACATTGCACTTTTATCACCTTCAGATGGTAAACTTGACCTAGTCCAGACAGCAAGCGATTACTGTCATGCTGTAGCTAATCGCATGCTGAAACCCACAGACATAAGCACAGACTTAGTCAACTCTATGTTACAAGGTAAGTTTTTTAGAGAGTTGATCAAGGCGTACAGGGTGTTTCTCTTTAAAATTCTGTTTGAGGACAAATCATAAAGGCTGTGGCTGTCTGGTGGCTATGGCTGTTGCTAAGGCTGTTGCTAAGGGCCTCCTATGCTTCAAGGCATGTTAGCAAGGGGACCAAGCCACAGCCGCTAAATCAGACACAGCCTTAATTTATTTATTGATTTTTTTAGACAGGGTAGCCTTATCAGTATTACAACTGCTATCATTAAAGGCCCTGTTTACAAGCAGTAAACATTAAAATAAAGAAAATAGTAAAATACAGAGCACTAAGAAAATCCATGAATCAAGACAAAATCTAAGTGTAAAACAAAATCTAAAATTTTACAAGGTTAAACGAAAAAAAGACAATGATGTTAAACACTTGTTCAAAGCAGAGTTCATGAAAATTAAAACATGAGTCAAACAATATAAAAAGTCTATACAAGCACAAAGGATTACACCATCGCATTGCGGTTAATTAATTTACTCCCCGTTTCCAAGCCCCTCTTCTTGAATGGCTCAAAGTTGCATTGCAAAAACAAAATTGTAATAAGGTGAGTTACCACCAATTAATAAATGATTTGTATTGTTATTTTGCGGATTTACTACAGCTATAAAAGGTTTCCCAGATCCTGACCTCTTGATCAAGTTTGGCCCTACAGAAAGCCTCTGCGGATATCTTCCATGGCAAATACGTCTCACTGAGATTTTGTAAGTTAAAAACACCAAGGCTCATCAAACCTGTCTCTCTCATGATATATATATTTGCCCCCGGGTTTTTTTTGACATGCATGCTGCAAAACGCAGGACTTACACTCCCCCAACCCCCTCAAAAAAAAACTAACTACCCTATATGATTTTCCTCGCTCTAGCAAAATCCAACACCATATGGTAACTCAAAACCCAAACTGTTGGACTCTGATTTAATAGTGGTATGCCTGATCCCAAGTAAAGCATTAATTATCAGTTTAAAGTCAAAAGGGATAAAACAAAATATTCAGTTGGTTTTTGAATGGTTAGGGATAAAGATCAGATGTCATGGCTAGAATTGTAATACACCTTAGAAGTAGAAGACTTTTTTTTTACAAAATTGTATTTTTTTTAGTATTTGTCTCTGGGGTGTAAGGAACTGCTTTTAAACAGTCTTGAAATTTTACTAAAATGTGTTTTCCTTTCTTTCTTTACAGAAACGTGCAGACTCATTGGAGAATAGATTATGAAGAATTCCTAAATGTCCTGCACAGTTACGCAAAAACAGAACAGAGATTAGGGAAGTAAAAAGAAATAACCCCCTCAACAAAATCATTACATTCATTTTTATGGTGCAGTGCATTTTAGTAGCTGTTGGAGTTGTTGGATTCGAGTAAACCACTGCAGATACGTGACAAGTAAAGACCCTCACTCCTTCCCGCCTTCTTTGAATTGATTTAAAAGAACTAAATTAAAGAGTGTGTACAACATTGGTATTTTTGTCAAAAACCAGTAATCCACACTTGATGTGACCCAACATATGCATGAAAAACCAAACCTGTGAAAGTTTCAGCTAAATCGGTCTTCGGATTCATGAGAAAACAGTGAAAAACCCCATTATTTGTTTTCACTGTTTTCAAACATCTGATTTTATCACCAGTGATAAAGACTAATTGTTTTACTCATTTCCTAAAAACTATAACATTTCAAGCAATATTTCAAGGGAAGTTTTTCCACCATGACCATCTTTATACCATCAAGCTATGTGCAAATCTGTGAACATATATATTTTCAATCTTACCATTGTTGCACACACCCTTTATTCAGAAATTCATCTGAAGATGAGTTGTCAACATCCCCACAGTGATTTGTATTGTGACACGATACTTTGCTTAGCAAAAGATTGATAAACATCTTAGGATCAATCTTGGTGTTTTGTGTCACATAAAAATATGGTGAGCTAATGTTTGTGTTGACTTGAGTTTGGGGTTGAATGAATAAAGCATCTTTTTAATGGATCTGTTTGTATTGGCAGAGGCAATGTTGAAGCTATTGCGAGCCATAGTTATGTGGAGCAGTTTCCATGTCATTAACATGACTGGTGCCGGTGCCGTACCTTATATTGATTCAAAAGGAGTAAGCAAGCAAGTAACCATTGAAGCAACATAACCAATGTTGTACATTGTCTTGATTCAATAAGCATGCTTCAGTACCAGTAGTTTTTGCAGTATTACCAATATATTTTCTCTTTATAATCATTACCAATGTTGTACATTATCTTGATTCAAGAGAGTTTAAAGCATTGTAGTACAGTGGGCAGTTTTTCCATTGTTAATACCAATAAACTTTTTCATGGTTCAAGGAGAGTAAAAATAAAGAAAGCAGCTCTGTCAACATTACCAATGCTGTACATTATCTTGATTCAAAGGGAGTACCAGGAAGAGCAGCTCCATCATTACCTAATTCAAAGGAGTACCATGGAAAGCAGCTCTGTCAACATTACCAATGCTGTACATTATCTTGATTCAAAAGGAAGAGCAGGTCCAACATTACCAATCCTAATTCAAAGGGGTACCATGGAAAGCAGCTCTGTCAACATTACCAGTGCTGTACAATATTAAGATTTAAAGAGATTTTGCATACTAGAATATCGGCACTAAAGTGCAGATAGACACTCATTCAACTTTTACAAAAAATATGTTATTACTGAGAATATTTAAACATTATCAATGGTCGGTCGTTGTCCCCTCAGTATTTTTTACATAAACCTTTTGTTAATTTCAAGATTTTTAAGTACAGTAATCAATGTATAATTATTCAATAAAGTTCTGGACAATTTTTGATAGAGAATAAATGAAATGTAATTAAAATTGAACAGATATGGTGATTCTCAAACAAATGCTGTTGCTGACTTTTTATAATTTTGTTTATGTATTACATTATTTTTTTTATTTCAAATATTTATTTTGAAGTTAAAGGTTGGGGTCATACTTAGGTAATGACCCTGAAGATAAATGTACACTTTAGTACCCGAAACCATACTTGTGATAGAGATGGTAAATATTGTAAGCATCCTGCAAAAATATTTCGGCTGAAATGCCCCCATTGATTTCATATCAATAAAAGTATGTCAATGTCGATATTTGAATCTCCAAAACTCTCTTTAAGGCTAGGGGCGCTGTACTAGGGGTTTTTTCTTCAAAATTTTGACATCTGGAGTCGTGCAAGTACAACCACAGATGTCAACATTTTGATTAAACAAGTGACCCCAGTTACTGGGTCTACCTCGGCAAGTGTTGGAGATTCAAATTTCTGTGGTGTCCGTTTGTAAATGCTGCGGTTGGTACTTAGCCACCTTGCTAAACGTGGATGGGTTTTGACTTTATTTAATGAAAATACTGCGACAGTTTGTTGCTGTATTTAGCTGAAATTTTCACAGGTGAACTTGGCCTATCAATTATGCTTTAAACAAATCTATGAGCCTTGTCCCAACCTTCTTAAAAGTGTAATACTTTTCAATGTTTTAAAAGTGTAATACTTTTCAATGTTGAACATTTAGTGCTGAATTACAGTGATATTATTCAGACTACTGGGTTTTAAGTTGGATAGCAATAGCATTAACAACAGTAACACATTCCATTGATTGATTCAAATCAACATATAGCGCCATAAACATAGTATCGATAAAAACTTGATAAGAAGTCAAGCGTATTGGCACTTAATTTAAATTAGCCTCGGAGCAAGCCTAGTTTTTGGTCTATGGTTTTCATTTGGGCTAAGTTTTTGACAATAATAATATATTTACCAATGTTATATAAAATTGAAAAGACTGACTTACCAAGTTACCAGCGAAATTCAGAACACCCACTGACTGCTCGGTCGTGTGTGTGTTGTGCACAAAGATCGTATGTTGTGCAGCGCAGTTGTGGGTGGATTCTACTGAGTGAGAGTCACTGCTGGCCTGGTTGGTGGGATTCGCGCAAACTTGTGCTGCACTGGCAAAAGTTTGGTTTCTTTGTCCCAAAAATAAAATTGGGCCATAAAATTAAAAAATTCCCTTGTTTGATGAAGTTCTTGTGGGTTGGCAAGCAGAGCTGTCACTTGTCAATGTGACTTCATGCCTCACGCGGTGACAATTTTGAAAAAAAACTTAGAAAGTTATTAGTTATGACACTTTCGTCGACAGAGGGCGCTAGACACTCTAAAATTTAGACTGGTGGCAGAACTCAGGAACGAAAGGAAACAATAACACGCTCAGCGACAGGGTTCCGTACATTATATCACCAAAAACTATTGAGCACTGTCTTGCCGTCGTCTACAAAAATCAATCGAATTGTTAGAGTAAGTGCATTATTTTGTTTCTACTTCTATCTAAGTATGAGCTTGAAAATACAGGGACATCGGCATCTGTCTAGGGAAATTTATCAATTTCGCTTAGTTTAAGTAACCTTAACCATTAAAAAAATTTCTTAGCAGTTCAACTTCAATTGGAAAATCTCAAGTCTATTTTATTAATTATTGGAAAAATTTGAAGGGGGCAGTAGTACAGTAGGGGGGGGGGCACCAAGGACAAGGTCAAGATCAGGCCATGGCCTCGCATGGTCTCCGTGTAATTCCATTCCTGGTAAAAAGTTACTGGGTCTGCGTGTTGAGATCATTTTTTAGTTACCACTGGAGTATTTTGTTTGGAGCTAGGGTCTTAAAGAGAACTTTAAATTGCTCTTTTTATAAAATTTATACGCATCTTTGTATTTTTATAAATTTTACTATAAGTATTACTATTAGTATGCCTCAATACATTATATTGACAACTCATCTTACAGATAAATCTTCAAGCTTTGTGGAATCGATACCAGGGGAGTTAATGATGATCATGATGGAAGTTTCATTAAAAAAAAAAAAAAAATTAAACACATAACTACAGCAAACCATGATGTTAACCCCAACTCGCCTCCCCCAGCCCTTTGTAAGATGTTTACTGTATTTCCATTCTTCATTTACAGATCAATCATCCATCATTTAATTCATTATGGGCAATGCACTCAAGTTTGGGTTCCAGAAATTCAATGCCGAGAACCGTGCCCACAGACTCCTTGATAAATCAAAAATGAGGTCAGCACCGAGACATCCAACAACAGCTGAAGCTATCCAAGAACTTCAAGCCAGTAAGAGAGAAATTTTAACTTCTGGTTTAGTCAGCACAATCTGTAAAGCCAAGCACTTAGACAGGGCTCACCTTTAAAGCTCGCCCTTAAAACTAACCTGACATAAATTGTCGAGTAAAAACTGCTACAGGCTAGTAAACACCACTTCTTAACTTGCCCTGTGAGCTACAATGTACTAACTATTAACTGTGCAACATGGTGCGACTTACTTGTTTAAAATGATAATTTTTGTTCCTTTTCAGATTTGAATTCAACATTTTTTAAAAGTGTTAAGTTTTTGTTTTTTTCCGAGTATGTGATTGTGAATGTAACTTCATTTAACTGAATCATTGTATTGGTTTAATAACCAAAAAGAGGTTGCAATCACTCCCGTTAATACATCAGAAAGATACACTTATTACCACCCCAAATTTGAAAACAAATCCTGTCATTATTGTGGTGTTTTTTTCTGCAGAAAATCCCGAGGTCCTTCATGAACAGCAGAGAAAGGATGACAGGCTATTAGGGTTACTACAGAATATCCGAGTTGACTCGACAGATCCAGTACAGGAAAAAGTAAACAAAACAAATGTTCACCTAAACCCTTATTCCTGGTCCAAGTCACTGTTTTTACAACTTGTGATTAATTTAAATAACAAGATTGTATTTGCAAATGGTTTGGAATTTCATAATGGCCTCTGTTACCCCACGCTGGCTGTTGACTAATGGTTGCTCTTGTGCTCCTTCCAAATTATCCAACAGATTAAGCATTTTCAGGGTTTGCCTTACAAATCTTTTAGTTCTTTTGGAAATTGGACGAGTCAGCTTTCCATTTTTTCACAAGTCAACTAAACCTTTCACCGGTCCAAATCATTTAAAGGTTTTTCTCTCAACGTTCAGGCCTGGAACTAGTTGGAGGCCATGGTCTCTGTTGCTCTGCTCCTTGCCTTGGTGTCCGTTCAGAAGTTTCCCCATAGACTTTGAGATTTTCCAATGGAAGTGTCCTTTTGAAAAATGAAAACGGCCTTGCCCTATCAAGGATGAAACTTACTCCGGGCCTGGTCATTTGCATAGGACTTAGAATTTTATGTATATATGAACAATCTGTACAGATTACTATGCATCTGTGAGAAACAATAAACTAGCTAAAGAAACATCCCAGTCCCCAGGTGTCTCGATTGATATTTGCAGGGGGAACAATAGACGATGTGACCTCTGTTTACAATCAAACCGCCCTCTGTTGACAAGTCTGTTGTCCAAGTCATGTTCCGCCGGGCAAAAAGACACGTAGTCATGGTAATATTGCGTGTACTTTCTAGCTGGCTGTCAAGTACACAAAGGTTTTGCCCGACGACATGCGCGCGCATCATGTTATGATTTTCAAATGACGTCAGAGGTCACATCGTCTATACTGATTGTATAATGGAATACCCCTTTGCAAATTTAACAAAGAAGGCCTTACACCTCATTTGATAAAATTTGTATTTATGTATATTGTCTCATTACGATACGAAGCCTCAAGACATACACCAACCTCATCCATCAGCTTTAAGGAGTACAAGTAGACGTCCACTACCGCTCAATAGAAGGTCTATCAAACCACAAACAGTGCTGTTTGAAATACCTGATGAAATTCCAGACGGACGACTGACGGTGCCCATGGCGATTGAGATGCTCGCAAAACACAAACGTAACCCTAAGGTATGTTATTGACATCTTACAAATCTAGTAAAAATGTTTTTCCTTGTCTTCAAATGTACAGAAAATGCTCCACAAATAGTACCATTTTGCTTCCTTAAATGTAATGATTGAAAAGTTATGTTTATCTTTCATGAGGAAACAATTTGGATTGAAATACAAATGTTTACACTAAGAATGTTATCTAATTTACAAATTGGACTTTAGAATCAGGCCTAAAATTTCATTGTCGAAAGGCTAACGCCATTTTCATTTTGAAAAGGGCACATAAAACTAGAAAAACTTCAAAATTTTAGGGAAACGCTTGAAGAGGGGCGTAGACCAGGGCGACAGATGCCGTTGCCTCTGTGGCCTCCATTTAATTCCAGGCCTGAAGGATAGTACACAATAGTATTATTTTTTTCTTTTTAAACCTTGCTTTACAAAAGGTAAATATAAGATTGTGTGTGAAACTTTCTTACATTATGAGGAGACATAGCACTGGCCTGGTACTTCGTTCTCGTAGGGGCACCATGGGAACAAAAAGGGGCATGGAAGCAATTGCCTTGCCTTTGTAAAGTATCCAGCCAGATTGTATTCCTGGAATATGGTTTTCAATATAAAGGCCAATGTATGTAAAACAAAATTGGTGAGCCTCCATTTCCAAAATATATTTTCTGGGAGGAATTGGATTTTCTGAGTTATTTTGTTGTTTAGGTGACAGAATTTAACAAGAAGAGGGTTGGGTCAGGCATATGTAGTTGCCATTTATAAGGTATTTCTTATGTTACTCAACTCTGATTCTTCTTTTGTTGATACAGGAATGGCCAGTTGAAAGGTTAGCAAACGATTACAAGTTAGATCTTAAAGATGCAGAGAATGTCTTAGAGTACTTCAACTCCTTCAAAGTAATAGCTATAGAACAAGGCCCATCCACACCCAAACCTAGCATCACAGGAGGAAGGTGATAGTTATGCTAATGAGGTCAAATGTCATTTGCCCCAGTTGATTGTATTAACCCTTTAGAGACCATAGTGGCTGCGACCACAAATGCCTGCTGCTGCAGCAAGATTTGGCATTTTTTCACTCAACCCTGTAGGTCAAGGTAAAGGTGATGTCTTGTTTGTCTTGTTAACATAGTATCTAAATAAAACATTTCTAAAACAAAACAACATGTTTCTGTTTTGTAGTTTTTTGCCAGAGGTTTTCATTGAAAACAAACTGACTGGAAATAAAACCCCAACAAAATTAGCCTTGTCTGAGCTTATAGTTATGATTACACAGAAATGAATGGTCCTCGGTCTCTAGCAGGTTATTAAATCTTAAGGGGGTGGGATTATCCAAAAGGCATTAAAAGAGTTGCTTATTTATTTTGAGACTTTTGTATTTGTTTTCCATTGCAATTAAATTGAAAGGAAGCGCAGGCCTGGAATTACGACCTCTGTTGCCCTGGTTTTGGCCCTGGTGCCCCTTCAAATGTTTCCAATAGACTTTTTAAAGATATCCCAATGGAAGTGTCCTTTGCAAAATGAAAATGGCCTTGCCCTTTCAAAGATAGAATTCCAGTACTGGAAGCTTTCTTAAATGGGGGCTGTGTGGTCATGATCATCAGGTCTGTGACTGGATATGGAATTATAAACTCTAACCCAGTTACTGCACAGGTGCGTGATGGTTGTCACATCATAAAGGGTGCTGTCACCATTATATTGTGATGTGACGGCCAGCATGTGCATTAACTGGGTTAGAGTTCAGTATGTCATGAACAGCCCCCTTTAATGTTCTCACATCTGGCAACAGATCTTACTTTTCCAAAACCCCAAATCGTTAATGTGTGTTAGTGATCAGAGTAAAGAGGGACAGAGTTTTTCAAACGCATTAATTATCTACCAGTAAACCACACACAACAACACGTTGATAGTTCTTGAATAAAATTTATTTTTAGAACTTTTTACTCTGTCTCGGGTTTATAATTTGAACAAAATATGAGGTAAAAAGTTATGCAACATAAAAGCCAAAATTACAAATATATTCATCAGCAGTCAACATTTTTTCCTCGAGTGGAATAAACTTGGACCATGACAAGTGTCGGTATTTCTATTTACCAGGTAAATTTACCAAAATCTGAACAACAAAATGGATGCAGAATCTGTGAAGTAGATCTTGCGGTTTTGCCGGAAAACAAAGCACAACTTGAAAACAAGTTTGTTAGGAAGCGTTAGGAAGCATTAGTCGTTGATTCTGTACAATTTTAATAAGGCATCTGAAGGCTTTATTACTGACACCGAGACTAGAAACAAATTGTCTTCTCTGGTGAAAGTAAAAACTGTGTGGATTATTTTTAGTTAACTATCAGTTGTACAAATTTGAAGTGCATGATTTTTAATCACTGATGTGACATAAGTACTCATGCCATTTAATACAATTTAAAACATTGTGTTTTTATTCTGAAAAAAAAGAAAAGAAATTAAATCGCTATGGAAACAAACAATTTGTGAAGTTAATCATTGTCTTTCTGGATGTTGAAATTATGATTTTTATTTAAAATAAAGTTGTAATGGAAACAAATAATATTGTCTCCTCCATTCAATATGTCATTATTATCTCTATTTAGTACAGCTTTAACATTCCAGCTAAGATGGGTTTTATCAGCAAAGCTAAAGGGGAGCGCAATATTTATACTTCAAGTGACCAGCACTTGTGTTAATTAGTCAAGCAGCAAAAGCAATTTGGCATGCCCCTTTAATAAGGTTTGCTAATGGGAAACTGGTGGCAGAAGACTTTAAATATCCATCATTCTCAAAACTGTGCAAGATCAGAATGGAAAATTGTCAGTTTTTCTATCGTCACATTGCGTTTAAAAGTCTTCCGTCATCAGCTGGTCCTGATTTACCCTTCCCATGGAATGCAGCTCATGATGGCGTCTGCCTTGTGCACAACTCTATGATGTTTGCCAACCAATAGTGTCTGGTAAAAATGCGAGAACGTAAATAGCATGTTCATAGGAAGGGCTAATTTCATAGAGCTGTTTATTAAGCACAAAAAGTAGCTAAGCACGATAAAATTATGCTTGCCTGAATAAAGGTTATCAGCCAAAATGACACATGTACCATCTGTGACTGCCATCCGGCTTATTTTAGCTTAGCAGAAATTGGGTCCAGGTTAATGACAACCAGGCTCAGATTACTTCAAACCTTAGTTTGGTTTTGTTCGACCACATGGGGGAAAAAGTTAAATTTGTGTACTGTAACAATGTAGTAGCTCTTTGAAAACCTCCAGGGCCCAATTTCATAAAACGTGTAAGCACAGACAAATATTGCTTAGCAGAAACTGGTTACCAGCCAAACTCCTTAAAGTTTACATTGTTGTAACTGGTCCCACACTCATTTTCTTGCTAAGCAGTATTTTCTGCTTAACAGCTTTATGAAATTGGGCCCTGTTATCTGAACACAACTAATAGAGAGGTTTCGCAAGCGTACGGATACGGATACAGATACAAATACGATATCCGTATCCGTTCACTTTAGATGCGCGTCAGATTTTGTTTCGCAATCATAGTTATGTGTCAGGACTAGGCCAAAGTATAGACGCACATTGGCATAGGTTCTGCGAGCAAAACGTACGTGTATGAGCTCCCGTATCCGTTGTCAACGCGCACGCAAAACACGGAAGCCACGGTTACGCGTCACGTGAACACACAAAGTGTCGACGTATCCGTACCCGTATCTGTATCCGTAGCCTTGCGAAACCTCTCTAATATAAATGGTTATACACGTTTCCAAAGTTTACAAGATTAGACCTTGTCACACTGATTTATTGAATTTCAAGGCAGGTAATGATTTTGGTAATGTGTAAACGTATGAACTATTGAAAATCATTCAGTTTAGCAGTTGTACAAAATCTATGGGATTCTTTTCTTCTTTTTTAGTTTTAATCGCATTCACAGACAATTGTGAGAAATTTTACATGATGTATTTCAGAAGGAATTTTGAAACTGTTAGCTTGAAGTGCGTGTATCATAGTCTGGATGTTATTAACAATTACTTCAAGGCATTTAGATTATAGACCTTTATCACTTTGTCTCCATCTTTGCCAGGTTCCCTGTCTTTAATCACAACAGTCACTACCCATTCTCATTGTACCAAAAGAGGCACCAGACTAATTTGCCCTCCCAGCCTCCATTTGGTTTACACTTATTTGAATGGGCAGAAAAACAAAATGGCTGCATCGTGATAAAGGTCTATTAAGCAATTCAAAAGACAATGAATTAGACATCATTAGTCTCTTTACAATAAAGAGAATGAAACCATGACAAACACTGACATCCTAGGCCCAATTTCATAGAGCTGCTTAACTGCCGATTTTGTGCTTACTGCGCTAGTTTTAATTTGATAGCGATGCTAACCGTAAGCACACGAAAAGGCATGCTAACCTTCCGGTGCTTACTGCATGAAAATGAATGATGTAACAATGCAAATCCATGGTCAACACGCAAGCTGGCCGCCTAATTTTCTTGCAAACCTGTGAAATACAATTGTGCTTAAGCAAATTTTACTGCTACAGTTAGCACAAAAATTTGCTAATCGTTTAGCAGTGCTATGAAATTGGCCTCTGGATACAACAACAGAGTGTCTGGTTTAGCTAGATGCATCAGTCAATATAATAAACCTTACTTCAGGCTTCATCAGAATGGGAGACTGTTGAGATGCTATGTGCCAGCAGACATACCGACTATGTAGGGTTTGTGGCAATTTACAGGAGCTTTTAGCAAACCTTGGCTTTGGCTTTGTCTCCAGCTCCAGGCTCCGTTTGATGTTATAAACACAGTGTACAGGGAACGATTTCGTCTAGCAATCTTGCATAGCAAAATATTTAGACTGAACTTGTTTTGTGCACACTGAATGCTCATATTGAGTAGCAACTGACACATTTTGTGTAGCACTTTTCTCTGCTATGCAAGGGAAATCGTTCACTGGTGTAGAATGTACACTATTCCATAATTAATAACAGAGCACAAGCCGGATCCAGAGCCGGAGCCCAAGCTAATGTTTTGAAAATGCCAAAGGTAACTTGTTCTGGGCAATCCTCCAAGAAGACAATGTTTACAGTTTTCTTGGGGGTTGAAAGACATAGGCCTATATTACACAGAGTTACAATTGCTATAGCACTGATGATGTTACAGTTATGTTTACCACTTTGCAGAATGACTGGAAACCATTGTGTCCCAGCTCAACTTTCGGGAATGCAGTACCCAGTTGCAGTAAACAAACCGCGACGTCATCAGTACATTGCCTATTGTAAAGCAGAGTGTGATGTCACAATACAAGTCACAATGACTATGTTGACAACTCATCTAGTCAGATGAATCTTGGCGTTTTGTGAAATTGAGCCCTAGGTCCAATTTCAAAGAGCTGCTCAAGCAGAAAATATTACTTAACAATTTTTCTGCTAAAGCAGAAATGAGCAGGATACCAGTAACAAATTGTACATGTGACATGCATTTTGGCTGGTAGTAATCTTATTCTGTCTGGTAAGCATAGCTTTGTTGTGCTTAGCTACTTTTTTGCTTAAGCAGCTCTGTGAAATTGGGCCTAGGTTGACACACGTGTTTGCAGTGCAGTTGCTTGCGTCAAAATTGCTGGTAAAAGTTGCCTCGGGTGAAAAGGCCCTTTAAATCCCATTTTTGGGGAAATTGTCAGCATGCCCAGAACAACAATGTAAATTTAACTGGTATGTCTGCTAACATATGAACTCTCCCATTGATTATCTTGGACTGTGGTTATGGCTTTTTCCATTCACAGTTTTATTGGGATCTGAAGCCATATGACCATTACAGTGGCTTTGACTGTTGCTTTTAAAAACAATGCTGAAGTATAGACCATGTATAAACCTGCAACCTTGCGTGTTTATAAAAGAGCCACAGAGCCTAGACTTCCTGCAGGCAAGGAAAAGTACTATTGATATATTTTATGGAAATTGCACTGTCTGATTATAATCAAATTTTTGTATTTTGGCACATCTCAAAACTTGTTCCCCTGCTATATTTGTATCACCCTGGACTTTCTGTTGAAATTTTGACACAAAATGTAAAATTTCCCGTATGACCAGTGTAGCCTCTTGCCTGCCAGGAAATGCCCTGGAGTGTACAAAGTGATTCTTTTTGTAAACAAAGGTTACAATAGTTTATAGGCAGCCACAATGACTGCGCTCAGTGATTCAGCGCTGCTTCCAAATCAAGTGACTCTGGCTATGGCTGTTTGCAGCAGTGACAATGCTGAAGAATAGGACTTTTCAGCAATACAGCCACAGCCGAAGCCATTAACTCGGACATGGCATTATACTGTGGTGAGTATGGACCAAGGTTAACACCCACTACTTCAAGCCTGGTGCCCAGAACGATGATGAATATCACCTAGGTAAATTCACAGAGTCATAGGCACCAGTCTGTTACAAAATGATCTTCAAAAAGATTCCAACAAACGATCTTGAGATATGGTGGACACATTACAAGGGCACTATTTGGCTTGGGTATATTTGTCTGTATACACTCAAACCATGGAGGAAGGATATTCCTTCCTCCATGCTCAAACCAAACAGCGTATGGTGTTTGCCATTTCTCAAAAAAGCTAATAGAATTGTAAAGAAAGACAGAAACTAGTAACTGCATGAACGACACACCTGAGAAATTAATAATACTGGCTGATGCATTTAGTACTTCTATTTTTCAAACAAAGTTTAAACGGATCTTTACCTCCGACAACAACAAACAGACAGTCATCGTTGGTATCCAGCATCTTGTGCCTTGAAAATAAAAAAAAAGAGGCAATCTGCCGGCACTTAATGGATTCAACAGGGCAAAATTTCATAAAGCTGTTAGGCAGAAAATTCTGCTTAGTAAATTTCTTTGTTAAGAGTGAGTGGGGCATCAGTCACAGCAATGCAAACAGTATGGTATTTTGGTTGGTAACCCTATTTCTGCTAAGCATGTATTTTTGTGTTGCTTACAGGCTTTATGAAATTGGGCCCAGGTCCCCCTGGGTGGGGTTCGGCCCAGGTCCCCCTGGGTGGGGTTCTCATGCTATGTAACAGCAGTATGGGGGAGGACTCCTACTCAGTAAGCAGCAATATGCAGCAGGACTTTTGAATGTGTGGTGTAGGTGGTACATAAGGTTTTGAACATCACATACACATGTAATTCCACAGTTACACCACTGTAGTCACAACACATCATAGGTTATGGTAGATTGCCCCATTTTGGGTTTTTCAAGGTTCAATCCTCTATGAGCCTTGAAGACTCCAAGCTAAAGACGGTCAGCATTCGATACAATTTATAAGAATTTAAAAAGACAGCTATGCTTTCAGGTTTTAATCAATGGTACACTTCATTATGTTAAGGTCAAATAATACAGTTTTTTTTATCCTGTACACAAATAGAACAAACACACGAAGCATTATCTTACAATTTTATAGTATTCACAAAATGGTCTTTTTATCGTTTATATTTTCACCAGTTCATGTACACATTCCCATTACAGCCATGTATACAAACATTTGCCAATAGTAGGGTAATTCTCTTCAAACATACATACTTCACTTTTTAACAGCAGAACAAAAATATATCATGGGACTGCAAGTTATCAATTTTTTTAAAATACAAAGTTTACATATTTACCCTTCGGGCAAGATATGAATACAAATTTGGTAATCACAACAACAAATCTCCCAAGAGATACTATTTTTAAAACCTGTTGCTGTGGGGCTACCTCCTGGCCACTTTATGAAAGGGCCAGTCTAATATCTAAGATTGAATTTGTTTTTACACACAATTCTGATCTCGGAAATAATGAAAGTGAGGTACCAGACACTTGTACCAGACATACAGATGTCTGGTTATCACTCAATAGTCTTACATGAAAGTTAATGCACTGTTCATACCGGATTTATCGCAAAATATTTGCAACAGATGGGGGGAGTCATGCGCCGCAATTTTATGGCATCAAATTTGCTTGATGCACATTTGCCGTCCAATCTCAGTGTGGACCTCCTGTTGAGTTTAGATGATAAAAACAGGGCCCAATTTTGAAAAAAGGTTTAATACACAAATTTGCTTAGCACAGAAAAATGTTGCTAAGCAGCAATAGGTTACCAGCCAACATGCCATGTAGTGTTATGCCTTGTGATTGATTCCCTGCTGATTCCTACTTAGCAGACAAATTTGTTAAGCACCATTTTCTGCTCAATAGCTTTATCAAATTATTGGGCCCAAGCATGAAACTTTTCAGCTGATTCCCCATTTTTGCTTCGAGAAAACAGAGCCATCAGAAACTGAACAACACTCGACAGAGTTTGTTTTGTTTGTCTACGTTCTCTTTTTTATTTTGTATTGTTTTGCAAACACTTTGCTGAACTTCTCATGAGAGCTATAGGAATAATAGGAGATGCTCAGTAGCAGCAGACATTACGTTTCCAAGAATTGACCCATTGCAGGCACGTAGCTACATTGCAGGCATGTAGCTACTGCCTGCAACTGTCGGCATTTTGGGAGTCAATGGTAAACGTGTAAGACTGCATCACCTAAAATGCGCGCTACACTGTATATTAAGATACACAGCGCCTAATACGCACGCTACACTGACTGTATAACACACACCGCTCTGGGTTGCATACACTCTGTGAACTTTCCTTTGTTCTGTGCACTTAGGAAAAACCCTATTCTTCAACATTGGTGAAAACACTGTGTGGACATGTGTAAGTCCACATAGTGTTTCATGTACCTAGACTGTGTGGACATCTTTTGTTCTCAAGTCCACACTTTATATCTACCCTTACCCATTGACTCCCAAAATGGCGCAACCAAGATTATTGTGAGGATGACGTCAGGTGAATTGGACACCAATCTGTGTATCTCTAAGCAAGCGCAGATTTCCCACAAAACCATGGATTAATCCTGTATGTCTACTGCCACCAATGGTCCCTTACAAAACTCCCTCAGGCTTCGTAAAAATGATGTTACCCAAGATCAGAATTAGTGCGTACAAAACATGATTTAAGCAGATTAAGAAAGTTTTACTAACAAAACCGAATAGCCATATCCAGGGTATCCGTACTAGAGACAAACATTTTAAAATTTAACATGTTACATGTACATGTATGTACACAACATATACATGTATAACATTATTTTTGCATGCTGGCTACAATATAACTTGTTTTAAATTTTGAATACTCTATTTACAATTTGTGTTTTTTTTTTTACACTTTCTATTTAAAGGTTGAAAATGTTGCATAACATTTTCTACCATTGAGCTTACACCCTCATGCGTTTCAAATGTGAATGACGAAAACATCCCAATGTTTGGATGTAAATGACTTTGAACTGTCAAGCTTTAGCGATTTCCAGATTCGAACATTCAGGCATGGCAAATTAAACAACGGCCAATTGCCCTCTCTCCCCCTTCTCACAAACACAGACAACTTTTGGTACACTACTTTGGAGATGACAAGGGACAGCATTTGTAGAGATCAAACAATTGACATTTCATTGGTGTCAAACTTCTTTATCTTCAGCTTTGAGATTGTTTCATAGAAATAGAACCCGGAGAACGCTGAGCTGGACCGCCCTCTGTGTCGTCTGTGGACGCGGCGTATCGATACCACGCGACACGCGTGTATGGCAAAATGGCAACGCACAGAGACCGTTTCTACATGTACGTGTTTTCATTGGTCAATGTTCATGACGTCTACTGTATGGCAAAATATTATCACTGGCTTAATGCTAATTTTGCCATACATGCGTTAAAAAAAATGGCGTATGCGCGTCCATAAAAATGGTCTCACAACGACGCACTCAGCGTTCTCCGGGTTCTATTTCTATGGATTGTTTTCAAACTCAGGCCTTTCGGAAAAAAGTAGGACAATTTTATTGAGTACAGGGGCTGACCTACACATGATATAGGCCTATTTAATAACAATTGTGCTGTTTTTTCTAATGGCCAAAAAATCAGAAAATCAGTCAAGAATGTCATGCCTTTCAGAAGCTCCTTGAAATGTTTCTCCAGGGGTTGGAAATGCCATTAATTTAATGTACCTCATGAAATAATTTGAATCCTAGTTTCAGGCCTTTTTGTCAGCAGTAACTCTTATCTTGAATACATCATCAAGCAATCTTTACTATAAATGCTGTACCTCGTCAAAGAGTACTGGTTCTCTTAATCAGTACTGCAAAAAAAGGGAATCCTTCAATAATAACTAAATTAGTACTATGTAGCAGTATTGGGCTTCTTAGAATTTTATTGAATAAAATTTTAAGAAGGTGACAACATATATATTGAAATACCAGATCACCATTTAAGTTGAACTATAAACCATACTCTCATGAGATTAATTGAGAAAACTAAATATGTTTCTGTTTTTCTTTCATTGAAAGCTTCTCATGGATAATTTTATCACTATTTTTAATGTCGCTCTACTGCGGACTTTTCACTGAAAAAGTGAATCCTTCAATGACGCCTCAATGCTAATTATTAAATGTACATGGACAAAATAGAGTTGACACCAGTCCTTTTTTGTCTGAATGTTAAACATACTGGTGGTGTTACGACAATCGACTGCAGTTCTTTTCAAGAACTTTAGGATGTCTATTCCCATCGATATTTATACATAATACATTTTCCATATTTCCTGTAAAATATACAAACAGTACGTTTTGGTTCAACTGCTGCTAGGTCCTTGGGCCAGATTTTCTACAAACTGTCTTCATTTCATGAAAGACAAATTCCACATTTTACCTAAATTGCTGTAGGAGGAAAATAATGTCTTAACAGTACTCCTGCGGGTGCTTGTTGTGCATTTCTACGCAACTATCCTAGGAACAAGCACATTTGAAACAAATGTAGGGTCGAGTGCTATCTAGAATAAATCATTTTGAAGGATACTTCCATTCAGTAAATTTTAAGGATTGAAATTTGCCCTGCATACAAATTCTACCCCTACCCCTTTTTTAAAAAGGGTGTCCTGCTCACTCAAAGCAAATTTTAAACCTCATGTCTCGGGTGTCGAGGTGAATAATTTTGAGAATCTATTAGGTACACTAAGTAAGGCCTGAAGCATCATTCTTGTAAGGCAGTTTTTTCTTAGTAAGGGGCACCTCTAAGAGGCAAATCTACATTTCTACTGGAACGTTTCAAAGGTAATAACCAGGGGGCACAAGGGCAACTGCCTCAACAGCCTCCCCTGAAGTATCAGGCCTGATCAGATATCTGTAAATCTAAGAAGTTAATTGAAACCTCGGACAACAAACCAGTGTAATCAATTGAAATCCACCCCTGACTTCAGCTACATTCTTGAGGTTGTACACAAGGAATGCCCAAGATACAGAGATCTGCATCAGGCAGGCTTGGGTTTCACCTCATATGACTGCAAAGATGTCAGTTACTGGTGAGTCTCAATACAGATTTGGTTGTACTCTTGCAAGATTGAACCTTGTCAATCTCACCTCTGGCACACAGAATTTACCTGGATCCATCGAGTCTAGGTTTCTGGTTTATTTCGAAGGGCAGCTAAAATCCTGGCCAAAATGGTTGGGACACTTGACAATAAACATGTACCGTCCCCGTCAGTCAGCTCCTTGATCCCAACACCCCAAAGCAAATTTGTTACCTCAAGCTGGAGCAAAGACCAAGCTACGAGAAGGAACATTGACCGGGGGTCGAGGGGCAAGGGATGGGGACCCAGCGAGAATTGACCAGGATTGTAGGTCCCAGAACTTTTGTTAACCCCCTCATAGAGAAACCTTGGCAGCTGCATATGATTTGTGAAAAAATGCAACAAGAAGCTGCAAGATTTGATCAAACTCTATTCAACCCAAAGGTTGAAGCACAGGTCATGTCATGAACCAATCAATTTCTCACAATTTCAATGTTCACATACGACATTTTGTAAACACTATCATTTTTTAAAACTAACCAAAATTTGAATTTTGGTTTCTTTAGGCCATTCTCTGTGGACAAGGGTAATTTCATTCATCAGTGAGATCAACTTTGTCTGGGTGTATGGTGATTATTATACAGAAATGCATGGTCTTTATATTGATAACATCCAAATTGAGCTGAACAGGTTATTGGTACTCCTTCAAAATGATCTATGGACTTACTGACGTCTCTCACACATAAACTGGTTCCTGGGCTTCTTGACTATCATGTGGGTCATCAAGATCCGAGAACTTTTCCCCGTTCCCACTCATCAATTCATCTACTGGTACAGGGTAGGGGTGCCCCCTGTCGTCAAAGAATCTCCTGAAGGTGAACTCAAAGAAGGCATGCTCGGGATGTTTCCCATTCTCCAAGCCACTACTTGTCTTGTTCTTGCCGTTGTACGGGTACCCGTCCCAGCTGTCGCCACTCGAGTTGGAGTCCTTGAGCCGGTCGGGGTCCACGGGGTCAAAGTTAGACGTGTCGGTTGGGTAACGGATGGTGGGCTGGTAGGGGGCCCGCGACTTGCGGAGATTGGTGCTGAAGTCGATCTGCTGAAAGAAGAGGTGGTGCTTGATTTCGTCGGCCCCGTACCTGGTCTCCTGGTCTTGGCAGAGGCATAGGATAAGGTCAGATGCTTCTCGGGACAGCTTGGCTTGGGAGGGGATGTGTAAGGTGTTGGGCCAGTGGATAACCTGAAACACAATTCAATCAATTGGTTAGGAAATTCTCTGGTGAAGCTAATAACTAATAAAATGTATAAATATAATATAGCATCTACTAGGAGCTTTTAATTTTTTTTATCAAAGCACCTTACATTTTCATTTGGGACTTGAGCATTCCTGAAACCATCTCAACTCCTTTGGAGTATGCAGCACCGGCAGCCACATGTACCTACATGTACTGTTAATTATTCACATCAACAATGTCTATGCTCGCAGATATCCGATTTACCCATTTACACTGTCTTGCCCATGAAAACAAAAGATCTAACTGGGTTTTCCATTGGGCAGGGGGCAAATATTTAGAATTTTACAAATTTGTCTGTTCAGTTGTAATTGAGAATTCAATCACAAAGCTTAGACATTTTGTATTTTCGCATTTGTCCGTTCATCTGTTTATGCAATACTAAAGAACAATGGAAAAATTACTTTTTTTATTGCTGATTTTGCAAGAACACCTAAATTTTTTTTTAGAATTAATGGCTAGGTACTTTGATTTGAAGAATCCCCAAAACCCCCAAAATGTTTTTTTAAACCTCACCTTCCACTGTGTCTCTGCAGGAGAATCTGCATGAAACGGCGGTTGACCCACCAACATCTCATACAAGATGACACCCACACTCCACCAATCACATTTCTGTGTATAGCCTACTGTTAGAAAAAACAAAAGGGGATTTGGTGTTAAACTACTATCAACACAAAATATCAAATTTCTTCTTAATATAAATATTATTAATAATCTTATTAATTTTGCATAAAATGAAAATTACAACAATTTAAACACTCGACCAATCACATTTTTTGTGTTAAGCCTAACTGAATATAGAACAATAAAAGGGACATTTGTATTAAACTATCACAGAGCTGCCAACATTTGCATCTTGCAATCAGGGAGATTATGTGCAACAATCAGGGCAATATTTAGCGTTACATTTAACATGTAGTAGGGAAAAAGTTTCCATAGTCAGGGAGATTTTCAAAATTTAATTTAAGATTGGTTTATTTTCAGGGAACTTTCTGCAGAGTCCAAGAGAGTTGGCAGCTCTGCTGTCAACACAAAATATTGCATTTATTATTATTGTTATTATCGTTAATACTGATTTGACAACGGCAAATGAAAAATACAATGAACAACTATGTAACAACTTGTTTCCTAAGTTTTCACAGAAATATCACATCAATAACCAAATATGAGCATTAAAGACAAATTTCATGAAAAACAAATCCAGTAAATAAAGCAACAATAAGGAGAAAATATCAGTTACATATCAAAACACAATAACTAAAAAGCTACTACTGTATAGTCTGTAAAAGAAACAAAAGAGCAATAACAACAGAGATAACTCAACTCAGAAGGCAGAAATAACTCAACCGCCTGAAACAATTACAGATTTTCAGTTAGAAAATTAAATTTCTGTGTCTGAGGCTGTTCTTTACCTAGGAATAAGGGAGCATCTCAAAAGTTCAAACTGATGGACTGTTCCAGATTAAATTGTAAAACTATTCCAGCCCAAGTACGTAGACCAGTCTGTTGGATCGCCGGAACGTTTCGCGCCTTGTGAAAGTCACTCAGGAATTGTAAACGCTACATCACCAAAAATGTGCACTACACTGGTTGACACAAGGGGATATTGACTCCCAAAATGGCGCAACCAAGATTATTGTGATGAAAACCTCAGGTGACTTGAATCAATAAAAAGCTTTAGCATGGGGCAAAATATACAAGATATACAAAATTACTACAAAATCAACATACAATTATTGTTGCGCTGATGCGACCAAATGATGAAATCAACAAACAATAAGGTACTGACCGACTCTACGCAGGACCTCAGGGGCAATGTAGTTGGGCGTGCCCACCAGCGAGTGTGCCTTGCAGCGTTCCTGTTGCCTCTTCCTGCGTCTCTCCAGTGTTTTCATCCTCTGTCCCACCTTGAACTCTCCGTTCTTGTTGGTACTCTCCCTGGGAGAGTCAACGCAGTGGCAGGGGTCGCCCCATTCCTCGCTGGGTTCCATGCTGTCCTGTCTATTGTGACCCTCTGTTAGAATCACGGGAAATATTTTTTGAACGGTCATACTTTTGAAGCATATTTGAAATCCTGAATGCGGCAGATCCTACAATGTAGCAGCATCAGGAGACTTTTTAGATCATAGCAGGCATCCCACTCACCATTCCTTTTCTATTGTTCTCATTGTTCAGAACAATGGCAATGGATGCCCGCTATCATTTCAATAATCTCCATTTGTTAAAGCAACCACCGTCATCATTTAGTTTAAATATTTTCAAAGGGCAAAAAGCAAAGAGAATGGACAAAGTACAAACTATAAGAACAATGACACATATAAAATCACCATGTACAGGACTTTCTTGCGTGACATCCCAAGAAAATCTCATAAAAATAATACAATACTAATAAGCACCAGAGCCATACAGAGATTGCTCTGCGGCAAAAATGCAAAAATTAAGTTGACAAATATTCACAAAAATGAAAAAAATAAAATCAAGAAAAATAGGAAAGCGTCAAATAGTTTACACAGAGAAAATTAAAACCATAAATAATGCAGAACTTGTATCCAATTTAAAACACTTTGAGAAAATAGAATTAGATTTTGCAAACTGCTTTACCAACCAAAAGGACCGATGGCATGACGTTTGGACCCTTGCAGAGTCTTTCTCAAAGGCTGAATTACGGATTGACTCAAGCAGAGTCTTTCTCAAAGGCTTTAAAAGCATGATAAGTCTGCTAGGATCATAACGTCAGGCTACTCACTAATTTGGGGGGAATTTTAAAAATACTGTGAAAAGCACTTACGTTTCTGGTAGTATTTGGAGTCATGCGTCCACCTGAATCCAGTGCACAGACCAAAGTCAGTCAACTTGATGTGACCATCCCGATCAATGAGCACATTATCTGGCTTGATGTCTCGATGGATGAAACCCATTTTATGCACGCTCTCAACGGCCAGCACAAGCTCAGCAATGTAGAACTTGGCTAGGTCCTCATGAAAGATCTCCAAGCGGATCAGAAGACTCATTAGATCCCCGCCAGGAATGTAGTCCATGACAAAGTAGAGGTTCTCCTGATCCTGGAAAGAGTAGTACAGCTTGACGACCCACTCATTGTCGGCCTCTGCTAGGATGTCCCTCTCGGCTTTGACATGGGCAACTTGATTTCGCTGTAGAACATCTGCCTTACGCAGTGTCTTGATGGCATATAGCTGCCTTGTGTCTATCTTCCTTGCCAAGGCTACCTCTCCAAACGCTCCGATGCCAAGGGTTTTAATTTTTTTGAAGAGGCTTTTTTCCATTTTGGCTCGCCGAAGCCTGATGTAGTTTGATTCCTTTTGGTTCAGCATGAGCCTCATTTGATTCTGAGCTTCTTCCGAGAGGCCAACCCGAGCCATTTCATTTTCAAGCTGCATACGACGGTTGAGCCTTTGTTTGTACGACTTCATTATATTCTCAACATGCTGTTCCATATAAAATTTGTAGGCTTGGGGCGAGTAAGATTTGACACGCGATTCAAACTTGTCAATGTCTTTACCCTTGTTCTTTCTCTCTGGGACAGGCGACTCAATTTTTTGCTTTTCTTGGAGTTCATGATCAGAAAGACCGGTGTTTCTGATTTCACTTCCTGTGTCTGACGTGGTAGAGGTTGTGGATATTTCTGAGAGAGGGGGAGATAGGGGTCTTGGAGGGGGTGGAGATTCCGATCGGTTTGAGCTCTGAGTGCTTTGTGTACTAAGAGTACTAATGGTGTCTGGCGAGGGACCTCTAGGAGGCGGGAGCTGGTTAGGGCCATGAGCTGTTTGCAATACAGGCTTTGGTACAACTGTACTCCTAACAGAATGCATGACAGCAGGACCGTTAAAGGCACCTATGGCTAAGGCAGAGGTGGTGTTCACAGCTGCAGGTTGTGGGGGAGATATTTTCCGTAGTGGAGTCTCTGATTGCAGGGGCGTGGCGCCAAAGTGTGACTGACTGGCCCCAGACTGCGGCAATCGATACGGAGGCGGTAGCTTACCCCCTTCCTCGCCGACTCTTGAAATGACAATTGTAAAGGCAGGCTTAGGTTGAGGGGGCTCTGCTGGTGGCGGGGTCGGCTGCTGCTGTTTATTAACAGCGGCACCTTGAGATGTGATCGGTCGGAAATTACTGGTATCAGTACTGTATGTCTGTTTTTGGATTGACGGTGTTGGATTGGGTGTAACTCGGTGCTGTGTGCTAGCTTCATAGCTAGGAGGTTGCTTCAACGGTGGCTTGACGATATTAGGGTCCTTCACGTAGATGTGGTTTTGGCCGACTAGGCTATCAAGGGCAAGTGAGGGAGCCGGACCAACTGAGGTACTGTTCATCGAGCTACTGTTCATTGAGCCACTTGCTTGACTCTGTATGCCAATCTGTTGGCGGTGGAGCGTGCTCATCTCATAGCTTGGAGGGGGTTGCGTTTTACTGATCATCGCATTTATAATGTCCTGATCAAGGAGTTGAGATTGGCTGGCAGTGCCCGCTTGCCCCTCTGGTGGTAAAATGACAATATGAGCTGAGCTACGGAAGTTGTCATTTGGTGGCACAGGCTGTGGTAAATGTTTCGCTGTCAGATGATCAATTACAGGTGATCTCTTGTCATAGTGACCAACATATGCCTGGCTACCCTGCGGTTGCTGTGGTATCGGACTCTGTTGAGAGTACACGTGTAACCCTTGTTGGTAATTGTCCATAGGCGAGGCTTGAGTTAGATAAGTCTTTGCAGGCTGGTACTGAGACGAACTCGGATACCCTGTGTTATGATCGGCTAATGTGAATTGTTTACCAACGGTGTATGTCGTTGTCGTCGAGGAAGTTATGCCGTAGTAACACTGAGCGCTCTCTGTGATGGTTTGCCGGGAGTACCGGTACTCGTCAGGGTTCAGTGAACTCGGCGAGGCACTGGAGATTCCAGAATCACTGCCAGTTGAGTATCTGTTAGTGTTTCCGCTACCTTTTTGGTGCATTTGTCCGTTTGTGCCTTGCGTGTGATACGCTTGGGTCTGGTCAGCGTGTGAACCTAACCGACCGATAACAACGTTGCTCTGTGCATTGCCGACCGGCGTCCTTATATCGTTTTGAGTCCTGTCACTTGAAACACCCTGTCTATTTCCCATCCCTATTACCATGGGCCGCCCAAGATTATGGGCTATATAGTCTCTTGTTTGCCCCTGGGTATTGGAGTTTTGGCCACCCACTAAATTGGCAGGCAAATGCCTGGTTGGTCCCACAGGGACTAAGCGATGTGTCATTTGCTGGGGCCTCCCAGGCGTGTAAGCAGCAGGTTGACTTGTTTGAGTCAGCCGGTACTCAGCCGGGATCGACCCTTGCCCCATGTGACCACCGACAGGATTGGACAACCCTTGTGAAGGTATGGGTGGGGGAGTCTGTCTCTCACCAATCACAACGTTCGTTGTATACTGTCTGGCACCGTACTGAGGTAGGCTCTTCGAATTTTCAAAGGAGTTGTTCCGAGAGACCGGGTTTGAAGTATTTCTGGTGTAGTCCGCTACAGGTTTGAGAGCTGGGTGGTTGTAATAGGACGTGGTGTCAGGCCGATAGATGTCAGTGCTTGGGGAACTGCCACCAGATCTATCCTCAAAGCTTGGCTTCCGATTGATTGTGGCTGATGGTGTGATGGTGAGAAAAGAATAGCGTTAACATTTCAGTGTTTAACTTTATTGAAATTATTTCAATCATAATAATGAATAAAGATTACTTTCTTGAGTTCGTACATTTTGTCGCACGTACCACGAAGTGACCTATGTTCACAGCCCCCCAAAATGTGTTTCGAGAAAAATCGTGATTGAAGTTGCACTATTTTAGTAGTTAGGGGCCATTTGGAATACCCAATGTTAACTGATCCACCCATCTATGTACCTTGAATTTTGATTTAAAAATAATGACTGACTGACTATTCCTACATACTGAAGGACAAACTGATGCCTCAAATTAAGCAGACATTTTAGATCACCGGTCACTCAGTGCCAAGGAAATTTCAATGGCATTCCTAGGCTTCCAGCTACACTATCTACAGACCTACGGCTTTAAGTCCCTTCCAAAAGAAAAAGCAACTGTAGTAAAGTGCCTTGCTCACAGACACAAACATCATGACTAACCAGGCCGGGATTCGAACCCAGACTCTCTGAACGACAGAACTTGATTTCAGTACACTAGACTGCTCAGCCGCAACATTCCACGAATCCATCAGGTTTTTTTTCTGACCTACAAATTGCCTCTTCCAAAAGAGATCACAACATGGGGCCAAACAAATGTGACCAGGCACCTTTAGTGCATTGTCCCTTTAATTAAGAGATTTAGTTGAGCAACCCTTTAAGTGCTGATGTTGCCTAGCAACAACCACATGCAGTGAACTTTAAGTTGTCCAGCACCCAGCACCAAGGGGCACTTCCACACTTTTCCACTCACCCCACTGTGAGATGGACATGACCAGCTGTTAATACTGAGTTTACTGTTTTCGAATGGAGAGTTAATCTATTGCTACTGAGAGTTAAAGAGTCCGATGGTTGCTACGTTTCACCACCTGTAGAGTGAGTACCAAATTCTTCTTTCTTTTATTCATAAGTCATAGTATTTTCTTATAAACCTAAAGGAATGATGGATTTATCAGTGGAGTAAATGACATTGCTGATTGCGATGATAATTTTTATTTTTTTTTTTTATGAGATGTCGCCCAACTCACAAGGCCACGGACGGCCACTCAAGGTGAGGGCTACACATAACTGATTTGGGCCATCGACCCAAATCAATTGACACCAATTGTTTTTATATTGATAATATTATAGTATGCTAGATCTTTATGGAGTTTCTTTGTGATTTACTGTTAGTTTTGTTTTATAGTTTTGTTTTAGTTTGGAATCACTAATTAAGCCAGTGTTGTGTTCAAACTTTTCCACTTGGAATGCTTCTATTTTTATTTATAGTGAAACAATCAAAATATTACTTTGAAGCCTTTCTTTATGCAAGTCTTTGACTTATTACTCCTTGAATGACTTATATATTCTTTGGAAGTATTTACTCTTCTTATTGATTTACATGTAGTGACAGACTATCCTTGATTATTTTGTAGTACAAAGAATTCCTTATTCAAGCTGTGTTCAGTAAGGTTTTCTTTTAGTGATTTGAAGTTAAGTTTGTAAGTTACTTTCGATTGGGTTTAGATTTTCTATCATTTAAAGTAAGGTTTTTCTTAATTACTTGACTAGAAGCCTTAAGATGTGAGAAAGTGCCTTAATTCATTCATTTATTAATTGTTGGCGAACTTCTTTTACCTCTATAATTTAATTCTCATTGATTGGTTAAGTTGGAACATTATTGTAAGAAACACTTTCTGTTCAGTGCCATGGTCAAACCTTTCCTAAGTATTGGGCCAAATAAAAAATAAAAACAGTTGATCGTCCCCTCCCTCATGCTTTTTTGAGGCCGCCTCCTTTTTATTGTTATTTTTTATTTTACTTTTTATTTTCAAAAAGACATTTTCTGTGTATTTTTCATTAAACTTACCAATCTTTTAGAACTTGTAACTAAAGAAAGTACCGTAATTTCTTGCGTATAAGACGCGTCTTATCTGACGTTTTTGACCACAAAATCATCACTGCGCCTTGTATTCCGGTGCGCCTTGTATGATGTCGCTTGAGATCAAAATGACCGCGGCCGACGTGCAAATAATCTAGGCCCTATTTAATGTAGCTGCGGTCAGGTTAATAATGCGGTCGCCAACCATCAACTCACCACGCATTGTTGACGTAGTACATTATCAGTACTCAACTCTCCAGACAATGTCGCCAGATTTTTATTCTGACAATGACGCGATGTATTGAGCCGCCTTTGTGGCCACGTGTCCCTATACATAACGACTGTGAATTCATTCCAACAATGCAGCAACGTGTTCATCACTTCTTTTGTGGCCGCGATTTCGTACCGAAAATACTGCATTCAGATTAATCAGAACGATTGCGGAAGCATTCACCCAACCTCTATTGTGTGAACGGTGATTCACGCATTCACCCAACCTGTATTGTGTGAAAGGTGCGACCATGTCCATGGTTTACTTTAATCAACTTTATAAAAATAAACTGTAATCGTTACTTTTTAATTGATTGTATTTTATAAACGAAAAAACTATTATAAATCACGGGAAGTGACCCTTTTTCGAAACTAATTCTATGGTAGACCTTCAGCTTAGTTAATTGTTTCGTTTATTTTAGCTCAAAAGTTAGACATAAAATAACTGTGGAGAAAACAAACCAAAAAAACGACGTCTTTGAATAAATGTTTGTGGTATAAAATAAAGAAAAGGAACTTCTCATTAATTATAAATGTCACGTCCCCATCGGAATGGCAGGAGATTTTTCCCGTATGGTAGCGCCCTCTGTTGAACAAACAGATCCCTTCAGCCCTGTGGTAGCGCCCTCTGTTGGTCACCTGTAAACTCCCTTCAACCCCTTGTGACACACGGGAGAAGAATCTCCTGAAAACGTCGCTGAACGGTAGGTTGTTTCAGTTTAAAATGAACTTTTCTACATGTCTCTACATGTTTCAAGCACATGTGATTTCTATTTATTCACATGTTGATTAGCGTGGTACTTTTAGGGTAACAAAATTACCCCTTTTTGGCGATGTACCGATACGGTCTGCTGTTTGCAGTCAAAGGTGCATGTAAGATCATGCGCCTTGTGCGGCGGTGCGCCTTGTCTGTTGACGCTTGAATTTTTTGGGGTAATTTCACGGCCCTGCGCCTTGTACGCCCCGCGTCTTATACGCAAGAAATTACGGTAAGTGGTAACTGAAGAATTGGTGGCCAGTTTGAATTAAAATGCTTGGCGGCCACCTTCGAAAGAAATAAAAAATATAAAATAAAAGGGCCCTCATCCTCCTCTTTTTGAAAAAACCCGGACGATCAACTGGTATTTTTGTTTACTTGGCCTTAGTGTAAGCCATTGTTTCATACATGTACTTGCCACATCATGTATAACTTATTAATGCCTGACTGTGTTGGAATGTCAGAGGGCAGGGAGTAGAAGTGCCCTATATATATGCTAAGTGGTGTTGGTGGTTAGGAGGCATGGCATATTGATAGTCAGTATTGCTGCACAGCAGAGTTTATCGATATAGGTTCATTTAGTGTACAGTTCCACATAGGGTTTAGTCAAGCAATTGATATGTCATCACTGTTGTGTTGCCTGTTCTAGTCACTGGGATCATTGTTTATTGCTTATCTTGATAAGAGTGAAAGGCAAGAAGTACCATTTCTCTGTAAACCATTATATATTCGCTCTGTCAGTCAGTCAAGCAGCGCCGCGTTAATGAGGTCAAATCCCGGATTTTCTTTGTACAGAGAAAACCACAGCGAGCGCGCGAGAAACGTTCGTGAAAGAACGAGACTTCGACCGGCCTGTGTTTATCATACCATAACGCACTGTACGTGTAGTGTGTGTCCAAGATGGCATGATGTGAGTCCGAGTCGTGAAATCTCCTTTCTAATGATGTAAGTTTTGACTATTTTTGATGGAATTTACCTAACTTTAATCACTGTCAAACAAAGAGTAATTTCTCAGGATTATTTTGAGGTGGTACTGTACTTTTTGCGCCCTGACAGGACTACAAAAAATTGTCAGGAAAAACTTAAGATTCGGGTAGATGAATGCCCATGCTGTCTTTTGGTATGTGTTTTTCTATGTGGGAGAGTTCGTGCATGTCTCTAGCAGGGAAAGTAATCTGCGCGTTGATTTTGTCGGTCGTGTTTACGACGACGTCCTGTGGGTTGTGTGTGCGTTGTAAAACCATGTGATACAACGACATGGCCAATATATATGCAAAAGGCTGTAATTACGACACTAAGTATCTATCAGATAGCTACATAATTTTTAGTATCCACTACACAAAACACAGTTTAACTTTGAAATTGTATTTATTCATTTTAATTTTAATATTAATTATTCGAATTTAAAATAACTACAAATGCACTTAGAAATTTATGGGAAATAAGTTAAAGTAAATTAATAATAATGAATAGCCATTTTTGTGAAAGCTACAGCTTATTATTATTATTTTTTCTATACATTGATTCCTCTCTAGTCTCTGAAGACTGAATTGAAGTTGATTTAAGTATTAACAAACTCAATGGCTTTTGGGTTTTTTAAGAAGAATTGACAATTATTGACATGATTAATTAACCTTGCTATAACTAAAGCACCTCCATGCTAAAATTATTTTTAAAAAACATACACAAAAAACACCGTATTAAGTAGTGCAGTTTTTACATTGATTCATTTTTTCCCCATGTACGTATGAAATTCAAACATGTTTAGATTCTGCAAAAATATTTATTTATTAAAAATGGACGTTTGTTTTTAGTATTAAATTCATTCCAATCCTGAACCCCAGCCTTGAAACCAACACAAATCAATCATCAATTTTAGTTTTCACATTTTCGTAATACAATTTTCAATTGTGTCGGACTATGAAAATGTTGTTTCCATGAGTTTTTTGAAAATATTTGTCCTGAAGATTGGTATTTATGGAAACAAGTTACAATAATCGTACCCCTCCATCATCTTGACGGAATTGTATCCTCCCCGACGGCATGAAGAGTTACGATTATCGTAACTAAGATGGAAACATGTTCGGAAAGTTTTTTTAACAATCGCTCTTGTGCTTTTCTTTATTGGCAGGTTTCAACAGCCAACCCTGTCATGGCCACTGACTCGATAAAGGCCCCTCATCAGCTCGGCCAATTCAGCCAGATTACGAAATACACACTCAGTCTCTCTTCGACAGTTGGTACTTTGCAACCAGCCCCATACCAAGTCTGGTATATTGGTATATATTGGTATATTTTTATTCACATTATCACATTGTGACCCGAAGGCCAAATTGCATGATAATTTACAATATTAAAATCATTGAAAAAAAACATTGAAAAAATTAAAAATTAAAAAGCTGCTCACAAGGAATATTAAGGCCCTATTTAGATAACTGGTAAAAAGTAAGCACGGGCAGTTTTATTGTTAATCTAAATGCGAGTAATAATCTAGCACAGATTTGAGGTGGTGGCACTAATTTAAAAAAAAGATTATTAAAAACTGAACACAGAGCAAAATATTCTACTTGTTCAGCAAGCTGATGAAATAGGGTATTGGGCTGTTTTTGAATCGTGATGTCCTGGTGCGTAAGTAAGAATAATGATGTGCATTACGCAGGTTGCGGGCGTGAGACTCCCGTCTGGTAGGAGGGAGAAGATCATTTGTACGTTCTGAATTGGCAAGTCCTTCAGCCAAGCTGAGACAATGATTCTCCCTCCTATCAGCAAGAGACTCAAGCCCGCAAATATGCATAGCATCCGCATACGAAGTCTGGTTATGTCTGTGCAAATTGGTTTTGCTTTGCCTTTCATTGTTTGCTAATGACGTGTTTTATAAATACGAGAACTAAAAGAGAATCATGAAGGAAGTTATAAACACAAAACACACACACCTAAACATGATGGGTTTTCACAAATCCTGAAACCTTTATTCTTTTTTATGTCCTTAAAAGATGACATTTAAATTCAAAGTATGCACATGTACATGTGTAGTGTATTATTCCAAGATTTGTCAGTTAAAATTTAAGCCATGCACAAAAACACTTAATGAGCCTTAGACAAAAATGATGGATGACAATGATTTTTTATTTTGTATACTGACTTACATGTACCTGAGAGTTGTTATATGAAAGTTGCTGAAGCAGCAGAACAATTGATTTATTGCATATAGATTACCTAATGTACAAAGTACAGTATGTGTATTTACTGATGTTTTTTGCATAATATTTGGTTGACAATAAATTTCTGTTTTAAAATTGAAATATGAAATAAGTGTTGTTGATTTCTGTATTAATGGACATTATAATTTTGATTTTTTATGACATTATAGGCATTATAAGGGTTTCGAGATAAAGTTTAATTGAAAATATGGGGTCAGTAGGTTTTCTGTTGCTAATACAAAGCTATTAAAAACGTAGTAAAGAGATCGCGATTAATCCAGTACTAACAGTACTATGATTGTACATGTACATATACATCCGGGCCAGTTCACACAGCCCGTCTCGACCAATCAGAATGCAGGAATTACATGTGCGATCATGGCTGCTTTTTATGGGACGACGTTTTGGAATACCGTCAAAAAAATTTGCGCCCTGAATGGACTACAAAAAATTATGACAGAAACTAACTATTTTCTGACAGAGTATGACGTTTTCTATCCATCAATGTAAGTATTGGCGTGTGGGAGAATGTGTAAGAGAGAAATATTTTGATGTAATTGTGTTCGTTTCGTTTCGTTTTGAAGCAAAATTTGAGTATCAAAATACACCACTAAAATGTCAGTGAAGTAAATTATTTTCAAAGCCAAATGGATGATATACTCCTAGTCTTAGCAATTGTGGTTATTTTTTGTGAATTAGCACCTAAAAACTGAGAAACTACACGAATTCCACGAACGGTTCCAGCTCATTAAATATTCAAAGAGAGGTCACGCACGTCCGAGCCATGCATACAGCGCAAAGAAAAGGAACGGATTTTGTGTGCGCTGCGGACTGACTGCTGTTGTATGCCACAGGTGGTGGTGCACTGCGGACTGACTGCTGTTGTATGCCACAGGTGGTGGTATGGCCTTTGATTTTCTTTGTTTGGGAAGTCTTACAGTTCATTGGGGGTTTCGGCTATCCGCCAAAACCACCTTTGTTTTCGTCTAGATTTTTCTTTTTTTTTCTTCTTCTTTCCGAAAATGCTCATAGCATTAACACGTGAAATTTTGTGATCGCTTGATCTCAGGAACTACAGCCTTTACAAGACACAAATAATACATCAAATGAAAGCCTGTGCCCTAATTTACATGTAGATCAAGAAGCAGTTGTTTTGAGTGTTTTTTGTCGATTTTCTTGACGATTTTACCGATTTAAACAAGTATTTTGAGTGTATTTTTGTGTGCGTAAATGGCACGTAAAACCCGCTGTACATAACACACGGCCATCCATCCACGTGTCCACACGTCACAGGGCTCGAATTTGGGGAGAAAATCCACAAGACTACAGGGCTTGTAGCTCAAAATCTTTACTGGACCAGACATTTTTTTACAAGACCTGATTCAAAATGTGAAAAGAAAAAAGCTTGCTGCCACAGTTTAACATGCATTTGACTGCTTTTATATGAACCCGAACTGAGACAAGTAAGAGAAGAGTATACTTGATTACTCATAGAATTGAAAGATAATTTATTAGACCCAAAGTCAACACTTGAACATAATTTGTTTCTGTTATTCAATTGAAAAACACAAGACCATCGGACTTGTTACATGTAGTTCATAAGTTTACTGGCCCAACTCCAAAATTACTGGCCTCGGGCCTGTGGTCCAGTGTAAAATTCGAGCCCTGCGTCACACACACACACAGCCAACGTGTAAGGCATACAATGCATCGTTCGGTGTGTTCATTGCTTCGCTATATTATTATTGGTTATCTAAGGCCAAATAAAATAAATGTTGTGTTTTCGGTAACCCGACCGATCTGGATCTTTGCGGCTAAGTTGCCGACCTCAAATCTTTTAAAAAACTTTTGTGTCGGTTAATGAATTCCCTAGACACGAACTATTCCATTTCATGTTAAAAAACTCTCAATAATTCAACGGCTGATTCAGATCCGGAGTTGGCAATTTCTAAAAATGTTACTGCACCGCTCCCAACAAAAACAAATTAGAAACATATCGTTATTGCACATCAGTAGACTTGATTTCAAGTCTGAGATCGCGGTTATTTTTCTACATTAGCCACGCAAAATTCCCCCGCAGAAAGACACTGTACATGAGCCTACGGTACTGTCACACAGCAATGTATAAAGCTATCCATTATACTACTAGTACTTAGACCTTCCATTCATGGTGAACTTGTATAGCGCCCTCTTGCGTTTGGGGATTCGGTGTTCGGATTGACTTGAATGAGCTGTATGGCCCATGGAAAATCCGATCCGATAAATAGTTTGGCAATGAGAATGTATTTTAGGAACCGTGCGTGAACGGTAAGCTTATTAATACACAACAATTTCCAGATTTCGTTTTTAATTTAAGTTTTTCTTTTACTTTAAGTTTACTTATTATTGTTATTTTCTTGTGTTTTCTTTATAGTCGTCCTCTGTATCGACCCTTTTTTTTCTTTGGTTATCTTTTATTGTCGCCACATTAAAATCTCTTGTAAAAAGAATTGACTGTGTTACACAAATAAATTATTTTGTTTCCTGTAACACTACCCACCATTCATAAACCTGCTGAAATCAACATCCAATGTGTAGTGTCAATTCATTTCCAGGTGTGCAGTACATGTAACAATGAATTCTGCGAGTCAAAAATTTGTATTTTTCTTTTCTATAGCAACACATTTTGCAAGACATAGTTAGATTAATTTCTCATTGGTCAATGAACTTTACTTATTTGTTCCAATATACTTTTTTTCCAACCTACCTATAATGTACCTTGTTTCAATTCCCAGCATATTGTAGGAAACAAAGATAATTTAATTTTTGGTTAGGCCTGGTGTACCCAAACTAAGATTCAACAAATACACACAAAACTCCTCACCTGTAGAAACCCTTGAGCTTCCATTTGCCAGGAATTTGGCAGTAGACACTTGATTGTCACTACCCGCATCAATGGAGGACAGTTTGTTGATGATGGTGTCCACCGCTGCCTCGATGCTACGATTCTGGCAAATTTTCAGAGCTCTGATGGCAATCTCCTGAGCAAAATAATACAACAACAAAAACGTATTACATGTACATTATGTATTTAAAAATTCTAAACAAATATTTTTGGTACCCACTGCTTAGAGAGGGTATACTGTACCATTGGAAATTACTCCCCCCAAAAATAACCATACAAAGTTAATTGGTCAAGAACACTGGAGAGTTTTATTAAATGTTATAAAACATTGTAAAAAAGACACTCTTTGAGGCAATGAAGTTTAGAGAAAGAGGTAATTTTTCACACACAACATTGGATGTGAGAAAGGCTTCAGGCATGAAGCATTTCTCAGGCATCTACATGTAAAAGCACACAATTCTATTCAACAAGGTGTTTTTCTTTCATCAATTTCTTGCAACTTCGATGATTACATGTAGTTGCGCCCAAATTTTTACTAGACTTTTTCTTATTTCATGCATGCATTGGGACCAAGTGAGGATACTGGTCTATAGATACCAAAAGTATATCCACCCTTTAAATATATAGGATTCAAACTGCCTCTAACATCTGCTCTAGAATGGTTTAGGTTGTGGGCTCGAATCCCACAACAAGAAATATGCCTTGCATTAGTAATACAGTACATGTACATGTATGCCTTTGGATTTTGTTCACAGAACTCAGGAACCTTTCCTAACACTGTGAACAACACTGTACAGGAAAATTTAGAATTTGAGAACTCAGGAACCTTTCCTAACACTGTGAACAACACTGTACAGGAAAATTTAGAATTTGGTGACTTCATATAGTGAATAAGACATTTCAATATTTTAAAGATACCAATTTTTACCCCTGCACAAGTCTTGAGGGTTTAGGTTCCACAAAGCACCAAGGCTGTATCCTAATTGGCAAGGCTGACATGTACATGTACACTACATGTATGTATACAATGTAGTACATGTACAATTGTTACTAAGGTTACACAATACACAACTGTATTTTTTTCAAGTTACACGTCCTCGTACACCGAGACACAGCAACGTTGGTACCAGAAACTTACTCATTTCATCTACATGGAGTACACGCACATGTACAATCCGTCATCCCCTTCCCCCTTTACATCAGTTATAAAATGGGTTCAGCATAATTGACATTGTGAGTTCATATACATGTACATACAGTTTGTACATAAATGTAGATGCAGGGTGACCTGTCAACTTGTTGAACTATAACTTTCCACTATGATTCATGAATAAGATGAATGTCTAGACCATGTAGACTGGCACTTCATAACAGTGTACAGAGCTCTACGCGTATGTAGAATTGTGGTGCATTATCAGGGTTTGCCCTTTACTTTTTCAAAATGACGAGCCAGCAAGGTATACATTGTACAATGTACAAGCTATGACGAGCCAGCAAGGTATACATTGTACAATGTACAAGCTATGACGAGCCAGCAAGGTATACATTGTACAATGTACAAGCTATGACGAGCCAGCAAGGTATACATTGTACAATGTACAAGCTATGACGAGCCAGCAAGGTATACATTGTACAATGTACAAGCTATGACGAGCCAGCAAGGTATACATTGTACAATGTACAAGCTATGACGAGCCAGCAAGGTATACATTGTACAATGTACAAGCTATGACGAGCCAGCAAGGTATACATTGTACAATGTACAAGCTATGACGAGCCAGCAAGGTATACATTGTACAATGTACAAGCTATGACGAGCCAGCAAGGTATACATTGTACAATGTACAAGCTATGACGAGCCAGCAAGGTATACATTGTACAATGTACAAGCTATGACGAGCCAGCAAGGTATACATTGTACAATGTACAAGCTATGACGAGCCAGCAAGGTATACATTGTACAATGTACAAGCTATGACGAGCCAGCAAGGTATACATTGTACAATGTACAAGCTATGACGAGCCAGCAAGGTATACATTGTACAATGTACAAGCTATGACGAGCCAGCAAGGTATACATTGTACAATGTACAAGCTATGACGAGCCAGCAAGGTATACATTGTACAATGTACAAGCTATGACGAGCCAGCAAGGTATACATTGTACAATGTACAAGCTATGACGAGCCAGCAAGGTATACATTGTACAATGTACAAGCTATGACGAGCCAGCAAGGTATACATTGTACAATGTACAAGCTATGACGAGCCAGCAAGGTATACATTGTACAATGTACAAGCTATGACGAGCCAGCAAGGTATACATTGTACAATGTACAAGCTATGACGAGCCAGCAAGGTATACATTGTACAATGTACAAGCTATGACGAGCCAGCAAGGTATACATTGTACAATGTACAAGCTATGACGAGCCAGCAAGGTATACATTGTACAATGTACAAGCTATGACGAGCCAGCAAGGTATACATTGTACAATGTACAAGCTATGACGAGCCAGCAAGGTATACATTGTACAATGTACAAGCTATGACGAGCCAGCAAGGTATACATTGTACAATGTACAAGCTATGACGAGCCAGCAAGGTATACATTGTACAATGTACAAGCTATGACGAGCCAGCAAGGTATACATTGTACAATGTACAAGCTATGACGAGCCAGCAAGGTATACATTGTACAATGTACAAGCTATGACGAGCCAGCAAGGTATACATTGTACAATGTACAAGCTATGACGAGCCAGCAAGGTATACATTGTACAATGTACAAGCTATGACGAGCCAGCAAGGTATACATTGTACAATGTACAAGCTATGACGAGCCAGCAAGGTATACATTGTACAATGTACAAGCTATGACGAGCCAGCAAGGTATACATTGTACAATGTACAAGCTATGACGAGCCAGCAAGGTATACATTGTACAATGTACAAGCTATGACGAGCCAGCAAGGTATACATTGTACAATGTACAAGCTATGACGAGCCAGCAAGGTATACATTGTACAATGTACAAGCTATGACGAGCCAGCAAGGTATACATTGTACAATGTACAAGCTATGACGAGCCAGCAAGGTATACATTGTACAATGTACAAGCTATGACGAGCCAGCAAGGTATACATTGTACAATGTACAAGCTATGACGAGCCAGCAAGGTATACATTGTACAATGTACAAGCTATGACGAGCCAGCAAGGTATACATTGTACAATGTACAAGCTATGACGAGCCAGCAAGGTATACATTGTACAATGTACAAGCTATGACGAGCCAGCAAGGTATACATTGTACAATGTACAAGCTATGACGAGCCAGCAAGGTATACATTGTACAATGTACAAGCTATGACGAGCCAGCAAGGTATACATTGTACAATGTACAAGCTATGACGAGCCAGCAAGGTATACATTGTACAATGTACAAGCTATGACGAGCCAGCAAGGTATACATTGTACAATGTACAAGCTATGACGAGCCAGCAAGGTATACATTGTACAATGTACAAGCTATGACGAGCCAGCAAGGTATACATTGTACAATGTACAAGCTATGACGAGCCAGCAAGGTATACATTGTACAATGTACAAGCTATGACGAGCCAGCAAGGTATACATTGTACAATGTACAAGCTATGACGAGCCAGCAAGGTATACATTGTACAATGTACAAGCTATGACGAGCCAGCAAGGTATACATTGTACAATGTACAAGCTATGACGAGCCAGCAAGGTATACATTGTACAATGTACAAGCTATGACGAGCCAGCAAGGTATACATTGTACAATGTACAAGCTATGACGAGCCAGCAAGGTATACATTGTACAATGTACAAGCTATGACGAGCCAGCAAGGTATACATTGTACAATGTACAAGCTATGACGAGCCAGCAAGGTATACATTGTACAATGTACAAGCTATGACGAGCCAGCAAGGTATACATTGTACAATGTACAAGCTATGACGAGCCAGCAAGGTATACATTGTACAATGTACAAGCTATGACGAGCCAGCAAGGTATACATTGTACAATGTACAAGCTATGACGAGCCAGCAAGGTATACATTGTACAATGTACAAGCTATGACGAGCCAGCAAGGTATACATTGTACAATGTACAAGCTATGACGAGCCAGCAAGGTATACATTGTACAATGTACAAGCTATGACGAGCCAGCAAGGTATACATTGTACAATGTACAAGCTATGACGAGCCAGCAAGGTATACATTGTACAATGTACAAGCTATGACGAGCCAGCAAGGTATACATTGTACAATGTACAAGCTATGACGAGCCAGCAAGGTATACATTGTACAATGTACAAGCTATGACGAGCCAGCAAGGTATACATTGTACAATGTACAAGCTATGACGAGCCAGCAAGGTATACATTGTACAATGTACAAGCTATGACGAGCCAGCAAGGTATACATTGTACAATGTACAAGCTATGACGAGCCAGCAAGGTATACATTGTACAATGTACAAGCTATGACGAGCCAGCAAGGTATACATTGTACAATGTACAAGCTATGACGAGCCAGCAAGGTATACATTGTACAATGTACAAGCTATGACGAGCCAGCAAGGTATACATTGTACAATGTACAAGCTATGACGAGCCAGCAAGGTATACATTGTACAATGTACAAGCTATGACGAGCCAGCAAGGTATACATTGTACAATGTACAAGCTATGACGAGCCAGCAAGGTATACATTGTACAATGTACAAGCTATGACGAGCCAGCAAGGTATACATTGTACAATGTACAAGCTATGACGAGCCAGCAAGGTATACATTGTACAATGTACAAGCTATGACGAGCCAGCAAGGTATACATTGTACAATGTACAAGCTATGACGAGCCAGCAAGGTATACATTGTACAATGTACAAGCTATGACGAGCCAGCAAGGTATACATTGTACAATGTACAAGCTATGACGAGCCAGCAAGGTATACATTGTACAATGTACAAGCTATGACGAGCCAGCAAGGTATACATTGTACAATGTACAAGCTATGACGAGCCAGCAAGGTATACATTGTACAATGTACAAGCTATGACGAGCCAGCAAGGTATACATTGTACAATGTACAAGCTATGACGAGCCAGCAAGGTATACATTGTACAATGTACAAGCTATGACGAGCCAGCAAGGTATACATTGTACAATGTACAAGCTATGACGAGCCAGCAAGGTATACATTGTACAATGTACAAGCTATGACGAGCCAGCAAGGTATACATTGTACAATGTACAAGCTATGACGAGCCAGCAAGGTATACATTGTACAATGTACAAGCTATGACGAGCCAGCAAGGTATACATTGTACAATGTACAAGCTATGACGAGCCAGCAAGGTATACATTGTACAATGTACAAGCTATGACGAGCCAGCAAGGTATACATTGTACAATGTACAAGCTATGACGAGCCAGCAAGGTATACATTGTACAATGTACAAGCTATGACGAGCCAGCAAGGTATACATTGTACAATGTACAAGCTATGACGAGCCAGCAAGGTATACATTGTACAATGTACAAGCTATGACGAGCCAGCAAGGTATACATTGTACAATGTACAAGCTATGACGAGCCAGCAAGGTATACATTGTACAATGTACAAGCTATGACGAGCCAGCAAGGTATACATTGTACAATGTACAAGCTATGACGAGCCAGCAAGGTATACATTGTACAATGTACAAGCTATGACGAGCCAGCAAGGTATACATTGTACAATGTACAAGCTATGACGAGCCAGCAAGGTATACATTGTACAATGTACAAGCTATGACGAGCCAGCAAGGTATACATTGTACAATGTACAAGCTATGACGAGCCAGCAAGGTATACATTGTACAATGTACAAGCTATGACGAGCCAGCAAGGTATACATTGTACAATGTACAAGCTATGACGAGCCAGCAAGGTATACATTGTACAATGTACAAGCTATGACGAGCCAGCAAGGTATACATTGTACAATGTACAAGCTATGACGAGCCAGCAAGGTATACATTGTACAATGTACAAGCTATGACGAGCCAGCAAGGTATACATTGTACAATGTACAAGCTATGACGAGCCAGCAAGGTATACATTGTACAATGTACAAGCTATGACGAGCCAGCAAGGTATACATTGTACAATGTACAAGCTATGACGAGCCAGCAAGGTATACATTGTACAATGTACAAGCTATGACGAGCCAGCAAGGTATACATTGTACAATGTACAAGCTATGACGAGCCAGCAAGGTATACATTGTACAATGTACAAGCTATGACGAGCCAGCAAGGTATACATTGTACAATGTACAAGCTATGACGAGCCAGCAAGGTATACATTGTACAATGTACAAGCTATGACGAGCCAGCAAGGTATACATTGTACAATGTACAAGCTATGACGAGCCAGCAAGGTATACATTGTACAATGTACAAGCTATGACGAGCCAGCAAGGTATACATTGTACAATGTACAAGCTATGACGAGCCAGCAAGGTATACATTGTACAATGTACAAGCTATGACGAGCCAGCAAGGTATACATTGTACAATGTACAAGCTATGACGAGCCAGCAAGGTATACATTGTACAATGTACAAGCTATGACGAGCCAGCAAGGTATACATTGTACAATGTACAAGCTATGACGAGCCAGCAAGGTATACATTGTACAATGTACAAGCTATGACGAGCCAGCAAGGTATACATTGTACAATGTACAAGCTATGACGAGCCAGCAAGGTATACATTGTACAATGTACAAGCTATGACGAGCCAGCAAGGTATACATTGTACAATGTACAAGCTATGACGAGCCAGCAAGGTATACATTGTACAATGTACAAGCTATGACGAGCCAGCAAGGTATACATTGTACAATGTACAAGCTATGACGAGCCAGCAAGGTATACATTGTACAATGTACAAGCTATGACGAGCCAGCAAGGTATACATTGTACAATGTACAAGCTATGACGAGCCAGCAAGGTATACATTGTACAATGTACAAGCTATGACGAGCCAGCAAGGTATACATTGTACAATGTACAAGCTATGACGAGCCAGCAAGGTATACATTGTACAATGTACAAGCTATGACGAGCCAGCAAGGTATACATTGTACAATGTACAAGCTATGACGAGCCAGCAAGGTATACATTGTACAATGTACAAGCTATGACGAGCCAGCAAGGTATACATTGTACAATGTACAAGCTATGACGAGCCAGCAAGGTATACATTGTACAATGTACAAGCTATGACGAGCCAGCAAGGTATACATTGTACAATGTACAAGCTATGACGAGCCAGCAAGGTATACATTGTACAATGTACAAGCTATGACGAGCCAGCAAGGTATACATTGTACAATGTACAAGCTATGACGAGCCAGCAAGGTATACATTGTACAATGTACAAGCTATGACGAGCCAGCAAGGTATACATTGTACAATGTACAAGCTATGACGAGCCAGCAAGGTATACATTGTACAATGTACAAGCTATGACGAGCCAGCAAGGTATACATTGTACAATGTACAAGCTATGACGAGCCAGCAAGGTATACATTGTACAATGTACAAGCTATGACGAGCCAGCAAGGTATACATTGTACAATGTACAAGCTATGACGAGCCAGCAAGGTATACATTGTACAATGTACAAGCTATGACGAGCCAGCAAGGTATACATTGTACAATGTACAAGCTATGACGAGCCAGCAAGGTATACATTGTACAATGTACAAGCTATGACGAGCCAGCAAGGTATACATTGTACAATGTACAAGCTATGACGAGCCAGCAAGGTATACATTGTACAATGTACAAGCTATGACGAGCCAGCAAGGTATACATTGTACAATGTACAAGCTATGACGAGCCAGCAAGGTATACATTGTACAATGTACAAGCTATGACGAGCCAGCAAGGTATACATTGTACAATGTACAAGCTATGACGAGCCAGCAAGGTATACATTGTACAATGTACAAGCTATGACGAGCCAGCAAGGTATACATTGTACAATGTACAAGCTATGACGAGCCAGCAAGGTATACATTGTACAATGTACAAGCTATGACGAGCCAGCAAGGTATACATTGTACAATGTACAAGCTATGACGAGCCAGCAAGGTATACATTGTACAATGTACAAGCTATGACGAGCCAGCAAGGTATACATTGTACAATGTACAAGCTATGACGAGCCAGCAAGGTATACATTGTACAATGTACAAGCTATGACGAGCCAGCAAGGTATACATTGTACAATGTACAAGCTATGACGAGCCAGCAAGGTATACATTGTACAATGTACAAGCTATGACGAGCCAGCAAGGTATACATTGTACAATGTACAAGCTATGACGAGCCAGCAAGGTATACATTGTACAATGTACAAGCTATGACGAGCCAGCAAGGTATACATTGTACAATGTACAAGCTATGACGAGCCAGCAAGGTATACATTGTACAATGTACAAGCTATGACGAGCCAGCAAGGTATACATTGTACAATGTACAAGCTATGACGAGCCAGCAAGGTATACATTGTACAATGTACAAGCTATGACGAGCCAGCAAGGTATACATTGTACAATGTACAAGCTATGACGAGCCAGCAAGGTATACATTGTACAATGTACAAGCTATGACGAGCCAGCAAGGTATACATTGTACAATGTACAAGCTATGACGAGCCAGCAAGGTATACATTGTACAATGTACAAGCTATGACGAGCCAGCAAGGTATACATTGTACAATGTACAAGCTATGACGAGCCAGCAAGGTATACATTGTACAATGTACAAGCTATGACGAGCCAGCAAGGTATACATTGTACAATGTACAAGCTATGACGAGCCAGCAAGGTATACATTGTACAATGTACAAGCTATGACGAGCCAGCAAGGTATACATTGTACAATGTACAAGCTATGACGAGCCAGCAAGGTATACATTGTACAATGTACAAGCTATGACGAGCCAGCAAGGTATACATTGTACAATGTACAAGCTATGACGAGCCAGCAAGGTATACATTGTACAATGTACAAGCTATGACGAGCCAGCAAGGTATACATTGTACAATGTACAAGCTATGACGAGCCAGCAAGGTATACATTGTACAATGTACAAGCTATGACGAGCCAGCAAGGTATACATTGTACAATGTACAAGCTATGACGAGCCAGCAAGGTATACATTGTACAATGTACAAGCTATGACGAGCCAGCAAGGTATACATTGTACAATGTACAAGCTATGACGAGCCAGCAAGGTATACATTGTACAATGTACAAGCTATGACGAGCCAGCAAGGTATACATTGTACAATGTACAAGCTATGACGAGCCAGCAAGGTATACATTGTACAATGTACAAGCTATGACGAGCCAGCAAGGTATACATTGTACAATGTACAAGCTATGACGAGCCAGCAAGGTATACATTGTACAATGTACAAGCTATCAGTTAGCTTGTCATTCTACTGGCCCACTTACACTAGCTTTTTTCACTCAAACAAATTTCATACTGAATATGTGATGCCTTTCAACACTGAACTAGCCAGCCGGACCACCTGGAGTGAATTCTGACTGGTCCTCCGGTGTTTTAACTGGCATTTGGCCAGCAGACCACTGTTAAGGGAGAATGCTTACATGTATTATGGAAACTATTCAAGTAGCATCGAATTAATGTGTTCTGAGCACTAATGGACAATGAACAGTGTACAACCAAAAACTTAGATGATGGTAGAAGTTGTCTATAGATGTAATAATAATAATAATATAGAACATTTATAACGCGCACAAATCCGCAAAAAAACGCTCATGGCGCAAACAGAGCAACATGGTCATAAAAACAAAAGCAACGTACACAAGTACATAATAGTAAACAGGATGCAATCATGATTTACAAATGGAAAAACTGAAATAAGCATTTACACATGATCCCGACCATAAGTGCTTTGCATGAGATGTGTTTTTAACCTGTTTTTGAATGTCTCAAGTGATGGAGAAGTACGAATATTGTAGGGAATTTCGTTCCATAACCATGTAGATCCTAATCACTAGAGGCCAGGGCTCCCACAGGTCTTTACTTTATTCAGTAGTAACGTCAAAAACTTGACAAGGAGTGACGCATCGTGTTTGAAAGGGCAAAGGCACCAAGGTGTTTTCTCCTTGGTAAAGGGCACGGTCTTAATACGAGGAAATGGTAAATTTCTAATTGGAACATTTCAAGGGGCACCAAGGCAATGACCAGGGGAAAGCCTGCTTGTGACCTACATTGTACATGATGTACATGTATTATTATTCTAATTTCTTCGATGAGTTACAGGGGGACAGAAACAAGAATATTGTTATTTCTACATAATGCAATTTACTAAATTAATACCAAAGTTCTGTAGCAATTTTAAAAGCTACATGTATGCACCAACTTCCATCATTATTTTAAACCTAACCAAACCATCAAAATCTAACGGCATGATTTATTTTATTGTGTTGGTCCGACTGAAGACTCAGACTGCATCAGTAAACTGTTTTTTTTATATGTACTCTTCATTAATAAATTCTGGTTGTGAAGCCAAGGATTCTAAGAAAAGCAACTTAATCACTAGCCAAGAACCCCCCATAAGAGATGACTAAGAAGTAAGTTTCAGTTTTACATGTAGATGTGGGAGGATTATTGCAGGGAAACCCCCACACAATCAGGTACGGCCTGAAAACCCAATCCACATACTGTACATTGTAGTGTCCCTGTCGGGATTTGAACCGGGGTCCTAGAGGTCGAAGGCGAGGAAAGATACTGTACTAATACGCCAACCCAACCGCCTACATGTACATGTACATACACTGCATGTACATGCTTTATGATTATCCTTCACATTGGATCAGGAATATTGTACACGTTCACTTTAGCATGATCAGAGTTCAACAGTTTGGGTGATGAGTTTAAATGGTATTGAATTTTGTTTGAGTGATGAAGGATCCTGTACTACTGTAGGCTTAAATAACCTTACAGTGGTTTGGGTTACTTAATACTATCCAGCAACTAAAGGCCATGTCACACAGGGAACTTAGAGGCAATGGCATTCACTATACATGTAGGCCTATGCAAAAGGAACACTTCCGCAGCACAAGCTAGACATTCTTCTAGCTGTAATTCACTATCCCCAAGAAAATAATGAGAAAACTGAAATGTGAATGGATATATTCTTATTGGAGATTGCCTAAAACTGGTTGCCTGTAAATTGCCTTAAGGTGAGAAACTAACCACACAACCTACAGGTACACGAACTATGATACATGAATTCTTCCAAACAAATACAATACAAAGTACATCATGCGCTGGTTACTGTCACCCAGTCAAACAATGGCCTAACTTTCACTTTAAATCGTTGAAATGATAAGTCTCAATGGACAACAACTTCAACTAGTGCCAGGACCGTTCATGCGTTAACCTTCCCATCCCCACAGTCTAAAGAGCTGAATGAGTCGGCCTTCCATTCGCCATTCAACCTCCCACATATTCCACATACCAAGATTAACATGACAATGAAGGGAATTTGTCATTTCCATACAGTGCCTCTTGAGCTTTGTGTGGAGTTGACCACTGCATGGCCTCGCAGACAGTCATAGTCACCTCTCTCACTATTGTCCAAAACTTTCATGTTGGCTTTTGGGACTGAACTCTTGTCATGCTTAGTGTTGATTTTAAAGTACAGTACAGGTCGTTATGAACGCTGTAATGAACAGCAATTTACTTTTTTCGGAAAGTTCCAAGAACATTTTAAAACTGAGTTTAAACAAATCTTGTGTCCTTTTTGTATTGTCCTCACAATTAGGCAAGTTCTGACATGCTTTATGTATCCCTGTGTTTACCATTTCATTTGATTTCATTTATTTTTAAATTTTGGTTGTGAAGCCAAGGACTCTTAGCAAAATGAAATTAATCACAACATGTAAGTGTACTAGCCAAGAACCCCAACGGGGAGAAGACAAAGAAGGAAGTTTCAGGTTTAGATGTGGGAGGACAACCCTGGAGAGAATTAAATCCAAGGAAAACCCACGCAGTCAGGTAGGGATTGGATACCCAATCCACACGCATTTTGCCCCCAGCAGGATTTGAACAGGGGTCCTTGAGGTGGAAGGCAAGTAAAGATGATGATCGGCTATATGTCAACCCGAAACATGCACCATAGGTGTACATGTACCTCTATAATGTACAGGAAGGCACCAGGCCCAGAGTTTCACCTTTGAGAGAGGACATGGCCACTTTCAGTTTGCAAAGGGCACTTTACAAAGAAGCACCAAGGGCCAAGACCAGGGCCTCCATTATTCCAAACCTGAGGCACTTCACTGGCATTCAGTGTTTCTCTCCGTTATTGAGATGATGGAAGCAGATTTTAACCAACATATTATTGCAAAGCATGCAAATACATTGTAAACATTTCTCAAAAATGCATATTTTTTCAGCTGAAGTGGTACACGTTTAGTTTTCCAGGAATTATTCTGACATCTGAGTTGGGAACTTGTGATGCATGCAAAAGTTACAGTTGCTTCTGAATACAGTATTTGGGTGATGGTGGTGCCCCATCATCCAGACAACTACATTTCACATGTGACGATGTATTATCCAAGCGTAATGCTTAGTCTGTAGTGAAGTGTACATGTGTAACAGGGGTGTACTGTAAGTCATTGCTGATTTCTAAAAAATCTGAAACTTGGATCCAGATCATATAGGATATGATAAAATGATGGCATTTCCACCTGTTGATAACCCCAGAGTTCCAAGATTCCAAGGAGCCTATTGGAAACAGTATACTCGGCACTTAAGTAGATCAAAGAGCATCATTTATTTTAATCTGGAGAAAATTCACAGCGTTTGTTTTTCACCAGACAGACATAAAAGTTAGAATTCAGATAAAAGGCTGACATTTTACATCATCCCCGGTGTTAAAGGCAGGGCCTACTAATGGGTAAAGACCATTAATATCCTCACAAGTGGTGTATAGGATAGGATACATCCTAACACATAAAATTAAAAACCTGTGAAAATTTGAAATCAATTGATCATCGAAGTTACAAGAACATAATGAACGAAAACCACCCTTGTTGCATAGAATTGTGTGCTTTCAGATGCCGAAGGAAGGCTTCACGCCTGAAGCCTTTCTCAAATTCAAATTTTGGGGTACAAAATTAGCCCAGATTTCTCTAAAACTACATCCATGTACAATGTACACGATATGTACAAAAGGGGTTGTTTCTAACAATGGTGCTCTTTACCAAGACAGTTGTTATGGTCATTAACTTGTGGAGTAATTACCAAAAGTACACCCTGCCTTTAAGAGGTACATGTACATGTACTTACCTCTTCATAACCCATATTGATAAGTTGCTGAACCATCTGCCTGTTAGCCGTCGTCGCCATTGACGTTGCAATCCCAGAGACCGGAGAAGACTCTCCAACCCCATTAGACAACCCCAAACTTTTCCTGATCTCTTGTAATTTATTACGGTGCTCCCCGAATTTCGGCCGCCCCACGTCGCCCCTCCTTGGGACGTCCCCAAGGTTTCCATTGCTCGCCGAGTCCTGATTCATGTGAAGATGTTGAAGAGACTCTTTGATTTCCAGAAGCATCTGCCGATTGTTTGTGACACAATTCCGGGGGCGGGTCCCCTTCTGCATCTCTTAAATTGTTCAGAGGGGCCCAACGGCCCAAAGTCTTTAGTATTTGTATCCACTTACTTATGGCATTCCTTCTGTAATAAAAAACCAAGCAAAATATTGGTTAAAACTAATTTATGATTTCTCAACACACACTAAAAAATAAGCAAACTAAGCTAAAGTGGTTCCCAATTCACAGTTTTATTCACTCACTTTTAAGTGAATAAAACTCTTTCTTCTCTCTCACCACCCATTACTTACTGACACCACCCATAACAAATCTAAGTAAGCTTGTCATTGCTGAGAGGTCCAGACCATTGAAAGGTTTAGATCAAAGTTCTAATGCAGTGTTCTCCACAGACTTTTTCTTTGGGAGGGCGGCATGACGTAATCAAAATGACGCCCGTCGATATGACGTCATCAAAATGGCGCCCGTTGGTTTATGACGTCATCGCACGTGAATGGAAAAAACACCCGAGATAATCCTTTTCTTAAAAATAATCTTATTAACCCCCGGGCCCCCGACACTATAATAAGAAGAATGATTGACATCCATTTCATTCTGTCGAAACAACCTTGTTGTAAAACTAATTCAAAACCTACAATTTGTTATACATTTTGCTTTGTGCGCCGCGCCAAAAACATCAGAGGGATATGCCGCTCAGTGTTGGATTTTAGAAGCTGGATTTCTATGCGTTGGTGGTGATCGGATAGCCCACACACGTGCAATTTTCGAAACGGAAAAAAAAATTAAAAATTACAAAAAAACATTTTTTGGACTATCTTATCCCCTAATTTCTGCCCTCAATAATACCTTTTTCATCAACAACCATTTTCATGGATTTGTGATTAGAGGTTCCGTTGTTTAGATTTTAGTTTTCAATAAAATCGTCGAGATTCAACGATCGGTAAACAACGCACGGTACGCACATTGAGAACAAATTCAATGAACTTTGCCCCGCAAAAGTTGTCAATGTTTGAATATCCTTCAAGGCTGTACCTTGTACCAATCTGCAGGCGTGCGGCAAACTGTGTTGCAGTTCTTTATCGGCTCGTGAACGTGTACTGCGTTGGAGTCTAGCAAGCTCTCTTATGAATATGGTAATCAACGGCCAATCACAACGTGCGGAATGTTGGTTAGCTTGGACTTTGGACTGTGTGTGTTGTGTATGCGCTATGCATGGACTACCAACCGAACGTTGTTGGGCCGATGCACGTGCAGCGGTGGATACTCAGCAGTCAGAACCATGTGATTGTGTGTGCATCGTGTTTTAACGTTTGTATACTACTAAAATGAACGATCGCAATTCCAATGCTGCCGCTTAGAAGTCGGGATTGGCTCGTCGGCTACTCGTTTGATCGTATTAAGTGCAGGCTAAAAATAGTCTGTCATTTTTTTGGCAGGGCGGCCAATTATTTTAGCAGGGCGGCCAATTCTTTGGCAGGGCGGCCTTAAACTTTGGGAGGGCGGCCCGCCCTCCCAAAATACGTGTGTGAAGAACACTGCTAATGGCTGAGATATCAGAGTGTGGGTTCGAATCCCGGTCGTGATACTTGTGTTCTTGGGCAATTGCTACAATGTATGAGGGTAGAAATTGTTGATGTAAATTATTAGCAGCAACCTGTGCGCTAACCTGGTGCTGCATACTCCAAAGGAGTTGGGATGGTTTCAGACGTGCTGAAGCCCCCCATTGGATAGTGGTGTACATGTAATAATGCAAGATACAATAGATGCGTATGGGCCATCCATGGATTCAAGGGCCGGTTAGCAGCGTATTGAGCAAAATTAGAATCCAATTCTATTTTAAAATGTTTTTCTTGAAAATAATCTTGCATATCAAATATTAGATTTTACCACCGTAACAATTAAGGAACATTTGTTGTCTTGCCTTGCCCAGCAGACTACAAAGGGCAAGATTTTTACTAACACACTACTGTTTTAAACCCAGTCTTTTGAGCATGTGATATTTTAATTTTTAAAAATTTGGCACTTTCTTATGCCTCTTATAATCAGGACGACTTATTTACACTGATCGCTGATCAAAAATTATCTAAAGATTTTCCGGTGCTGCAGCTTATATTTTATGAAGCTTATAGTCCGAAAATTACGGTACGTGTTTGGAAAAAACACTAGACTGTGGAACTTGTTTGGCTGTGGGGTTCCCAGCCTGATGTCTAAGTTACTGGACTCTGGCCAGTATATTTTGAGCCCTTCAACAAAATGGCAGCTTGTCATAAACAGTATGACAAATGCCCTCTGCTGCCATGCATGTGTGCGTAACTTATTATAGAGAATGAGTAAAGTAAGTCTAACTAGTAACAACAGATTATGTGAACAGCTATATTCAAATCCCTATCCACTGGGCAAAACACAATGCAAACACTGAAAACTGTTGTATCACTGCACTAACAAATGTGCCCTATTGGGCATTGGCATTGTCCCTTGATTATTCATTGGGAGGGTGGTTGGGGCAGGGTTGGCAAGAGTGGGGGGATTCCTAAGAACGAAGCAAATGTTTTATCTTTGTGAACTTGACTTGTCTAGTCTACTCTTTGGACTATAGTCCAGTTGTTTCTGAATTGTACAATAAACCAAGTTGATTTGAATTGAATAAAAGCGTCTCTTCAAAAATTCCTCCCAAACTAATTATTCTTAAAAAATAATAATGGTGCCCTTTGAAATGTTTCATTAGGAAATTCAATTATCTCAGAGAGATGCCCTTTAACCCTGACAGAGACTACATGTAGGCAGTTTGGCTAGAGTGTGGCCCAAAATCCTGCCACTTCATCTTCTGCTAGATGTCACTCCACACCAATGTTTTTTGACTTGATAAGATTGGAAAGCCTGACCCTGTGACAAGCAACTGATTAATGGGCCTACCAGTCCAAGTCCTTCTGAATCCTTCACTTTGGCATTTCGGTAGGAGGAACTAGGACTGCAAGTAGGACAAACTAGGACTGCAAGGGTTTTAATAGGGAAAACTGCTAAATGTTGCCTTTAGAAGATTCAAGTATTGAGCCTCTAGATAGTACACATCAATACAACCCTAAGAAAAATTATTATTCATCTATAATATGTAAAAGCCCAGAAAGCTTTGAAATTGTCTTTTATTAGAGTTAAATGGTCCAATCCTTAGTCCTTACCATCATGAGCGAGATTAGTAAAATAACAACAAATTTGGTATTTGAATAAAATTACATATCATCATACGATGTGTCATGTGTACAACAATGTACAATACGTTTACAGTCTACCTGTGGCTTTCAATCATGGGAATTTCTCACGCTGTTACGAAGCCGCCTACATTTCGTGTAAATGTGTGGGCAAACAAATCCAAATTACAATCAACTCTGGAACAGTTTTGTCAAACTAAGTGGCACAAAAGCTGTGAAAGCCCCACATGGCTGGAGACGGCTATGCATGAGTGAAACTCACACGGAATTCAGTCGTTCGGTTACAATGCATGTTGGAATTCACACGGTATGACAAGCTCGCATGGAAATTATGCAAGAAATGACTGGCAGAAATGGTACAATCACTTCCTCACTCCAAAAAAACCTGTCTCTTTATTTTACAAAACGTTTGGTCAGTAATGACAATGTTTGATTGTTGTTTTGAATGAAAGGTGGCAACTCTTGGAATATAAATATAATACAGGCAAGGAATTCCATCTTGACAGGGCAAGGTCATTTTTCTTATTGCAAAGGACATTTATAATGGTACAGATTACAGTATTAATATATGGGAAAATTTAGCAGGAGGCACCAAGGCCAAGATCAGGGCAACAGATTGGAGAGGCCAGGCCTGGAATTTCATCTGTGAGAGGACAATGCCATTTTCATTTTGTGATTAGGGCACCTCCATTGGAAATCTTTAAAGTCCATGGGAAATATTTGAGGAGGCACCAAGGCCAAGACCAGGGTAATGGAGGCCATGGCTCGGAGGCCAGGGCCTTTGAGGCTTCCATGACAATCCAGGCCTGGTAATAGATAGTTTGAGTGTGGTTAATACATTGATTTTCCATTCAGTTTGTTTTCCTGAAGTAGGGGCCTATATCATTTTTTTAACAAAACATTTTGCACTCCTTGTGATCATGAAATGCCTGGTCAATGACCTTTAAGGGCCTACTACATGTACACCAAGAATAATTGCATAAAAAAAAAAAAAAATGCACCATTTTCAATGTAATGCATAATATCACACCTGTAGTAGCCCAGGTTGGTATGGACTCCTTCGTTGCAACGGATACTGACGTCCTACATGTACTATACCAGGGTTAAAGGTATTATACAGGATTGGTAGAGCTGACAAAATAATCACAGACAGTGTTCATGTTTTGTGTAATCAACCACACATGAAATAACAAACCTGTGAAAATTTGAGCTCAATTGGTCATCGAGGTCGTGAGAAAATAGTGAAAAGGGACCTTATGTGTTTTCTGTTTTTCAAACATCGAGTTTATTATCACGCGTGATAAAAACTATTGTTTTACTCATTTCTCAGAAACGATAGCATTTCAGGCAAAAATATTTTAAGGAACCCTTTCTACCATTACTTACTTTAAATCATGTAAGTAAATGTGTGAATCTGTGAACATTTGTGTTTTTCGATCTTACCAATAGTGTACAGGGCCTTTAATACATGTAGCATCTTTCAAAGAACATACATAGATTCAGGCCCAAATACTTCAGAGGTGATGGTGGCAAATTGCCTATGCCCCTTGACCTTGCCTCAGTGCCCTTGAAAAAAACCTGTAAACAATTTGAACTTTCCACAAAAATCCACAGGTTATACTACTCAGGTGGGATTCAACCCACACCTCTGCATACATTACACATGTAGACCTTTCCATTGTAAACAAAGTGCAATGGTTGGCATGGATGGTTGAATGTTTGCAAAACATTCAATCGTGTTAAAAAATATTGTGACCAAATTCAACATGTTCTGTTAAGATTCATGAACTGAAATACCTTCCATGATTGGTTGATTTGTTTCCAACAGAGGCAACACTATTTTTGAACATTTGTGTAACATTGACTACAAACTATGGCCATCTAATTTTGATTTGCAGTTAATGGCTTTCCATAGTTTTCCAACCTTGGTTGGCAAAAACTCGGGCTGTGACGTTGCAATAGAAAGGTCTATGGAGTATCTATATCAGATGTGTTTCAATAACCACCAGTGACAAGCCCACTCAGCATGTCCAACGATGAGGAGGCCAGTTTGAATCCTGTACACAACCAGTTCTTGAATTATACAAAAGCCATGATGGCCTCTGTTGCTCTGGTCTTGACATCGGTGCCCCTTGTACGTAAAAGTTTTTCAATGGCAAAAAACCCTTTGCAAAATGAAAATTACCTTGCCCTCTTAAAGATAAATTCCAAGCTTTACATTAAATGCCTGATGTAAATTTTTTCTAAATACAATACTTAGTGCCTAGGCATTTTGTCAAAAAATAGAGCCTTTAAGACTTCTTACAAATTTAGGTTTTACATGTATGTCCAAATTAGTGGTTTTAAAGTGGATACAGCAGCAACTGTTGCTAAAGGTGTTGCTGAGGCACTGACTATATACATGTCCCACTAAAAATGTGGCATGTCTTGGCCGAGCGGTTAAGAGCACCGGACTCAAGCTCTGATATTTCTGATCAGCTGAGTGTGGGTCCGAGTCCCAGTCTTGACATTTGACCATTATTGCTTCAGCCATCAGAAGGAACGTAAAGCCAGAGGTCCTGTGTGTTGTAGACTCGTCGCTAAGAGAAGGGGTTCGCCCAGTTTTTCTGGCACCCAATGTCCTTATAAATGCCTCATCTACATGTAGAACAGGCTTTGATGAGAATCGTCATAAATAAAATGTAATGTTGATGTGGTGGGCCATCCATAATCACAGCCACTAATTCAGACACAGCCTAAATGTAACCAAGGGTTGGAAGGGCAAAACAGTCAGACCCCTACAACGTATCATGAGAATCCTAGTTCATTATTGCCGTTAGACATGGGGAACATGACTAAAGAAGCACAAGTACAGTCCTTGAGGTACGGATACAGGTTGTTTGATCACCACCTGTGTCAGTTCAGTGTGTCTGCTGTGTGTGCACTTTATGTTGAAATTATTTTGACGCTTCAAGCAGAAGGGTAAGATCATAACAAAATTTGCATTTTCTGCAATGCACAAGTGAAGGCGCGCAATATGGCAATTACACATTTTGTGTTGATTTGTATAACAAACAGGTAGCCTTAAGAATGCGAAAATAATGATCCTACAAGAATTACGTAGAATGGCTTTTTATCCTTTGAGGTGATATTAACCCTCCTACTGTTCGCAACATTTTCAAGTGAGTTGACCAACCATTTGAAACCATTCAACTGCCAAAGTTGTGTATGGTGGCACAACTGTGCACAGAACTAACTGTGTACTGTGTACATGCATTCCCTCATGGTATCATATTGCAAGGCTGGCATAGCTTTTTCTATCATTCAAAACCACAGTGAATGGTATTTAATGGTCAGACAGCAAGAGGGTTAAGGAATGTTTTCTATCACTTATCAGCTGTACACAAAAAATTATAATAAAATGATGGCAACATTTATTAATACTGGATCGCAACTTGTGAAAGAGTGAATTTGTAGCCAAACATCAGATTCAAGCAGACTGACGTTCTTCACATTTCTCTAGGTTCTTTTTCTGTGGTTATGATTGATGGGCTAGGGGCTAGTGCTCGATACAAACAATCAGTCTTAAAACTCAAAAGAAAATTGGAATTGTATCATTTTGAATCAACACATCAACAAAATGAATGCCAAAAATAGAAGCCAAACCTGGACCTCAAACAAACGTACATGTATTATTTCACTACAGTAGTAACACTACAGCAGTTGTATTATGCGCGAGTTCATCATCATGTCCAAGTTCTGTTTACTTGAATTGCGCATGCTCTTATGACGTTTGTCTGGCACGCCGATGGATGATGCAGTGATCCGTCACCCAGTGATCGCGTAAGTCTTGTGTAGACTAGTGGTCGAATGTTTATCTGACAGCAAGTAACGTCATTAGAGAAGAGTGCTATTATATTATTGAACCAATAACATGTGCATTTATGTTAATAAACACTATTCAATTGTAATAATTTACTTTGAAATATGGAATATTGGGAAATGTTTAAAAAAATAATAATTTGCATATTATTATGCACCGATCAATTGTATGACGCACTATATGACCCCCGGGGATGGTGCATCACTGTCCATATGTGGGGATGGATTTGCGTGTCCAAAGACCCACCCTGGGTCAAAAAATTTACACACTTGTTGCAGATTTGGACGGTCTTCCGAACGATTTGTTGACTCACCTTTCGCGGATAGCAACGCACCACAGACGGACAAATCGACGCACATAATCGCTTGCTGCAAACGATACACGCGCAGTGAATACCAAGTATTTCAATCTTGTACGTACGAGTTTCCCGGCACACATGCTTAAAATACATGGCAAGTGTATGCACGAGGCGAGAATGTACTACTTGATCTTCGAGACCTGCGGTTCCCAACGCACTAGCTATCAAACACACGAAATAATAGAGAGGGAACCAGTCTACTAAATAACGCATCCTCGTATCCATCCATGACTCGACGATCGACCCCCAGTATCGTGCATGTGAGAGATATAATATACCACGGGGCCGAGGTTGACAAAACCACCGCGCCATGTACATGTATTGGGCTTGGGCTAAAGGCTTGCTATGTGCAGTGTGGAAAATAAACGGCCGTCTGAGCTGGCATGTGGTGATCGCTGACTTTCGGGAAGTAAATTCCCGACCCTCAGGCAACATAAATGTTAACAAAATAATACCAACATCATTTTACACAGGCGGGGAGGGTAGGTGCATTTTTATTCTCCACTTAATAAACAAAATAAATGGTGAAATGGACATCGACAGACCATGACGTACCTCGACGCACCGCTCGAAGATTTTTTGACTGACCACTAAATTGGACTTTGACGTACCCACAGTCACTTTTTCCGAGAGTAAAGACGCAAACTTGATGCACCATCCCCAGGGGTCCTATAGTGCGTCATACAATTGATAGGTGTATTATCAGGTTTCTTGGTTGGTTTCCTGGTTGGTGGTGTAAGTTCCTCCTAAATTAATACTCAAATTGGAGTTTTAACTGGAGGAGGTGTCAGCTTGACAATCTTTGAATACACCCTTTGTTTAACCATGGTTTAACTCATTGACTATAATCAGTTCACCATCCATCCGTCCGGTCGGCTACAGGTCGTTTGATTCGTAACTTCCTCCATCATGGAAGTTGAAACAATATCATGATAATGTTAGTTGTTACGTGCGTACACAGCAGTGTTGTTACACAGCACGTCTAGACTGGACTTGTCATTACGTTCACAAGTTGACCTTGCATTGCAACTAAATTACCAACTTAATTCACACTTTTAAACATAGCCAAATTCAACTTACTGTATGTAACGTAGTTCTTATAGTATTCACCGTTTCTCTTTCCACTTCACCCCGCCTCTTTTGCCGAACAAACAGAAAAATCTATTCCAAATCATGATTTCAACTTGTAAATCTCGCTCCATCTCCGTATCAACACGTTACTCGTCAGTCCGGAAGCCATTTTGGTTGACCAAAAATCGACGGCAGGGGGAATGGAATGTGCTATTTTTCCTCACCACAGAAGAACTCACATGGTTTCAAGTCATTTTTCATGGGCAGATAAGATCTCCTTGTTCTTCTCAACACGTTTGTTTATCATGTGCCAGCTACCTAATTGGAGATATCCCGGTTACATTTTCGGCAACTACCGTAGTAAATCGAGAGATAATACACTGTGCACCTAACGGTGACAATATCATTATGCAGGTTTTCGCTCAGATTCATGGGAAATTCTTGTAGGTAAGGAGAATTTACTTTTGATCATCATCAACACTTACTCGTCATAAAAAATTCGTCCGTTTCGCTCAAAAATAAATGCGCATTGAACATGGAGGAAGGAAATAGAACGAATTTCAAATTCCTGTTTTATTTTTTAAAGGTTTTAAACCGTTTGAAGGCGTCACATTCACTTAATATGAAATAATACAGGCGGTGATCAATTAGGAATTGCAATTATAGAGATGGAAAGAGATCACAGAAAAAAATAAACAACAATTATTATTTGTTAATCATTGAATTTGAAATAATTTTAATGAGTTTACGGGTAAAACAAAAGTATTCGAAAAACAAGTACTAACATTACAATATATAACAAAACAAACTTTAAATTCAGATAATTTGTAATTAAAACCATGGAGTCCTTCATATTAAAATTGACCATTATAAATAATCCCATAGAAATATGAAATGTTATATATGTACATCAATCAAAGCGCTTTTTATTTTATTGTTTCTACTCTTTTTATCACCGACCACTTTGACTGATGGGCGAACTGCACTCAGCAAGTGGTTTTTTAACGAAGTCCAAAGTTAAATTCTCCTTACCTGTCCAACGGGAAGCGGGTCAATGAATTTCTAGTCAGGAATGTCCTGCGTTGAAACATACAGGTGCTCGATTGATTGACATCGAGTAGACACCCGCAAACCCTCTAAATGCATTGTTCACATAGTTTCTTGGTCACGTGACCATATGGTTTGGCTACTGTGCATTATTTAAGACAGCCCCAGTGAGGGCGTCCTAGGGTATTTTTAACGGTCGGACCGTCGAGACACACAACAGTACTGGCCCTTTTGGAAACCACAGGTTGGACTTGGGATCCGGTGTGGCAGGAGATTCTGTCCTAGACTTGATTTCAAGTCTGAGATCGCGTTTATTTCTCTGCATCAGCCACACAAAATTTCCCCCGCAGAATGGCTATCACGCGCGGTCTCAGCTCGCAATCTCAGGTTAAAGACGTAGGTTAAAGACGTAGGTTAAAGACGGAGGTTAATCCACAAGAGGGCGCTATTTCAGGCAATTATGTATTGGCTATCAGGTAGACTAAAAACCACGAGCACAGACTTGGAACCAAGTCTAATTCTGTCCCCCCGGAGATTCTGTCCCCCCATCCATATGGAGAACTGTGTACAAACTGCTTTTGATAGCGCCCTCTTTTGAATCATCCTCCTCCATCCCACGTTAATTTCCCATATGGGGGACAGAATCTCCGGGGGACACATTTCCCTATGACACCGGCATTGGATCCGTTCGCCTGTTTGAAGCCCCGTCAAGAAAGCACACGTCTTCTAAATAAATAATGGAGCCTAAGCCAAATCTCAAGGCTATAAGCCTTGGTTTCGAAAAGGGCAGGTGAAGAGAAACACTTTAGCAGACGTGTGACCCCAAAAGTTGTTTGTTTACAAATGTTTTTCCAAGGTCAAATCGTCGATGCAATTATTTTTGGTACCGAGACAATCTCTCTTTAGTCTTTTGAGATTTGCAAATTGTGAGGAGAAAAAAAACTTGTGAGGTTTTGTGTCAATTTGTTTTTTCGGCTTCCTGTACACTATTGGTATTAGATCGAAAAACACAAATGTTCACAGATTCACACATAACTTACATGATTTAAAGTAAGTAATGGTAGAAAGGGTTCCTTAAAATATTTCTGCCTAAAATGCTATCATTTCTGAGAAATGAGTAAACAATAGTTTTTATCACGCGCGATAATAAACTCGATGTTTGAAAAACAGAAAATACATAAGGTCTCTTTTCACTATTTTCTCGTGACCTTGATGACCAATTGAGCTGAAATTTTCACAGGTTTGTTATTTCATGTATATGGTTAATCACACAAAACATGAACTTTGTTTGCGACTGTTTTGTCAGCTCTACCAATCCTGTATAATACCTTTAATTTCTGTCCAGCAAGTCTACCTCCATGGGTTTAAACCAAGTAGCAAATTTATCCATGGTTATAAACAACGCATGCTCTTTAGGTTCCAACTGCTCTTTAGGTTCTGAAGAACCATTCCCACCTCCATGGAAGAACCGAACAAAACACAGATGTTTGAACTAAAGGTTTTTAGTTACGAAAGCCCAATCGTGCCACTGAAGTATATAATTATCAGCTGGAATGTAATTCGTTATTAAAAATTAATATTATCCGTTAGGCCAAATTTAAAAAAATACCAGTTGATCGTCCTGATTTTTCCAAAAAGAGGAGGATGAGGGCCTTTTTATTTTGTATTTGTTATTTTTTTTCCAAGATGGCCGCCAAGTATTTCAATTCAAACAGGCCACCAATTCTTCAGTTTGAAATCACCGCTAACTTTCTTTATATCTATTTGTTGCATGAGGTAAGTTTACATCAAAAATTTAAAAAAAATTATGTCAAGGGTGGATTAAAAATACAAACAAATAGTCTTTTTTAGGAAAATAAAAAATAATAAAAAAAGGATGTGGCCTCAAAAAAGGATGCGGGCAGGGACGATCAACTGGTATTTTGTTTTACTTGGCCTTTTATAATGAAAACATTTATAATTTGTATTACAAATTATTTATAATAACAGATAATTAGTTCTAAATAAACAAATAATTAATTCGTATTAACAAATTTGATTTGTAATAAACCATTAGTTATTCATCATTGTGAACAACATTACTTTCCCGGTGACTATATATACTTCCATGACACGATTGGATTTTCGAAATTGACAATGTGATAAAATCATTCATGAGATTGTGCGGTTTTCAAATACCGGTGGTCTGGGCCAAATTTCATGACTCTACTAACCGCAAGCAAAGAATCGGCGCATACGGAAGCAGGGAATTCCCCGCTTAGGGCAAGCGTATTTCACAGGTTAGCAGAATGTTTTTGCTTGCGCGCGTACGTACTCAACGTTACTAGGCATTCTTTGCTTACACAGATAGCGCAGAAATTCGGTGCTTGCACAGTAAGCAGAGAATGGTGATCGTAAGCGCAGAATTCAGCGATAAGCAGAGCCAGGAAATTGGGCCCTGACCACTCGACAATCAATATGATGCTCTGACCATCTTCAGGAGAAAAGCTGAGCTCGGGTGCTCCCATGCTGTAAGTGTTAAAGTAATGCGGCTGTATCCACTCCATGAACTGCTAAGGCAGGAAACTAGGCAAAGGGCGAGTGGCAGTGAGTGGTCACTGAACAAGCACTGTACTAGTGTCATTAGTACTGTTTGCCTTCGGAGAAATTGTCCTTTTCCAAAACTAGACATTAGTTGGAATGAAAACACCACCAGACAACCCAAACTTTGCAAAAGAAAACCAAGAACAACTTTAAATTCAATACCAGTATAAAAAACAAATACGACTGCAATTTTCATACAAAAGCAATAAGTTTATTTCACTGCCAGCAACTTTTCATTCGCCTAAACTGAAAGCTTAATTAAACTGATGTAAGTTGTGATAAAAAATACACATTACTTCTCAAGATGGTGGAACGCACATAACAATAATAATATTCATCACATGGATAGAGACCTATCATTGTTTTATCTTAACCCATATCCACCTTACTGGTCACACAGTACATAAATACTGTTCCTGTCTACGCCCATATCACATAGGTGGATTGCAAAAACATCACAAATTTCCCACAACCCTCTCTGAATGGCTAACGTTTGCCATCTCTGAGGTACAACCAAATTGTAAGGGAAAAGCAAATATTAAAATCAACAAAGTTTTGTTGAATCAGCTATCAAAAAGAAGAACATTTGACACTTCTTGTCTCACAACTTAAAGGCAAAGTATACCTGGCGTGTCGTGGCCGAGTGGATAAGAACACCGAACTCAAGCTCTGGTGTTTCTGTTCAGCAGAGTGTGGGTTCGAGTCCCGGTCGTGACACTTGTGTCCCTGAGCAAGACACTTAACTATAATTGCTTCTCTCCACCCAGGGGTAAAATGGGTACCTGTGAGGGCAGAGATGGTTCTTGTGATGGATTTAGCCTAGTAGCGCATATATTGCAGCACAGGCTGTATATACTCCCCAGGGAGCTGAGATGGTTTCAGGATTGGAATAAAAATGGCCCAGTGACCAGGGGTAATAATATGCGCCTCGGAATAGCCTAGCTAGATAGATGGCGCTTTATAAATGCTTGATATTATTATTATTATTATTATACTATCGAAAGCTGCTGTACTTCTAACCAAGTAAGTTTTTATTGCCATTAATTTTAAGAGTGATTACCAAACGTATACCTTGCCTTTAAGACTTGAAGTTAGATGAACTGGATGAAATGCCGTCATCTAGGGTACCATGTTATGTTAAACGCTTCTAATCAAATGAAGGTTTTATAACATAAGGGAGAAATGCAAAATTAAACAAAGGGTAACTCGTGTTTTCAAAGCTACAAAGAGGTTCCACCCTGAGTAACCTCTTGTTCAATTGTGGCATGCCGTGGCCAAGCAGCACAGTGCACCGGACTCAAGCTCGGATGTTTCTGATCAGCGGAGAGTGGGTTCAGGTCTTGGTCTTGACACTTGTGTGTTGTGTAATACGCATAAAAGAACACAGTTACACTTATCGCTAGGAGAAAGGGTTGGGGTGTTTCTAGCAGTGGCTGCTGAATGCACCGCAGCACCTTGTAAACCATTAGAAGGTACTCCATGAATGGGTCTCATAGTTCAAAACATAGCTCTGCTTATCCTGTTAAAAAACAAATAACGAGTGCTTTGATACGCCCCCTGGGGTGTGATAAAGCACTATACAAGAACCCAGTATTATTATTATTAATTTTGCATTCCTCCCTAAGTGCAGTGTTTGCCTTGGGAAGATGACAACTCTTCTCTACAGTAAAGCTTCAGAAACATACAGGTTGCAGTTTAGAAAAAAATAATGTATAAAATATTTCTAGAGACCAAAGGCATTAGAGATTGATTTTATGTTTGCTATGACATCAACAATTTCAGCCCATATGCAGCATAGTTTTGATGAAGGGATTGTCACTTTTTTTTATGGGAAAGCCACCTTTAAAGCCCTGGATATTAAAACCTAAAGAGAGGCACAGCCATTTTTTTAAAAACAAAAATGTTCCATACAGTAGGCACACTTTGAAGAAAAAAGTACAACAGGGAACTGTCTAGACCAAGGTGCACTTAATGCATGAGTGCAAGACAAGTCCCTGCTTTCATTGCCTCTGGACATATCTGGGCCTCAACCTGTGACGGGAATGAACAGTTCTTAAGGAAAATTCAATGTCCATAAGCCAGGGGCATACATTATTGTGTCAATACAAAAAGGTTTTATCTCCTTAAACAGCACTTACATTACGCATGAGTTTGAATTTGTCAAAGCATTGTATATTGTTTGAAATAGCCTGGATGTACCCTTTTCAACGCTTTTGCAATATCAAGACGTTTAGCAAGACAAGTTCTCAAAGAATAAAAATATACCAAGCAAGTAGATATATACATGGTGTTACCGCAAACCAAATATACATTGATACCTCACCATGCAATGCCTCAAATCCCATATAAGATACAACGTCTCATGCACAGAGCTTTTTCGTGCAGTTAAGATGCAACACCGAGATAGAGCGTTTTTGCACTGAGAGCGTTTTTGCACTGACATGAGGGTATGTCTCATTTACCAGGTTTATTTGGTTTTTTTCTCTAAAGTTGCTCTGCACTGTACTCTTTGGCTTTTTACAGTCATGGTTAGAGGTAGGGTCATCATTAATTTTGGTCTTTGTCAACAAAATGCTGATTTATTGGCAAATTTTTTTTTTTTTAAACGATAACATGAAAGTCACATGTGAAAGTTTCAGCGGAGTACAGTGTCTATGTTGAGAAACTGCAGCAAAAAAATTGTCTCTGTATTTTCACAAGAACATAATATCCATCCACGTTTTTTAGCGAGGTGACAGTGGGTACCAACCGCATCTCTGGCCGAAGCATTCGTGGATGAACACCAACCCTCAGAAATCTGAGAAACGATTCGTGCATGAACAGTCTCTCAGATTCAAATGTTTTTATTGATTTGTAATCAACAGGGGACATTTTAGTTGCAATAATTTTGCAGGATGCTTACCACCATTACCATCTGTATAACAAGCTATCGGACAGAAAGTACAAATCTTTTTGTCAGAGTCATCTCCAAAGTTTGACCCTACCTTCAAATGTGACACCCCTCTAAACTCTAAGGGTAAACATCCTTGATGAGGATACAAACCCCTGATTGTACAGTGTCTTCATCTTAGCCCTAGACCATTCACTACAAATACTGCTTCACCGTCTGTACCGCACACAAGTTTGTCGCCCTCGACGTCGATGCTATTGACGGGCATGATGTTGGAGGGTAGGATGTGACTGATGTCGACTTGGTCGTTGTTCAGCCATGGAGTGGTAGGGGAACTGACCGAGGGCTTGGATGGGAGTCCACCAAGACCCAAGCCTGGGTAGATGGAATCACCTTGTGGAAACAAAAACAAGATATTTACATTCAATGGTTGATGAGTTGATAATTAAAATAACATTCCACAGTAAAGTTATCTATGTTCCCTCTTAAAAAATAGTTTGCCAGTCAAATGTCACTCAAAACACCCGAGGACTACAACAAATTCATGTCCAAAAGGTTCCGCCACCTTGTTTGTTGCTTCCCAGAGCTAAATATAAAGTACTGCCATCAAACATGGCTAACATGGCTTAACCCTTCTACTGTCTGACCATTCAATACCATCCACTGTGGTTTTGAATGGTAGATAAACTATGCCAGCCTGCAATGTAATATCATGTGGTAAATGCATCTACACAGTACACACATGTTATGTGCACAGTTGTGCCATCATACACAACCAGTGCAGTTGAATGGTTTCAAATGGTTGGTCAACTCACTGGAAAATGTTACCAAGAGTAGGAGGGTTAAAGGCCCACAAAAATGAAATTTTTTGAAATACTTTGATTGATTTCTAATCATCGGGGGCACTTCAGACAAAACAGTTTTGCAGGATGCTTACCGGTACTACCATCTTTATACAGGGACGAGAGTCATTGCTGGCAAAAAAGTCTTAAACTACATGTTGGATCCAAACTTTAGGACATAGGGCCTACATGTATGTTGAAATGATGGCGTTTCTACCTTTTGGTAACCCCTAGGGAGGGTTTGGAATTCAAAGGGCTATTAGGAACAGTGTCCTGAGCACTAGTGAAGTAGATCAAAGGGCAGTCTTTCTTTTATGTGGACAAATGAAAGGCTTTTTTATTCACCAGGCTTGACATAAAAAGTCTGAATTCAGACAAAAGTCTGAAAAATCTCATCCCTATTTTTAATATAACAAGTAGGCTTTTGGATGAAAATTACTGTGGTTTCTCGGGGTCGTTACAAAGTATGACCCTACCCTTCACTCAGGGGATAACAACTTTTTAAAGCCACATTTACCTGTTCTAGTTGCATGCTGTGAACCCAATGGAGAACCTGATCCGTTCCAGTGAAAAACGGAACCGTCTTCTGAACAAGTGAACAGGTGGTCGGAGTTTGTTGGATGAAATTTCACCTCCCAAACTGAAAGGAAAACAACAGGCGAGTTTTAACAAATGCATGGTTTCTTAGTTTTAATCCCAGCGTGTCCTGAATGAGTGGTTTAGTTTACCGGACCAAAGCTCTAGTGTTGTCAGCAGCATAGTGTGGGTTTGATACTCGGTCATAGCCCTTGAGCAAGGCAAAAAGTTGGGAAGGTAGTGCATTCTGCTCTACCAGCCAGGCTCCTAGTGGTCGATACCCATGCCTACATCCTTACAGACTGTGAAGGGGGTAACCCTGTTTCAGCCCCAGGAGTAGGTGGCAAGGTGCCCCTGGTGGCAGTTGATTTGGGTCGATAGGATAGCCCAAATCAGTTAAGTGTATCCCTCACCTTGAAGTTGCCATCCGTTGCCTTGTGATGTTAGGCGATCTCTCATAAAAAACAAATAATAATAATAATAATAATATTTTAAAGCATTATATACAGAATTTCGAACGTCCCTTTTCCACAGCAGAAAGTGAAGCAGCAACTTACTTGGTCCTTTGTGAACATCGAAGAGCGTGACAGGGAACTTTTCTTGCCTCAAATCCCAGAAGTTGAGGACACTGTCTTGGCTGCCGGCAGCCACAAGATGGGCTTGGGTTGGATGCCGGTCGATGCAGTGGAGGGCAGTCTTCTCACCAGTTCTGAACATCAGACAAAACCAAGGGAAATGGTGTCCTAAACTTTATTCAATTATTTTTTTTATATTTTTTTATTACACACCCAACAGCACAATTAGTTCCAATAACAGGTATTATACAAGATTGTTAAGGATAAAAAACATAATTGTTTAATTTCAGTCTTTATGAAGTTCTCACCTGTTAAAGGCACTGAACACGTTTGGTAATTACTCAAAATATATATTAGCATAAAAACTTACTTGGTAACCAGCAACGGAGAGCTGTTGATAGTATAACACATTGTGAGAAACCACTCCCTCTGAAGTAACGTAGTTTTTGAGAAAGAGGTAACTTCTCACTAAAATAATAAAAGACTTCATGCATGAAGCCTTTTATTAGCATCTGAAAGCACACAAAATTGTGCAACAAGGGTGTTTTTTCTTTCTTTATTTTCTTGCAACTTCGATGACCGATTGAGCCCAAATTTTCACAGGTTTGTTATTTTATGCATATGTTGGGATAATACACCGAGTGACAATACTGGTCTTTGATAATTACCAAACGTGTTCAGTGCCTTTAATTATTTCCCTCTGAAATGAAGTCATATTCAAAAAAACTGTACGGTTGTTACACTCAAAATTAAGCCCAATGTGTTTACATGCTGAACATTTTGCATGGTTTTTCACCATTTTCTCATGACTAACACATTGAATTAAGCTCAATTTTTCAAAGGTCTGTTATTTCATGTACATGGTTGATCACACAAAACATAAACACTGTCCACGACTATTTTGTCAGCTCTACCAATACTGTATAATACTTTTAAAGTTATGACTTATAACATTTTGTCTTTGCCTTCTCCTTTTCCCCCCACAGATATCCACATTTTTAGTCTGCCTTATTTACTAATTATTTACTTGTTGTCCCTCTTCCAACCTTCCATTTTGTCCTTTGTGTTTCCAACTTCTTGTGGTCAAGCCAGCCCCTTCCCTCCATACCTCCCCTGTCTCCATAATCCCTGTTTACCCCCTTCTTTTTCTGAATGCTTTCTGCTTCTCTCTCTCTCTCTATTCATGTATTCCCACTTGACTGCTCTTGTTGCACTTGTATAATGTTTGTTGTGTTGTCAATTAGCCTTCAAGAAAGACTCTGCTAGGGTCGAAATGTCAGGCCATTAACTATTTTGTGATACAAACAAAAGAATCAGCCGGCCAATAGAAAACAATTAGAAAAAAATTCTATACTCTGGATATAAAAAACCATGCCCGATAAACTTGTAACAAGTTCTATTGTGCGGCCAGTCTGACACTTTTCAGAATTGAAATTAAAGTTTAATCTCAATGAGACTTTCTCATGAAATAATTATAATCCAACTTCTTGTGGTCCCTTCCCTCCAACCCCTTTGTCTCCATAATCCCTGTTTATCTCCTGCTTTTTCTGAATGCTTTCTGCTTCTCTCTCTCTCTCTCTCTCTCTATTCATGTATTTCCACTTGACTGCTCATGTTACACTTGTATACATGTTTATGTGTGTTGTCATTTAGCCTTCCAGAAAGACTCTGCTAGGGTCGAAACGTCAGGCCACTAACTAATTTTTGCATTTAAAGTTTCTCAGAAGGAGGAATACTTACAGAAGGAAGACCCTCGTTGGTTGTGAGCCAGGCTGCCTCAGATCCCATATCTTCATCTGACCGGTAGAGTTAACAGAAATGACTTGATGGGATTTCAGGTACGTTAGAGCATTAATGGTGCTGCTGTCTGCTTCATCTGTTGATCAAACAAACTTTATATATAGGAGAGTTGACCGCGTACAGCATGGGCCTAAAAAACTATTATATGTTTGGCTTGGCGCCTACAGAGTAGACCAACCCTCAAAATGCAGCCGATCCTAAAACAAGCATGATACCTGACCCTCAGCTAAAAGTAAGGACATTTTATTGAGAATGGGCTGACCTACATGCGCACGTGGTATAGGCTTCTACAGACTTTTCAGGCGTTTTCCCCCTGATTTTTCTGAGGGTAACAAAATTGGAAATCAGACTCAAGTCGGAAGAACATTATGCCTGCAAAAAATCATAAAATTAACTTAAACGGAATAATAACAACTATAACGATAAATAATCAACATTTATGTAGTGCTTTTTATGCTCACTCGGTGAAATCTGGACTGTTCCATTTTACTGGGCTTTGCCTTGTGAAACCAATAGTCCAGATTTCGTGATTATATTCTGAGCCAATGCACTCAAATGCATCCAATGTTTGTGTAGAGACACGGGAAGAAGGCTGGTCCTTTATTTAAGAAGGACGAGCATTCACCAAAATACAACAAAAACAAAATCTATATGAAGACGTCTAAAATATAAAATAATCTCCTGTGTTGATTTTACTCCTTCATTACTGTAGCACACAATACAAAACAGCATTAACACAGTCACTAAGGGCAGAAGGTCAACACAACAACAACACGAAGCTTGCTACATACATGTACACACACAAGTTTACACTATTCCAATTGAACTAGCCCTAAAAATGACAATATTTCTGGAATAAAATGATGACTTGAATACAAAACAATATTCACAGAAAGCTCTATGATCCCTCCCTAATGAGAAGTATTTGGAGCATGGCCAGAGCCATGCTCCCTAGAAAATAGAGAGAAACACCTAAAAAACTGTGCTTTCTCTTGCTCAAAGCTAAAATGGAAACGAGAGCGAGCCTAAAGGTCACGACCCCAGACTTAACTTTCTATGGTAAGTATGCTAATAGACCTTTCTTTTGCAATGTCACAGCCCGAGTTTTTGCCAACCCAGGTTGGAAAACTATGGAAAGCCGTAACTGCAAATCAAAAACAAATACCCATAGTTTGTAAAATGTTACAGAAATATTCAAAAATAGTGTTGAATTTGTTTGAAACAAATCAACCAATTATGGAAAGTATTTCAGTTCGTGAATCTTTACAGAAAATGTTGAATTTGGTCACAACACTTTTTAACACGATTGAATGTTTTGCTAACATTCGGCCGACCATGCCAACCGGAGCACTTTGTTTATCAACAATGGAAAGGTCTATCACAAAGTTGGATTAGATACTTGAACACCGAGGGCGCACTTGGGCTCCCTACACTTGTATGTCATTTTGAAGAATTGAGGAAGTCAGAATTTGTACCTATTGTTCTGATGGGATGTTTGTGATCCAATCTGAGCACATTTAACCTTCCATCCTCTCCTGCAGTGGTTATATCCGTACCGCTAACTGCCATGCATGTACACGGACAGGACCTCGTCTGACGTCTGTGCAGGTCTTGCCATTGTTGGATACTGTGTAGTTTCTGGCAAGAAAACAAAATAGAGTGTTATGGTAAGCGGTTTGCAACAGCTAATTCTATTTTCTCATGGAATAAATAATAATAATAATAATAATAATAATAATAATAATAATAATCTTAGATAATCCGACGATGTGTCATCTCATTGACATAGCAGTGCCAGGTGACATAAGGGTAGCTTCGAAGGAGTTAGACAAGATCCAAAAGTACCAAGACCTGGCAAGGGAACTTCGTAAGATTTGGCAGGTGAAAGTGAAAGTAGTCCCTGTGGTGGTTGGAGCACTTGGCACCATTCCGAAGGCACTGGGGAAACATCTAGATGAAATAGGTACAACTGTGAGGGTAGATCTGTTACAGAAGGCAGCACTTTTGGGAACAGCGAGAATCCTGAGAAAGACCCTTGAGATCTAAGGCTACGGGACGTAGCCTGACTCGAGGAGATACCGGCACAAAAGAAAATGTGATATTTCTTTTGTAGGGCAGCTGTGATGAAATGAAATAATAATAATAATAATAATAATAATAATAATATTAGTAACTTGTTTTTATATAGCGCTTCATCTACAGGCGTCTCAAAGTACTTATCATTATTTATTTCCAGACTGGTTTTTGAAGCTTTTGGATTATGAAACCCATTTATGTAACACCTTGTATAAACAGTAAGGGTTTTTGCAAGGTGCAGCGGCGCATTCAGCAGCCACTGCCAGAAACACCGGGCCAACCCATTCTGCTATGTGTAACTCCAGGCCTGCGTGTGACGTGGGAGCAAGGGGTCAATACATTTTGGCTTTCTGTTCAGACATACCTGAGCTCCATGCATTAACTTGTAAGCCTGGACTGTCCCGGCGGACGATGAAGCTAGAAGTGTCTCTGAGCTCACAAACTGCAAATAGAATCACAAATGGTTATTTTTGCTTTATTTCTAGTTTCTTTCCTGTGAGGCATTGATGGTTGTGAGTGAGTCCACCCCAGAGCTGAATGAAGACAGGTGCGTCATCCCATACTTCAACTGGAAGGAGGAAGCACTACTCCAGGGATGAGATAGGCTGTTGAAAAAAAACCCGAACTCTGAGCGCAAAGCGTGAAAGCTTGCGAGCTCGAAGACTTGCGTGCACGAAGCCCACTAATAACATTTATCTTTAGCGTTATATATGGTTTTATCTTCAATTTTTTTAATGAATTTGATCTTAAGTTTAAAAAAATAATAACAATAATAAAAATAAAAACATTTGGGGGGAGGGGGCCCCCCCAAAAAGGGAGTACTTTTTTTGGAGGGCAAAAAAAACGTATTTCCGGTTAAAAACGGAGAAATCACATCCCTGCTACTCACAGTATTAAGCCAGGGGAAACAAAATATCAAACACCAACATAAAACTATACACACAACCAGGGGTGATAGTCATTGCTGACAAAAAAGTTTGGAAAGTAGGATCCCAACTTTATAAAAGGTATATTGAAATGATGACAGACCCCTGGAATTAAAGATTTCAGGGAGCTTTTGGGAACACTATCCTCAACTCTAGAGAAGTAAATTGCTGGGACCGGCCAACTTACCCCTTTGTATACATGAAGACCATGTTACATAGTACCTTTGTTTACAGAAATGTGACCTTGTACATTCTAATGCATTTCCTGACGGGCAAGAACTACACAGGCCATATGGGAAAATTTACATTTTGTGTCATAATTTTCACATAAATTCAATAGTTACAAAAGCAATTGCTGTACAGCTTTTGAGATGTCCCCACTTTCTTCATATCAAAAGTTGAGAAAAATCAGACAATGCAATCTCCATAAAACATAAGATTTGTTGTATTCTTCCATTGAGCTGTGTACAAATGTGCCTGAGGGAAGTCCAGGCTCTGTGGCTCTTTTGTAAACATGTGATGTCACAGGTCACATGGTCTGTACAGGAATGTTAATACATTGTAAGAAGACAGCACAACAAAGAAACACAAAGTAGAAATGAGATTTAGGACACTCTTCATAACAGGGCTCTTTATGGCAAGAATTGACAAGGGATGAGAGCGCTGACAAAAACAAGTCAGAAACTGGGATTCAGATCTTAGGAGGTACATGTACATTGCAATGATTACTTTTCCACCCCTAGAGTTCAAGATTTCAAGGAGCCTTGGAGAACAGTATCCTCAGCGCTACAAAAGTAGATTAACCCTCCTACTCTTGGTAGCATTTTCCAGTGAGTTGACCAACCATTTGAAACCATTCAACTGCACTGGTTGTGTATGATGGCACAACTGTGCACATAACATGTGTGTACTGTGTAGATGCATTTACCACATGATATTACATTGCAGGCTGGCATAGTTTATCTACCATTCAAAACCACAGTGGATGATATTGAATGGTCAGACAGTAGGAGGGTTAAAGAGCATGACTTTTACTTTAATTGGAGAAAAGTACAGCATTTATTTGTTTATCGGGCAGACTTTAAAAAGTCTGAATTCAGGTTAAAGTCTGAAATTTATCATCCGTGGTTGAAGAATCTGAAGAAAAACAAAATGCTACTTTTTTCCACAAGGCAGATATTAAACAAGTCTGAATTCAGTCACAAAATGTTTAATAGCTCTATTAATAATCCATGAAAAACTTACTTTCAAATCAGTGACGTCTCCTTTATGGTTTTCTTGACAAACAAGTTGAGGCTCCTTATCCATTTCATCTAAATCCACGCTGTCATTAGCGAAAGATGAGAACCCGTCGCTGTTGACGACATGTTTGCCTTTCTCCTTGCTTTTTGGCAAATGCCACAGGCATATCTGATTTTCCTACAGTGGAAAAAAAGGGTTTTATGTTTGTGAAAAAAAAGGGTTTTATGTTTGTGAAAAAACATTACTTACATGTATGACAGGCAACACAGTATTACGTGTACCCCTTTTCTACCATCACATTAGCAGTTTTTCCCATTGGCTGTAACTTTTTTACAAGTACCTAAAAGTAAAACCATCCAAAAGTGTTCCAATCACGTGAATGGACATGCAGGCTTTACTGGAAATAATTTGAGTTGATTGGTATTGTCATTTTTTCAATCACCCTTAAATTTCTGTTAAAAAATGGACAGAAAAGGCAGGTAACTTTTTTCATCCATTTTCGACAGAATTTTTGCGATAATCATAACCCTCTGTATCTGTTTTATCGAAACTAGTTCATTAAATAAGGAAAACAAATAAATTCATCAAATAAACCAACTCCAACTAATTTCAGGTTTGAAGACTTTATGTTCATTCACATGTTGAAAAACACATACACTGACTCTGAGTGAAGGCAACAGAGACAAAGTGCATCCATGATGCCCCTGGTCATTGCAATAGTGCCCCATGATTCCATGAAATGTTCCTGTAACTTGTATAGACCCCTTGCATAAAAGTCAAGCAAAACGTACATGTATGTGTAGCCAGCCCCACTTGTGTGGCCAAGGCTAGCTGAATCCTTGGCCACACGTCCGGACCATTTCTTTTTAAGCTAAGAAATAACCATTTATGGCGCATTATGGCGCATTCCCTACGGGCCAGATGGCGATTTAAACCAGCTGAATGTGTTCACCTAGCTCTTAGCTTGCTTTGTGTGTTTTGAATATACAAACAAATAAAATTTTTAAAATAAATTTTAAACGATTATTGTGCGACTTACTCCGAATTAATTTCCGCGATGTGTACCAAGAGCCGCCATTTTAGAATGACCCCAACAATCATGCGAATCGAATGCGACGTCATTGGCCGGCTGGGCTGTGGGCGGAGCAGTCACAAAGCAACCAATGAAATGTTCCCACCGTACCTCGCTCTGCCCACAGCCCAGCCGGCCAATGACGTGACACGTCGCATTCGATTCGCATGATTGTTGGGGTCATTCTAAAATGGCGGCTCTTGGTACACATTGCGGAAATTAATTCGGAGTAAGTCGCACAATAATCGTTTAAAATTTATTTTAAAAATTTTATTGGTTTGTATATTCAAAACACACAAAGCAAGCTAAGAGCTAGGTGAACACATTCAGCTGGTTTAAATCGCCATCTGGCCCGTAGGGAATGCGCCATAATGCGCCATAAATGGTTATTTCTTAGCTTAAAAAAAGAAATGGTCCGGACGTGTGGCCAAGGATTCAGCTAGCCTTGGCCACACAAGTGGGGCTAATGTATGTGTTGACCAATAAACGTTGACCAATAAGAAAAAAAACAACTAATAAATTAAATTAATCAAATTAATACACAAAATATTCTTACGAATTAGATGCAGGTACAAAATGGAATAGGCCATTCACTGATTCAGCTGATAGTGATAAATAACAATAACTCACATCGTTATCCCAGCTTCCTGTTACAAAAACATTCGACGGGTGTAGCCCCTGCAAATCACCTGGTTGCCAGCGCACTTTGTTTACTTTTTGTGACACGAACTTTACTGAAATATTGGCCATCTTTCGAGAGAAACTGGCGAGTTACGGCGCGGAGCTTGCAGGTCGGTAGGTCGTCTCTTGGTGGCGCCGTTCCTCTTTTGCAAAGGAGTAGTGCAAAGGAGTAGTGCGGGAAAAAACAAAGACTGTGTGTGTTAGGCCGTATCCGAATTGGCGGCTACAGCTACGGCTACGGCTGTTGCTAAGGGTGTTGCTAAGGATGTCCTATACTTCAATGCACGATGACGCGGAAATCTAGCCGTAGCCGTAGCTGTAGCCGCCAATTCGTAATAGCCGTAATAACATGCCTAACTTTAACTAAGGTTGTGTCACCTTTAATTTATGAAATTGTGGTATTTTTGATAATTGATAATTTTGTTACATCCCTGGCTATATCTCCTGAGCGGAAATTTTTTCTCAGCTCACTAATTAGCTCAGCCGAATTAATTAAAGTCTAAAACTGTAAAAGTGTTAAATTAGCCCATTATAATGAAGCACAAAATACAAGTGACATGCCCTACTTTGAGGAAAGTTGTGTTACCTTTAATTTATGAAATTTTAATATTTTTCTTCATAGATCTGTTTCTTACATCCCTAGCCATATCTCCTGAGCGGAAAAATATTCTCAGCTCACTAATTAGCTCAGCCCAACTAATTAAAGATTGTCTCAAATTAGCGCGTGTATGGCCACACAATGTATATACAAAGTATGTAAAACATATCTTAATTTGACGAAAGTTGTGTCATCTTTAATTTATGAAATTTTAATATTTTTCTTCATAGATCTGTTTGTTACATCCCTAGCCATATCTCCTGAGCGGAAACATATTTTCAGGCCACTAATTAGCTCAGCCCAACTAATTAAAGATTGTCACAAATTAGCGCGTGCATAGCCACACAATTTACAAAGTTGTAAAACATATCTTACTTTGACGAAAGTTGTGTTACCTTTAATTTATGAAATTTTAATATTTTTCTTCATAGATCTGTTTGTTACATCCCTAGCCATATCTCCTGAGCGGAAAAATATTCTCAAGCTACTAATTAGCTCAGCCCAACTAATTAAAGATTGTCTCAAATTAGCGCGTGTATAGCCATACACAATGTACAAAGTATGTAAAACATATCTTACTTTGACGAAAGTTGTGTCACCTTTAATTTATGAAATTTTAATATTTTTCTTCATAGATCTGTAGATCTGTTTGTTACATCCCTAGCCATATCTCCTGAGCGGAAAAATATTCTCAAGCTACTAATTAGCTCAGCCCAACTAATTAAAGTTTTTCTCAAATAAGCACGTGTTTACATTGCTAGCCACACAATGTACAAAGTATGTAAAACATCTTACTTTGACGAAAGTTGTGTCACCTTTAATTTATGAAATTTTAATATTTTTCTTCATAGATCTGTTTGTTACATCTCTAGCCTTAGCTCCTGAGCGGAAAAATATTCTCAAACCACCCTGCACCTCAAAAACCATGAAAACCTCCGTACTTTGCGCTCCACGGCCCTTTGGGCTCTAGCGGCACCCAGGCTGGGCAACCCCCGGGTCCCGCAACATCGGAGGACCCTCCCCCGGTATGTCAGCTAGCTCTAAATAATTGTGTCGCGGGCCCAACCTGATCGGCCAAGGGGGGGCCGGCAGCAGCTCCGCCGCGACCCATCACCCTGCACCTCAAAAACCATGAAAACCTCCGTTCTTTGCGCTCCACGCATATTCCGCTTTTACTGGTTTCCAACAACCCGAAAAGCCTATCGTTCGTTCTGGACCATTTCACTTTCTGCTTTCCTGCTTCCCGGAAAGTGGATCTAACGGGTTTTTTTTTACAGAGTTTTAAAAGTGGACATTCTGTTTTACGTACCAACAGAAAAAAATGTTTACTTATTAGCTGTTAAATTTACTCATTGGTACGTTTTTCATATAGCACCCCCAAAAATAGTTTGTTTGTCCTCGTCCGACCGACCGTCTTTGCGGGGGGGGGGGGGCGGGGTTCACAATTTTCATGAAAAAATTCAAACAATTTGGTAGAAAAATGTCGAAACAGGAAGAAACTAAATATTCAAATATAAAGCAGTTCACCAACCAACGGTGTTTATAAATATTTTGTGTTTGGACTTAATACTTTAATATCAAAGAGTTTATATTCCCACATACGTTGCCCAAATTCAAAAATAAATAAATAAATAAATAAATCGACCTACCGACCATTTATACCCTTGAATATTTGCATTGGAGTCGTGCATTCGTACAACAGGTGACTAAATTTTACTGCTAATAATGAGTAATGTATCTGTTGGTCCGTAAAACAGTTGACGACTACACGGTTGAGGTAGGGCACCCGTCGATTAGACGGGTGCCTTGCCTCAACGGTGATGACAGCGCGGTTGAGGCAGGGCACCCGTCTAAAATTTGACAGGTGCCCTGTAGTAAAATAATTCTCTGGGGCGCTAGTACGACCGATGATGTCAAAATTTCGAAAAAGGAGTACAGCGCCCCAGTTGGGTCTAACTCTAATGCGCATGTGATTCTAAGTAGGAATAACCAAAAATAACACTTTGATGTCGCCACGGGTCACAAAAGTCCACAGCTAAAATAGTTACGTCACAGATTTATTTTGGCTGAAATTAAGATTGTTTCCACAATTACTGACTGCAACTGGATCATTATGCAGCAGCAACGGTATTATGACCTTGCTTAAAATTATCTTCTGTCACAGTTTAATCAAAAACAAGCACTTCCGATTCCATGTCCTGTTGGTAGTGAAAATACTACCCTGTAAACTAAATTTGTTTCAAAATTCAATCTTTGGCCGACACTAATTTCACGCTGAGGAGTTTGACAAATATAACAATCAATACATGTACAAAAATCCTACTTTTCAAATTGATAATTGAACCGATTAGCACTTCATGGTGAGGGGGTTAATTTTTGTTTGGATAAAGCCCATTGTTCATTTTTGTCAACCTGTCCATACTATTTGTTTCTGCCAAATTGACTTTAAAACCACTATAGAAAGTTCTCATCTATACTCTCTGTCAATGTACTGCATATTATTCAAAGTTATGAAGTTGCTTTTAACGATTTTAATGTGCGGCCAGGGTCTACTTTAAAAAAAAAAACACCAATGACGTCATAATATACAAGGCGCCCTCTACTGGCAGGTTGAAAACTGTTCAAAATGCACTTTGAGAAGATGTGTGTGGCGAAGTTTTTTGTAATTGCTTCAAAATTGATACGCATGATGACCGTATGAAGTTTTAGATTGATTACGTCATCGGGGTCACGTGACGTGACATAAAAGTTGCACTTTTTAAAGTCGTATATCTCCAAAAGCATAGGTCTGATCACGTTAAAACTTGGCAAGTCGCTAGATAATGGCAAGTTCTTGTTAAAGCTGTAACTGACGTCATGGTGACGTCATCACATGATTTTTTAAGATTTTTTAAATTTGTGCCCCTTAAAAAGTCATAAATTGCTAACGGAACATGCTATAATCAAAATTCCTTTTTAAACAGGCTTGATACGTCATAACTGCTTTGAAAACAAATTGACGTCATCATGACGTCATCATTTGTCAGGTTATATTACCTTAAAGGTACAGTTTACAAGATAATATAGACAATTAATTCAATGTCACAAGGCATCAATTATTGTATGATTAACTTGATTATGTACACACTATAAGACTTTCATATTCAGATGAGTAATTTGAAAATGCTATTGGCGAAACAGCTTGTCATTTGTGCACAAATGCAATGTGTCTAGTTGTATTTACCTTTCTTTACATTGTTGCCCTATCAGCTTCCGTGGACAATAACAAAACGATGACCCTACCCTTAACTATTGTTCGTAAATTTTTCCGACACGAGCATCTAGTAGGCCTATAGGCAAAAGGAAACAAGTCATTTCCCTCCTTGCGCCATCTGAATCATAATTCGATCTTCTTCGTCATCAATGACGTCACTACTCAAACTGTCCTCGTCCACGTCGTTTCGATGATGGCCAGTCCAGTTTCTTCCAAGAAACTTTCCAACCTTGCTCAAAACAATCTCGTTCACTCTGCTTTGGTCAACTCTTCTGAGATAGAGAACAGTTTCTTCTTTCCTTTGTGTCGGCTGCAGACTTCCCCGCCTCGATTCAAAGATATACTGTCGGCCGTGTGTCGAATCTTCGCTTTGGTTAGGTTCGACGCTGGGGAATTTATAGGCAGCCCATGGGTCAAATTTCGCAGTCTTCTGAGCGGGTTTTACCATTTGACTTTCTCTGCCGTCTGCTGATGGGCTTGTGAATGGTCGATAGCGGTAGACGCGCCCGTTTCCTCGCACAGCCCAGGGGGTTGATGGTGGCAAGCGCGAGGCTACCTGCCTTGACTCAGACGTGAAGCAACCGGTGTTTTTGTGGCTCTTATAAAAGTAACTCGGTGTCCTGCTCCGGTTATGACAAATTTTCACTGCAGAATTAGCTTGAGCTGATAAACACGAGTGAGGTAGTTTGCCACGTTGTTGAAAGGTCGGGCTCTGGGCCAAGTGCTGGTAAATTTGAGGGTTGTTTTGTTTCTGTTGAGACCTGTTGAAATATGTACGATTTCTGGATTCCACAAACGAGACCATTTTGGGCAACTTTGGGTTGGGGGATGATTGGGATAATAACACGTGCTCCTGGGGATGCACCTGGGGATCGTCTACGCATTCACCAAGAACGTCTTTATCTGCGTTTTCTGACTTCTTGAGAGACTCCTGGGTCCGTCTTGAGACAGTCAGGCCTTCGAAGAGCAGGTCAACAGTATTTGCTGATGTATTTCTATCTCTGTCTTCATCTTCACTCGAGTCGATCGAATCCCTTGACTTGAAGACTTCGGTCGGTTTCTTCAATGCACTGGCTATCGGCCACGGCCCAGCGTCAGCCGTGTTGCTCGTGCCGTACGCTATCGCTTCTCGCCGCAACGTCGCCGATCTCGTCTCCTGGCGAGAAAACGCCGGATTTTTCCGAGGTGAGGTCGACACTGGTGTTCGTCGATGGGTGGATAATTCCTTCTGGATAAGTCTCTTCTTTCGCATCAAGTTGCCGAGTACCAGTTTCCGTTGCCTCTCTATCCCAAGGATGCTATTGGTGCTTGCACGTTGGAGAATTAGATTGGCGTGTCTTGTGTGCTCCAGAATATGCGATCCCTTCACAAAAGGCTCCACTGTCTCCGACATAACAAAATTAATTATCAAACCTAAAAACCGCTATGGGTCTACGATTCCAGTTTCCGATTATAGGGTTGAAATTGACCCTATAAGAGTAAGACAGCAGCGACCACCGACAGCATCAATATCATATACTTTCCAGCAAAACTCATGCAGACATAGTATAGCAATGCAGAAATAACTTAGCCGTTCCTCGCTGCTGGTGCTCTTAATTGGGTCTCAGGGCCAAGACTTCAAAAGTTGGTTTTTAACCCAAAAGCACTATCGATGATGATGTTCCGTTCAAAATGACGCAGAAGCTGACGAGTGTGTGGTAGAGTTTATTCTTTTCTGCAGTTATCATGTTTGTGAAATTTGTTTAGCTGTTGTCCTCTCACAACAGCTGCTGATGCACGGTGCTGAGAAGCTATTTTCTATAAACCGGGAATGATCAAAGGCCGTTTGAACAGACTAAACAC